>JBBMEG010000020.1:7030672-7067621 GCA_037832605.1 Cyclanthera cordifolia | reverse complement strand
ATATCTTCCTCATTTTAGCTTCAATTTGAACGATTCAAAATGCGTTGGAATCGTCTCTTCATTCTCTACATATTAAATCCTTCAAAACTCCAAAAATATAAGTAAACAAAATTTGAGTTTGTTATCATCAAAATATTAATTTATTAATTAATTAATTAACTAAAATTAATTAATTTGAGATAATAGTAAAAAAGCCAACACAAATGAATAACTAGATCACATTATTTACAACAATTGTAAAGCAGATCTTACCAATAGGGTCCCTAGGACTTAGGCGCCCTACGCTATTCATATACTATAGACGTTTTAGATATTAACTTGTATGTCTCACATATTTTTTTTAAGTATACATCCAAATAACCATAAGCGTATCACCATTGATCTGTTGGTTATTTGACCCTAATCTAAAATTAATTAATTTTAATTAATTAATTAATACTTTGATGATAAAAAATGTGGTCTTAATTACTAATAATTTTGATGTTTCAAGATGTCTAAAATGTAGTGCTCAAAACAAAGATTCCAACGCAGTTTGAATTACTAAAATCGAAGTTGAAACGAATAAGTTATAGTCAAAACAAGTTTGAACAAGAAATACACTAGATTGTGACATGGTAGCTGAGTCAGCATCGAAGATCATTTAGAGGTTGCCTCATTTGGTACGGATCTATTCTTTTAAGAATAGACTAATCGAACTGGTGGTGACTTCATAAATTCCCGACTCTTGCAATTCACCTTGTTCTCAAGGTGAAATGTAGGAAACTATTTGCGTATCATTTATGTGGATTCCCAAGTGGCCTCATGTTCTTCTAACCTGTCATTTAATGAAAACTTTTGAGGTGCTTTTTTCCTTATCCCATTGGTGCGCTAGGGCCTCACTTGGTGTTGTCATCCATTAGAAATCATCTATCAATGGTGGGCCTTCTACTATGATATTCTTATCTATTCCAATGGCTTCTTTTAGTTGGGAGACGTGGAATACTGGGTGAATTGTGGTTTCGGGAGCTGGTACTAATTGATAGGCCACTGGCCACTGTGCCAACTCGTTCTAATATCTGATATGGGCCAAAGAATTTAAGGCCTAGCTTTTTATTACGTCATTTGGTTATAGCTGCTTCACGATAGGGCCTTAATTTCAAATACACATATGACCTTGTTTCAAAGTTAATGTCTCATCTATGTTGATCTGTGTTCTTCTTCATTTTGGCCTGTTCTCCCCGCATATGTTCCCTTAGTCTGTCCAACATTCGGTCCATCTCCTTGAGTTGGTCATCCAGGATCGCGTTAGTTGTTCTTTGATCCTCGTAGAACACGATTGGTAGTGATGGGCGACCATAAACGACTTGGTGGTTACGATAGTGGCATGGTACGTCGCGTTGTACCAGTATTGTGCCCAAAGGATTCACTTCGACCTTTTCTTTAGATTCTCACAACAAAAACAACTTAGGAACGTTTCAACAATCGTGTTGACTGCCTCTATTTGCACGTCGACTTGAGGGTGATATGTTGTGCTCTTTATCAGTCGGGTGCCCTGAATTATGAAGAGTTCTAGCCAAAAATTACTTATGAATACTCTGCCTCGGTCAGAAACAACTGACCTTGGGAATCCGTGGAAGCACATAATCTCTTGTATAAACATTGAAGCCACTGTCTTAGCCGTGTAAGGATGTAGTATAACCACAAAATGTTCATATTTACTCAGTTTATCCACCACTACAATGATTGTTTCGTGTCCTCAGGATCTAGGTAATCCTTTGATGAAGTTCATCGATATATCCTCTCATATCCTCTCTGAGCAAGGTAGAGATTGAAAAAGCCCAGCGGGCGATCGATTTGATGCTTTGTTTTGCTGGTAAGTGTGACATTCTTCGACATACCTCTTGTTCTCACCTTTCATTCCAAACTAGTAAAGTTCGCTGGTAATTATAAGTTCTCAGGAATTCTGAATGTCCACCCAACTGAGTCGTGGTAGGCATGCAAGATGGCATTGTCTTAAGATTGGTGAGTAGAGATTACCAGCCTTCGTTTATATAGTAAAATTCCTTACTGTATAGTGAAATGAGGATATGAGAACATGTCTCTCTCTATTGTTTCTCTGATCTTAATCAGATCTTCATCTTTCTCAACTTCTTTTCTGATTGGTACAACATCCAAGATTCTAGAACCATCATAGCATTTAATTGCAACAAGGGGATACGATGAGAAAAGGCATCCATGACTTTGTTTTCTAGGCCCAGTCTGTATTGTATTGTGAAATCGTATCCTAAGAGCTTGTATAGCCTTTTTTAAATTCTGGTTGGACCTTTTGTTGCTCTCGAAAGTGTTTGAGGGCTTGTTTGTCGGTTCTCACTAGAAATCTCTGCCCCAAGAGGTATGGTTGCCACCGCTGAATTGCCAAAACTATGGCCATAAACTCCTGCTCGTAGACTGACTTGGACCTATCCCTTGCAGACAGTTTGTGGCCATAGTACGCAATTGACCTTAATTTTTGCGACAGCTCCGCCCCAAGTCCTATGCCAGATGCATCAATCTCTACTATGAACGGTTCGACAAAGTCAATGCTAATACCGATAGTGTGACCATGGATCTTTTTAACTCTTCGAATGCTGATTGGGCCTTGAAATCCCATTTGAACGCATCATTCTTAGTGAGTTTGGTCAATGGTGCTGCTATAGCTCCATAGTTTGCTACGAAACGGTGGTAATACCCAGTTAGGCCTAGGAATCCCTATAGTTCTCTAGCACTGTTGGGTTGTGGGCATTCCAACATTGCAACAATTTTTCAAGTATCGGCTTGAACTCCCTCAGTAGACACCCAGTGCCCCAAGTATTCTATTTACAATTCTTGAGATTGACAATTAATAAGTTTCTCTTCAACATCTCAAAGGAAAACCTTATATGTTCCAAATATTCTTGCTAACTTTATCTATAGATTAAGATATCATCAAAATAAATCAAGATACATTTACGACGATAAGGGCGAAATAAACTGTTCATCAAGGCTTCAAAAGTCGCAAGAGCATTAGTGAGGCCAAAGGGCATTACAAGGAACTCGTGGTAGCCTTCGTACGTCCTAATGTTGTCTTCTCGATGTCATCAGGGTGCATCCAGATTTGATAGTAACAAGATTTAAGGTCCAGCTTCATGTAATAACGTGACCCATAAAGTTCATCCAAAAGTTCTTCGATTATTGGTATTGAAAATCGGTCTGCAATGGTAGCATTATTGAGGGATTGGAAGTTGACGTAGAATCACCAACTTCCGTCTTTCTTTTAACCAACAACACTAGGCTCGAGTACAGGCTTGTGCTTGGTCGGATATACCCTATACACAACATGTCTTCAATCAGTCTTTCGATCTTAGTTTTTTTAGCTACCGAGTACGTATACGACCTTACGTTGATAAGTCTGATGATTAGTGACTCGCCCCTAGGGTAGCCTTTTTAGAGTTCTGAATACTTCTGGATATTACAGAATTAGGTTATGTATTTATTTCGATATTGGTTCTTCGGTTCCAACCTCTACTATTCATGCAAGATCGAGGTCATTCATCATTCTTAGTTCAATGAGATAGCGTGTGTCCTCCTCTCTCCACGATCGTTGCATTTGTTTAAGTGAGATTTTAGTTCTTACGTGGGTTGTGTCTCCTTGTATGACCATTTTTTCTGCCCCTTGAGTGATTGTCATTTTCAAGGATTTCCATTCTACCTCCGTGACGCCTAGGGTCCGTAGCCACGCATTCCTAATATGATATCAAGGTTTCCCAGGTCCAAAGGTAAAAGATCGGTTTGAATGGTCATGATGCCAAGGTTGATGACTACCTCTTTGTAGATGCCTCAACCCTTGACCACATCCCTCGTGCCCAGTATAACACTAAACACCCCCGATTCTGATATAGGTAGTTGCAGTTGTTCGATGATTCATGGTGATAAGAAATTGTTCATCGCCCCGCAATCGATGAGAACAATAACTTTTGTTTGATGGATTTGCCTTTTTAGTTTGATCGTTCTTGGAGAAGAAAATCCCACTACAGTGTTTAATGATAGCTCGACTATCTCCTTGATCTCTCCCATGCTCGTGCTTGTGGTTCCTTCAAAGGCCCCATAGTCGATTTCCTCGTTAGCTTCCTTGTCACTAACTATGAGCAATCTGAGTTCTCGACTTTTTTCACTTATGACCAACGTAAAATATTTCATCGCACATGTAACACAACCCATTTTCTCTTTTTCTCTGAAGCTCGGAATCATTGAGTTTTCAAAATGGGGTCTTTTTCTAATATTGAGATTTTAAGGTGATAAAAAGTATGGGGGTTGGCTCGAGGGGTTTCTGAGTGGTCCGATTAATGGTTATTGATGAGGGACCCTTGGTTATTAATAATTGCCTAGGCCGTACATTATTGGATTGTTGGTTCTTGTAAGGCCCAATTAACTTTTCTTTATTTCGGGCTTGGATTTTGTCCTCGACCCGTTTAGCGTACTTCATCATCGCGTCAAGTCTTTTTGGCTCGAAACATAGCATCTCCGTTCTTATCCTCTCCTGCAACCCATTGACGAAAGTACCTTCCAAAATTTCTTTTGGTAGTTTCAGTACGGCTGCCGCTAATACCTCGAAGCGATGGATATACTCTACAATGGTGCCTTCTTACTGTATGGCAAAAAATCGAGCAAATGTCGACCCTTGTTGGGATGGTCGGAAGTGGTTCAATATTTTCTCTTTAAAATCATGCCAACATGTAAACAGGGTTCGTCCCTCTTTCCATCTATACCAATGTAATGCCTTCTTGGTGAAGCTGATAACAGATACCGTTATCTTTTCCTCTTCGATCATGTCTTGTATATGTCAAAGTATCATTCAACTCTAAATATCAAGTCATCGGGATCCTACCCTTCGAAAACTGAAGTATCCACTTTCTTAAACTAGTGTCGGACCATTAACTCTCCCACTTCTCGATGGGTTCGATAAGGCAGGTTGAACTTGCTGGATGAACCTAAGCCCAGTTCTGGAGCTTTTCGTTTTTGCAACACATCCCTGGTGCTTCTTCCCATCCCCATGGCTAAGTTGATTATGGCCATTTGGTGCTCCTCTTTTGTTTGTTGTTGGTTTTTCATGCTAGTGAATAACCTCTCTATGCTTTGTTTACTTCTTGTAAGGACTTCTAGAAGTCGATCATAGATTACGACCTCTTCTTCTCTAGTTCTGAAATTTCTCTTATTGTTCTCGCAAGGACTGGCTCCTTGTTTTCTTCAGGACTAAGACATTGATACCAATTTGTCACGAACATGCAAAACTTAAAGAACGTAATATGCAAATAACAATACTTATAACAATTAAGAAGAGTTGAAAAGTAGTAAACTTAGATTGATCACAACAATTCTTGAGTTACAAAGGCTAAGCCACCATTCGAGAGGATGGTTCTCTCTTTGCTTCACTCCTTGCAGGATATGAAATGTACAAGACAAAGATAACCTCCCTGAATACAAAAGATAATATAAATAGATAAATAACTAGTCGTTAGATTAGCCGTTGGAGTTTGTTGCCTTGTTTGGTACAGATCTATTCCTTCTAGAATAGACAAATTGAACTGGCACTGACTTCACATACCTCTTCCATCACCGATAGTTGGCACATGATCTACACATCGTCGTGCTGCAGCGAGACTATGCATTTTTCTACTTGGCTTTCAATTGCCTTTTTTGTGATGTCAATTTTTTTTCGTAGTTTTAAGTAATTATAAGTCCCCAACTTGGTTTTTATCCTATTTTCTTATTTAGGTAATAAATGCATTATTTTATATGTTTTCTTAGCTCGTTCGAGACTAGCTAGAGTCATTTCTTGATGAGTTATATAACTTCAAATGCATAGGGTTGTGTGGTCCAAAATTGTATGCTAGCTTAGGGTTTGTCTTGTGCTCGTTAATGCCTGATTAAAGAATGCTGAATGTTAGGACGACTTAGGTAAGTAGTTAGTTAATTAATTTTGAGTTAACTTACTGATTCTTTAGTGATTATTCTTATGAGTTGGTCACCATATTGATTATCTGTTGGGCTTAATTATGAGTTGTATGTTATCCTAGATACCTGATGTATGTATTTAGTGATTGTTTCACGTGCTGATTAATGTTTGTAATTATAAGATGTTATCTTTGATTGTATGTCATTGTTTACTATTTAGTGGTATTGGACACTGAATATATTTACCTTGATAGTTTTATACTTGTGCATCTGTTCTTCGACTTATTTGGTTTTATATTCTCTGATTGCTTTAGTGTGCTTCAACATTCGTACTTGCATCTTGCAAGGACTTCAACATTTTCGGGGAAGAGTTATGAGCCCAATTCTTGTCTCAAAAACTCCCAACTATCAATGATACATCTTCCTTCTTGGATGTCCATATAATGCGATATCCACCACAATTTGGCATCATCTGCCAAATGCATTATCGCTAACGTGACTTTAATGTTTTCAGACACAATATTTATGGCTTTGAAGTATTGTTCCATATCAAATATAGAGTTTTTTAAAGCTTTTTCATCTCAAACCCCACAGAAGAGCTTCGGTTCAGGAACCTTAACCTTCATTGCTTGAACGACCCCTCCAGCTGAGGCTTGATTTTCCCACTGCTCTCATGGTGAGATTAACTCGAACGTTCAAAGAAGTTATTTCTGCCCTGACAATACCAATCACAATTTCCTCAGACAGCTCAGACATCATCTGAGCAGTTGCTTTTTGCGTGCTATCAATAGTTTTGACGCACTATTCTATACGGGCAACATAGCCCGACCAGCTTTCCCCACCCTCGTAGCCCTCAGACTGTGTGGCTTTATCTTCTATGGTCTCTACCCTCACCATCAACTCTTGGACTAAAATTCCGCTAGGCGGCCAGCCACCAGATCAACTGTATCAGCCTTGACAACAATCTCATCCAGGCGAGAATCCAAAGACTGCAAATACTCAGGCATTCCAACTAGATCGGCCATATGTTTTTCTAGATTGAACAGACGATCAATATGGGACTTTCCCAATTGATCTATAACAGGTGAACTCATTGTAACAACAGAGGAGCCAAATTTGGCTCTGATACCACTTGTCACAGTCGCACTTCACAGGCAACAGAATAACAACTGTGCGGCACTTACTCTAACCTAGTGAGTAAGTAAGCCGAACAAAAACACAAGTGACACAACTAGTAACCTCTATCACGAGTCTCGTGAAAATGTTTTAAAAAAAAGGGAGAAAGAAGGTTTGTAAATACGTTTTTATCTTTGAAAGGCTATATGAGAATACAACAAGGACCACTTCAACTATATTGCATTCAGCGTATAACTTGGTAGGAAGGAAGCTTCAAGAAATCATACTCCCTATAGTACATTTTGGCACATAATTGATGTGACACCTTTACATATGAAAATAACGATGAGTCAACACTTAGAATAAAATGAACGAAACTATGCAATAATGACAAAATAACATAAAAGCCTTTCTTTCTCTATAAACCGTCGTCTCTTTCTTTTCTTCTAAGCTCTTTATTTACATACCGAAGAAAGGAAATCTTACTTGAATGCGTGACTGCGGCGCGCCTATCGCCCTAGCACAACCCTATAAAATGCATATTGGGATAGTACACCCTAATTTGGCTACTGGAAAATATAATATAAATAGTCTTAATGTGTTTAAAGTGAGTTTTCTCCACAAATGTGAATAAACCAACAAGGTGAAAGAGCATACTTTTTTAATTCGGATACCAATACGGACTACCTATTTCAATTGTTGTGCTTTCTAAAATTGCATACCTATACAAGGAATCAAGTTTCGATCGATATTTGCGGAGTTGATTATCCCTCTCGAAAACGCAGATTTGAAGTGGTCTATAATTTACTGAGTACTCGGTATAACTCACGCATTCGTGTACAAACCTGTGTAGACGAAGTAACACGAATATCTCTGGTAGTCAGTCTATTTCCATCAGCCGGCCGGTGGGAGCAAAAGTAAATGTCTCGAGAGAGAGGTGTGATTAGTGCAGAAGAGGATAAGATTTTTTATGTCACTTTATCAAAAAAAAAAAATCTATGGATAAGTTTTTTTTTTAAATTTTAAATTTAAAGACTATTTTAAAACTTTTTAGGAGAGGTTTGATTGAGATTTTAAAAGTATTTAGAATTAATATTTAGAATGATGATTTATTTTGAGTATCGAGAAGTAATAATTGCAGTAAAAAACTTGTTTGGATGTAGTTTTAAAAATATTTAGAATGAAGATTAATTTTAAGTAACAATTTAGTAATAATTACAGTTAAAAGTTTGTTTGAATGTAGTTTTTAAGAATATTTAAAATTATTATTTAGAATAATGATTTATTTTAAGTATTTAAAAATAATGATTGTAATCAAAACTAGTTTGAATGTAGTTTTTTTAAAAATATTTAATAAAAACTAATTTGAAAAACTCTTTCAAAATCTCATAACAAATGGATTCTTAGGGCGTGTTTGGTGGAGGGATTAGGGTTAAGTTAGTCGGTCTTAAGTTAAGCTGAGTATTAAGATAAGCTGAGAATTAAGTTAACACCTGTTTGGTGGACATGTTAAGTTAAGCTGGATTAAGTTAAACTGACTGTTGTTTGGTGGAACGATTAAGTTAAGCTGAGTGTTAAGTTAAATTGTGTTTGATATGCATGTTAAGTTAAACTAAGTTTTTATTTTTCATTTTTCATACAATTTTTTACACGATTCACCCTATTTTTTGTACATTTATTCTTCAAATTTTCATGGACAATTCATAAATGACAAAATGACTTTCATTTGAAATAGTAACATCATAATTTTGACAATAATAAATAAAATTTCATCACAAAATAAGAGATACTTGTATAAGCTATATTAGAAGGTAGATAAGAAAAAAAAAATCAAAAAAATAGTTTAGATGTTATCAATTATTTTGAACAAAAATTTCAAATTTGTAAATAATTATTAACAAATTCAACTCCCATCACACTTTGATATTTTGATATGATTTAAAAAGAATTGTAATATTAATATTATCGTTTTTTAAATCTATTTAATATAGTTATTTGTTTGTGTTTCATTTAAGAATACAAATATTTTTAAAAGTTTCGATTAAACAATATTTCAAATAATGAACTCTATATCAAATTGAACCTATCTTACAACTTAATAAATCTTATTATTTTAGATTAAATCTTATTATTTTAGATTAGTTTGTTTAGATATAATAAGTTATTTTGATAACTATTGGCCAATTAAATTAATCGCATCAAACATCTAAAAATATCACTGATTATGATTTTAATTTTAACTTCTACTTATCAATTAATTTTATATCAATCATATTTAACTATTTTTAATGAAATGTTTATAAATCCAACTTAATAATCTAATATAAAATTTTAAAATTTTAAATAATATAATATTCCTTCAATAATAAATATGATACAATTTTATTATTTTTCCCTGTTAGGTGGCTCTTAACAATAAAGACACCTCGCATATATTTAGGGAAAGATTAAAAAACAAATAAATAAAAGAAGCACAGAAATAGCCAAAAAAGGAAAAACCTAAATCTACCTCTACATTTCCTTAACCTATCTCCCATCCTATTTTTCAAATCTATCCCACAAAATTAGCGTCCATGGGAAAGGAAAGAGAAAGGGAAGAAACAGATGAAATTGAAGAGAAAAAAAAAGAAGAGAGAGAATGAAGGGAAAGGAAGACCGAGAAGAAATTGGTGAAATTTGTTCGGATTTAAACCGTAAGTTACCGTCGACTTTTCTTTAACCGTGGAACAAACATGATTTTTGGGTTAAGTTAACACGGTTAATTAACACCCCACCAAACAGCCCCTTAGATACTTCAAAAATTAGAATTAAAATTGAACATTTCAAAATTTAAGATCAAGATAAAACAAAAACAATAGTTGAAAAAACTATATTAAACTTTTGAAAAGTGAGAATTCACGTCAAACTTTTAATATAGTCGAGGTACCAAAATCATATTTTAACCAATCAAATAATTATCCGGCTTGGCTTAGAACTGCCAATTGTAATTTAACCTAACTCTAAATCAGCGGGTAGGAGCGATGAGTTTGAAATTGGTTGTCGTGTCTTATCATTTCTTAATTGTTCTGTTCCAGTTCCATCTTTTCCAGGCGCCATACACAAGCTGGGGAAGAATCATCGCTTTATTTCATCTACATTATTGAAGAAGGTGGTTCAAAATGAGATGGATGAATCTAGGCAGTGGGTGCTTTGCTTCTACTGCTTTTCTGAAACTTTCATATCCTGTTTCTCAATGTACAATGGCCCAAAGAATTATGTCATTCAACATATCTGAAAATTTTCTGTTCAAGTCATGTTGCTACCACTCTTCGAATCATTCTTTTGTCAATACCCTTCACGCCAAGATGGTAAAAAATGGTTCTATTTTGGATTCAGGAAAGTTCGTTTTGAGTTCCTATGTGAAATCTGAGAAATTAGACAACGCTCACAAAGTGTTCGACGAATTGCCTAACAGAGATGCATACACATGGACAGTACTAATATCGGGTTTTGCTAGAGTAAATTGTCCTGAAATGGCATTGCAACTGTTTAGAGAAATGCTGGTCGAAGGGGTTCGACCAAATCATTTTACTCTGTCTTGTGTTTTTAAGCTTTGCTCTAGAGTAGGTGATGTGCAAATGGGTAAGGGGATTCATGGATGGATTCTCAGAAGTGGTATTGATTTAGATGTTGTCTTGGAGAATTCTATGCTTGATGTGTATGCAAAGTTTGATGGATTTGATTATGCCAAAAGGTTGTTTGATTCAATGAGAGAAAAGAGTACTGCCACTTACAATATAATGCTTGGGGCGTATGTCCGTAGTTGTGATGTTAACAGATATCTTGATTTATTCATAAACTTGCCTTGCAGAGATACGGTGAGTTGGAATACGGTTATATGTGGGCTAATGCAAGGTGGGTATCTGAATACAGCATTGGACCTTCTTTATGACATGGTGAAGAATGAACCCGAGTTCAACAAAGTTACCTCTTCCATAGCTTTAAGTGTGGTTTCTTCTTTAATGATTATCGAGCTAGGTAGACAAGTACATGGCCGAATTTTCAGGTTTGGTTTCCATAATGATGGATTTGTAAAGAGTTCATTGATAAATATGTACGTTAAGTGTGGAAACATGGATAAAGCATCGGTAATATATAGTCAAATGCCTACAGATTTTGTGAGGAAACGAGATTCCAACATTATGTGTAGCAACACAATGACACAAATTGTTTCGCAGAGCTCAATGGTGTCTGGATATGTTCTAAATGGCAAATATGAAGATGCCTTCAAAACTTTTGTTTCTCTGGTCCGTGAACGGGTTGTAATGGACAAATTTACCATCGCAAGTGTTGTATCCGCTTGTTCTTATACTGGCGATTTAGAGCTTGGACGTCAAATCCATGCATATATTGAGAAAATTGGGGAACAGTTTGATGCTCACTTGGTTTCCTCCTTGATTGACATGTATGCCAAAGGTGGGAGTTTGGATTGTGCCTATCAAATTTTTGAGCAAACGACTTACTTAAATATCGTAATATGGACTTCCATGATCGCTGGATGTGCTTTGCATGGGAAAGGTAAGGAAACCATTAGACTGTTTGAACAGATGAGATATGAGGGAATCATACCGAATGAGGTTACTTTTATAGGAGTTTTAACAGGTTGCAGTCATGCCGGGATGCTTGAAGAAGGCCATCTATATTTTAACATGATGAAAGATGTTTATGCAATTGAGCCTAAGGTTGAGCATTTCACTTGTATGGCAGATCTTTACGGTCGAGCTGGACGCTTGAATGAAGTCAAAAAGTTCATCTATGAGAATGATTTGTCACACCTTAGTGCAGTTTGGAAGACATTTCTATCATCTTGTCGGCTTTACAAGGACATCGAAATGGGAAATTGGGTTTCTGAGAAATTGTTTCGGCTCGAACCACAAGATGAAGTGCCTTATGTTTTACTATCAAATATGTGCTCTAGCAACCAAAAATGGGAAGAAGCTTCCAGAACAAGAAGATCTATGCAACACAGAGGGATTAGCAAAACACCTGGTCAATCTTGGATTCATGTGAAAAATCAAGTCCACTCTTTTGTTGCTGGAGACCGGTCACACCCTCAACACGCTGAGATATACGCATATCTGGACAATCTAATTGGTAAATTGAAGGAAATTGGGTACTTGTTCGATGTAAAAATGGTGATGCAGGATGTAGAAGAAGAACAAGGTGAAGTGCTTCTTGGTTGGCATAGTGAAAAGCTTGCAGTTGTTTATGGTATTATCAGTTTGGCTTCTGGAATTCCAATCCGAATTATGAAAAACCTTCGGGTATGTACCGATTGTCATAACTTTATGAAGCTAGCATCTCAGCTTTTAGGCAGGGAGATCATTGTTCGAGATATTAATCGTTTCCATCATTTTAACACTGGCCGTTGCTCTTGTTGTGATTATTGGTGAGCCGAGATCATTAGAAGAAGCCGAAATAATAACATTCTGCTCCTTAGATCTGAAAACTGCAGTTCCGAGGCTGTAATTATTTGTAACAGTGAACTCCCCGTGCCTGGACTGAAGGACTGAAGGAAATTCTTACTTGGTCCGACGCGAATTTCATGAACGTTATGAGAGTTTCTGAAAATAGAGCCAGGAAGAACCTTTCTAACATGGCTTAGGCTGAAAGAGAGCTGCCACAGAACAGATAATAGTTTACAACAGATTATCTGGTGAAATAAATAACAACTTTCACGACTTTACTTTTGATTGGGTAAAGATAGTGAATTGGCAATGCGCAATAGCTCAGTCTTGTCACCACTGCAACAGAGTATCAGAAACACATTACGTTTATGCAAATTGGCGTATAACTGGAAGAGTGGAGAAGCATTTCTTTATCGCTGAAAATGTTGTTACACATGGTAAGAATCAATGGTATTATAGTGCAATCTGAAGTCAGAAAAAAAAAAGTAGTATCAAAGTAAATAATCTTCTCACTTTACTCCAATTTTTAGTGCAGTCACTGAAGCTATAATTTATGAAGAACCAAATGGGAAGTGGTAACACAGCAGTTTCGACAGGGAAATCAATATGCAATCACAAATGGATCTAATAAAGAGGTTTGGCATGAAATATACAATTTTATGTTATCTTAACACAGACATGGAAGTTGTGCATTGCAGAAACAGAAATGACACAAAATCTACTTGACAAAGTAAGGAAGGTCCAAGACATATAGGAGGAAGTAAGCCCAGACCACACCAGAGATTCCACCGAAGAAGAACCCACCGGAGAATTTTGCCCACCCATCAGCTGTTTGCAGCTGATCTGGGGTTTTCTTCCGTCCAGTCAAGGTCAATGACGGTGCAGTGGATGGCTCTCCTTCATTGAAGGATGCAATGCCATACATTGTCAGGCAGATGCTCAAAATGACAATGAGACCACCAGCGGCCAGTGAACCAGCTCCTCCGGCATAGGCTGTGTTCCTTAGAGGCCCCGCTTTGACAAATGGGCCGACAAGAAAAAAGCCATGGGCCAGGCCCACTTCAATTCCCCTCAGCAATGGGTTGACTGCTGTTCTGTAGCCTGGGAGGTTTGAGAGGTACCAGGCTATCAGAGGGCTTGAGGTTACTGGAGTTTCAAGGCTTCCAATGAATGGGTCTCCATTGATTGGCTGGATCACTTGGTAAGTTGGCTGCAACAGTTTAAATATTATTAACTTGTGGAGAACTGATTTTAAAATAAGCATGACTATGTGGAGAAGTGCTTTTCAATGTGTTTTTTCACACCTGTTTTTCTAATTCCTCGACATACATTTTTCTATCACTTTCTTTTGATACCCTATATTATCTGAACACTAAAACACATATTCACTAACTTATCGTATTCCTTTCACACTTTCTTTCGTCTATATACCTCTTGCATGCATTTATCTTGTTATTTTTTAATATTTGTGATTGCACAATCCAGCTTATGAATACAACAACTATTCTTACGAAACAAACCACACGATCCTATAACATTTACTTGTCAAGGAAATCTATAATAAATTAACTTCTAAGTAGGTAGACACCATGAATTGATCTAGAATAAATCATTTTATCTAATCACCATGGAGTGCATAAAGTCATGGGTTCAATCCATGGTGGCCACCTACTTAGAAATTAATTTCCTACGAATTTCTTTGACATCCAAATGTTGTAGAGTTAGGCAATATGTTCCGTAACAATATAGGCAATATGTTCCGTAACAATAATCGAGGTGCGCGCAAATTGGCCCGGATAGTCACAGATATCATTAAAAAAAATTTATCTTGTTAACTTAGTCACTAAATATATTTTCTCTTGCGAACAAGAGTATAGCTCAAGTGGCATATTGTATAACCTAGTAATTATGAGGATACAAATTCGAAACTTCCCTCCTAAATGTTGAATAAAAAAAGGTATATTATGTATATATATTCTCTATGCTTATAATATTTCTAACTAATGGTTTATTATCCAAAAAATACAATTTCTCTAACTAACCTCTCTCTTCGTACTTCCTCCTACCTACCATGTTCTTTATAATTAGAATTCCTCTTACTAATCTTTCTCTATATACTTCTTCACTTACTTATAAGACCCGCATTTAAAATGCCATAACTTAATATAAAGTTTATTGTTATTGAAGTACTTATACAAAAGCACTCCTGAACGCACCATTTAAACTCTTATACTGTTAATTCGTTTATATATCATTCCATTCTTACTCTATTGTCTTTTAAGTTTGTATCTTTTGAAATTGCACATATTACTTACTATACATATTTTTATCTTAAAACATCAAAGAGATAGATAGATTAATTTGTATATTTGGAAAATGGGGGGTTAGTTTACCTTATCTGCTTGGATGGCTCTGATGGTGAAGGAGCCTGTTCTTGCAGGGTTGCGACGGAGCGGCAAGGCCGAGAGGCCTTTGGGAGAGATCAAAGCTCTGGCGTTCGACGAAGCGAAGCTGGAACTGAGCTGGTGGCTGGCAATGGGGGAGGTTGCAGTGGCCATGGCTGCCTTAGGCTTGTGGAAGGATCAGTGGCAGAGAAGATGAATGAGGTGAGGTTTTTAGATTTGGTTTTGGGTGTTGGTTTAATGTTGGTGGCCATGAAAATTTCAAATTTGTGGGAGGCTGTGGTTTGATCAAATCTCTCTCTCTTCTCATTGGATGGAACTTGCCACATAACCTTATCCCTTATCCATCCTCTTTCTCTCTCATGAGAATGAGCTATGCCATATCGGTTTCAAAGGTTTGTATTTTGGTCTCTCTCAAGATAATGGGCTGAGCCATGTGGGTTTGAGAGATTTGGATTTGGGTCTCTCTAGATTTGGAGAAGAGACAACTCTTTGGAGATTGGTGTTCAACAGAATAGATTGCAAAAATCTTTTCAGAAATTTGTGTTTAGGAGAGAGTGTTTATTTTAGATGAATTTTGATATAAAGTTTGATTTGAGATTGGATGAGATATTAAAAAAAAAAAAGTTGAAGAGAAGTGAAAATGTTGTGATGTAGTCAAAACAAACATAGAGTTGAACTCGTTCTCTTCCTCACCTCTAAATCCAATCACGAACATTATTGAACATTATTGTTAAATGTATAATTATTGTTGCAATCCCTAAAACTAAATTGTCTAAAAATGAGTTTTCTTGAACATTATTGTTAAATGTATAATTATTTTTAAGAATGTGAATGGATGAAAAAGATAAAGTTTATGGTTGTTTTTTATGAAAAACGGAGAACTATTTATTGTTCAAAAAGTCACAATTTTGAAACATAAAAGATGAAAAAATTGTTGACATTTATTAAGAGTAACCGTGAGACTTTTTTTTTAGAAATAATTAATAAAATAGTTTACAATTGTATGATGACATAGTTTGTAATTATAGAGTTTATACATAAATACAAAAATGATTTTCAAAATAAGCGAGTAGTATATGATATATATAATGTTATTTTAATGTTTAAAATTTTGGTGATTGTTTCATTTAAATACTTAAAATTTAAAATATTTAATTTTAGTGTATGAACATTATTAGTATTATACTATTTTAGACGTTCAAATTTAGATTTGTATTTTCTAAAAAACTCAAACACCAAAATTTTTACTAAAAAACAAATTTAATATGAAGGTTAAGTTTTGAGTTAATTAAATGAAGCTCTCTCTCTCTCTGAAGTTGTGGTTGAAGAAGCATTTGAATGTTAAATTTTTACACATGATTTTTTTTTTTTTTTAAATTATATGAGCACAATTAATTGTCTATATCAACATCGTTAATATATATTCCAACTTATCACCTAACCAAATCATCTAAAAATATCCCTAATGATCTATTGTTCTTCCTAAAAGAGTAAGGAGGAGATATCAGAATCTCAACGAAAGAGGATAAATTATAAGTTTGGTCTAGAAGATTCCAAAAAAATTAGAGAATAGTTTGTATATTTTCAAAAACTAGATTTTAGTTCCCTTAGTTTGAAAAAAAAAAAATGAAATTTTAGTCTCTTTCATTACGAAAATTAGAATTTAATTTTTTTTATAATTTGATAAAACCTAAAAATTGTCATCTAATTGTTAGCAAATCGAATACTTGAAAGTTATTTATGTGTTAAAAATGTTAGTGTAACTTAAGTAATTGAATGAACAAAATTATCAGTCATTTACCCATGAATAGCTAATTTTGAAGTAATTCTCAATAATTACGAACAACGAGAGCTAATATTTAGATTTTATCATATCATAAAAACTAAATTCTAATTTTTGTAACTATAGAGAATCAAACTCTAACTTTCTTAATAATTTAACAACCATTGAAAATATCACCATCTAACTTTTGTTAAATTATATGTCTATACAATTTTGATATTTTCATTTCTAATCGATTGTTTATAACCATATAATAATAATGTGAACCGCATTCCAAAACCAAGCCAAACCGCAACTTTCAAAATTTATATCGATCAAATAGAATTAGAAAGGTAAAGGTCCTCAAAAAGCGGTGCAATTAGTTGAAAGCTTAGATTTTTTAAGTGTTTTCTCTTTGAGATTTCAAGTTCAAGATCAGCTTGAGACATTAATTTTTAGAAACCACCAATTGTATCTTCGTTCGTCCAATGTATCTCTTTGTTATGTCTTAGAGATGGACCAGTGATAGTTAAGCTCTAGCTCTTGATCATCAAAGGCCTATTTATAGAGCAACATAATTGAGTGAAATCAATTGTTTCAGTGTACAAAATCCAAATTAGATAGAACCAAAGGATGTAAAACAAATTGGCTTTTTTTTTATTGAATTTGAAATCAAAGGTTGGTTCTCTTCTCTACACTAAACCTTCAAACAATTTCAAGAGATAATGTATGTGTATTTGGTGTTACCTTACACTAATCCAAAACAGAAATTTTTATCTCTTTCCCACTGTGTAAGAACCTAACAGTAAAATTTTAATTTGGAGGAATTCCCCATTTCCTCTTTTTTCCTCCAAAAGTTACATCTTAAAAATCACCAGACTAAAAAAAAGCATGTACAATATAAGAACCTGATACTGATACCAACAACTCTGTATTTACACAAGTCGATTGACGCAGCCATAAGTTCAGTCAAATCAAAATACTGAACAATGAATCATCTTTGATGACTTTGAATCTCTTCGTTAAGAAGTCGAGTCAGCACGTCTCGATCAACAGTTGTCCTATTATCATTTAAAAGAGTATACAGAGACTTTAGTTCTTCTAGGTTTGCTTTCTTCAACAATCTCCCAAGTAATATATCAACTCCAGTGGGGCTAGGATTCGCCCCGTTGTTTCTTTCTGTTGCTTGAAAGTTTCGACTAATTTCTGTTGATTGAGACAGTTGTGGACTCTGGACATGAGGCCGAGAATAAGGCCGAGAGTCCCAATACTCACTACATACTCGATTTCGATCCATTGCCTCAATGGCCTGCATAAGTATAAAGAAGTGCACTGATATAAGAAGACTATTATAAACCATGGATGTATGTTTTTTGTGCGAAAGTGTTGCACATTAATATATTGAAACAAGCAAACAGCAAAATACATAAGATAAATCTGTAAAATACAAGTCTTAATAATGTCGGACAAAATGAATGGGTGATGAATGGACTTGTCTGTCATTCTCAAAGTAGCTAAGAGATGGCTTAATATTTTACCCACATACTAGAAAAATGGTGCTTGTGTGTTGAGAATTGCTTCGGTCAAATATGGCCAATGAGAGGAGAAAAAGTTCAAAGACTCGATCGTAGGATAAAACAATGTTGTACACTGTGCAAGTTGTTTAGAAGAGAAGTCTATGGTGGTGAATGGTGAACTCTATCGTCGACCCTACCACAGCTTTGGATCTCGTTGTCCTTAGTCTCGAGGAAGAAAAACATGGCAAGGCCAGAGGGATAGTCGAAGCTGATGGAGGAAATTTCTTTGAACTCTAAAAGAGGAGGTAAGTGTGACCGCACAACCACCACAAATGTTCCACAAGAAGAGGAAAAATGTGCATCACGTCGTCTAAAAGGTGGCTAGAGAAACAAACATGTTAGCGCCAGTCGATGCTAAGAGAAGAGAAAAACACAAGCCAGTCATAGAATGTGGTGCAAAGACGCAGTCACGCAATGACAAAGCCTGGCTGCAGATGCACAAAGACGAGTCGTGGATGAAGGGAGAAGAGATAGGATGATGTATGGTAAAAGCTATGATGAAGCGACTCCGGTGAAGGGATGGCCAGTGGAGAATTCAAGCGAGCTTCTTGTTGCCAGAGAAGACACATGAATGGTCGCCGAAAAAGATGCATGAAGAGTCGTTGGAGAAGATGCACGAAGGACATCAAAGAAAATGCGTGAAGGTCGTCAAAAAAAGAAAGAACCCAGCCCGATCAATCGACTGGTAAGCGGGCGTGCGTAGTGTTGCCAAAGGGGTGTAGCTATTAGAGGGTTTTTCTTGGGAGCTTTTAAGAGGGAAAAGTCTTGTCAACATTTTGACCATGAATAGATATAGATAAAGTATTCTCTAAGATCATGTTTGGATGGAGGAGGAATTGAATGGTTTGGAGTTTAAATGAGTGGTTGCATGAAAACCATGTTTGGACAAGAGCGTTTGAATGAGAGGTGGTAGAAAAAATGTGTTTGAATAAAAGTGGAGAAGCGGCATGGGATTCGGCTTTCCAACCTCTACATGATAATTTGGCAAGAATGCGGGAGGAATGGTTGAAATATTTGACTGAAAACAAAAGACAAGAAGCGTTGGAGAAAGAGGAGGAAGAGAAGAAAATGATTCAAGAAACCACTTTTTTTTAGGAGAAAGATCAAGAAATGGAGAACTCGTATCAAGATCTCAAGAAAGAATGCAGCGATGATAGTGATGTAAATCTTGTAGTTTATTCTGATTTTTCAAAGGAAGGTTTAATGAGTGGTCGCAGAAGAGGTTTTTTGTAGGAAAACTTTGTTTGGATAAGAGAGTTGGGAGGAAGGGTTGGAATGCGGGGTTAGGAAAAGATCATTTTTACCCTAACCAAACATGGAATAAATTTTACCACACAAACCTTCTTGTTGGGATGCAAACAAAGTTGTCACACTGACACATTAGTTAGAAGAGGGAAAGATCATGGGTATAATATAGTGATGACAACTATCTCCATTGATATGAGATCATTTGGGTGAAACAAAAAACAAAGTCACGAGGGTGTATGCCCAAAGTGGACAATTTCATATCAATGTGGAGATTTGGGTAGGATTGCTATCCTATCAATTGGTATGAGTGTCATGCCCCAAACATAACCATGTCGATAAAACGCCCCGAAGTAAAATAAAAACATTTGGAGCCCAAAGACAAAAGTTAGTGATTGCATTACCAAGCTGGCGGAGTACTCTCGGAGGAAGAAGAGTTTGGTATGAATGTGAGCTAGACAAATTACTAAATAAAGGGCTAAGAGTTGTTAAGCTTTGGTGGACAAGGTGCTTTTGAGTTTTAATTTTTGCAAAAAGCCCAGTCTTGTGGCATGCTAGCTTTTTCGCTATTTTACAGGGTATTTGGCTTACATGTAACGATAGGATTTTTAAGAGAGGTTGAGGGATTGTTTGATAAAGTATACAAGATGACGGTATTGAATGTGTCTAGGTAGGCTTTATTCACTAAGCCATTTTATAATTATATTCTTGATTAGATTTTATCTTGTTGGACTTTTTTTTTTTTTTTTTGCCTTCATTTTCATCCATTTTTCTCAATGAAAACTAGGTTACTTCAAAAAAAAAAAATTAAAATTCGAAAAATACATGTCTAATAATGTACCTGCACAATTGCCGGTGAAGTAAACCCGAACATCTCTAAACCATCTAAACTCCCAGGAGGCTGTAAAGGAAGAAGATTCGTTTTACCGAACTTATGTTGCTTTGCAATTTCCTGATTGACTCGGTCTCTAACCAACTCCCAACATTTGGCAGCAGTAACATGAACGAATACCTCACTTGGACAATGCTCCAAAACAACCTGTAAAGAGATTAAAGAATCTAAGTAAAAATTATAATAGATCTCACAATCACAAATTGTACATTTGAACTCGATGAGAAACAATTAGACAAAGAATACATGACACTTGACAGCAGTTGAATAAAAGGAAATCACAGCATCCACATGCCTCCACTACCATTGCTAAGTAAATACCGATCCAAAGATAGAAATCGATGCACTATCCTTATCAGTCGGAGGTTGTATCCTATCAATAAAGTAGGGAACCAGAAGGAGAAGAAAGTGAGGGGAAGGGGTGTAGAGAGAACCATTTAGAAGTTACTTTGAACATGAATATGGATAACTGATATCCTCAATAAGGTTTTTATTTATTTATTTTTACCTAAAAAAGCCTTTTTGTAAGAAACCCAATTTGTTTTGAAACCAATTAAAAAAACATGATTCCATTTCATTGAAAACAATGCACTAAAAGGGGAAAACGATGGTCCTTTTTTATAGGAAACAAAATAATTTCATAAATGGTTGAGAACGTTTTTATAGAAAATAATTTCAGTATAAATATGAAATTACAAGGGAGGGAGAGAAGCTGGTTGAGCTAGATGAGGTCATTATAGAGGGTAAGCCCTTCAATTCTTTTATTTTTGGCTGCATTAATCAACAATATACTCATATAGTCAGCCACAGTGATGAACAGGGAAGGTGAACGGGGATCCTTTTGTCTAAGACCTTTGAGACTTTAAATTTTCCTCTAAGTTTCCCATTAATGAATGATAGTGTTACAAAATACCTATTAACCAGATTAAGAGAAAAATAAAATTGAATACAATGTCCATTAGATGGCAAATACATAGGAAAAACGGATAATAAGAAGTCAATACACCAATAAAAAAGCATCGACACTTTAAATTTTCCTCTAAGTTTCCCTCTAATTGCTTAAGATGGTCGGTGAAGAAGAAGGATAAACCTTGTGTTTTCACGTCCAAAGAATAAGGTAACGGCCGACTTGTGTGCAGAAAAAGAAACTTGCTTGATAAGGAGATGTGTTATAAAATCTGCAGGTAGAAAACGCCAATGATACATGCGGAAGAGCACTAGCAAAGAAGAACGAGCGTAGGTCGAAGAGCCAAATGACGATTACACAAGGGATCAACGTCATCAGTGATAAACTCAGCCGTGAAGCTTGAGAGAGACGTCTTGCCGTTGATGGAGGGAGGAGGAGGATTCGATGGAAAATAAAAAAGATTGTCAATGGGTGAAAGAATATTGACATAAGATGTTGCATTAGCATTGAAACAGGGAGTCGGCATTGGCGGTGAACTCGTGTTTGAAAAGGATGAAAAGGTGATGGGATGAAAGATTGTTATCGATGGAGAAGAGAAAAGATCCATGTTGAAGTTAGCCTCCGTTCAATCCAATCCGAACTAAGAATATATTATATATCTGGGAAAGATTAAATAATAAGGTAGATTCTTAGCATATTGGTAGAGAACATGCACAAATAAGGTAAATAATTTGAGTTGGAGTCTATTATTTTGCAATTCTTTATTTTTGCATATTTATGGGTTATGGGCTTGGCTTTGAAGACGAAAGATAACATGTTTGCAGCCCAATAACCCAACCCAACCCAATCCGAAAATATATGGGTTGGGTTGGGTTGCTCTAATACATACAAAAATAGATTGATCCAAAAAATTCCTCATACTCAACCCAACTTGAACCGTGTATAGTCCTAGTTTTGGAGACTCTAATTGGCAACAATGGAGATGAAATCGAGAAAGAGAAGTCTTGGGACCACGAGTTGAATAATGAAGCAATCGACAAGGATGATGGAGAAAACAGTTATGATGATGAAGAAAGCAGTTGACACCATAGATGAAGTGAGAGGAAACTTGGTCGAAGGTGGAGATCCCTTCATCCTCCCCAACGTCGAAGGAGCAGTACCATGAAAGGTGGAGGAAGCAAAACGATTTTTTTTTAAGAGAGTTTAGGGAAAAAATAATTTAGAGAGGACACTTTTTTTTATAGGAAACAAAAACTATCATTGATGAATGAAAATTTACAAAAAGGCTTATCGATTACAAAAAGCTTTTTCAATGAAAAAGTAAAGTGTTAAAGCTATAATTCTTATAAGGAAAAGTGCTACGAGCCCATGTTATGGCCAATAAAGTAATCGAGTTCATAATACTATTCTTTGAGATACGGTTGTCGAAGAAAATGGTCACATTCCTAATCCTCTGTCTTGTCCACCAGAAATTGCATATGAATGAGATGAAAATGAATCATGAGATCCAAAGAGATTCCTTTTCATCGAGAAAAGGATATACATCAAAAACCTGGAGAATCAATTTTTTTATAGTCCCACGCCTCACCATCTCCCATCTAAAATCTGTAAGAAGTTGGTTCCAAATGTTGTTGGCTGCCTTGCCTTGACGGAAGATATAGATCTGAGATTCATAATTCCGAGAAGCAAAACTGGCAGCAATGGGCAAGATCAGTAAAGCTTGGGCATCTATGCTGAAGGATATCATGAGTGTTAAGAATACCATGACTAAGTTCCCAAAGGAAAGAATTAGAACTTTTTTTGGATGTGGCACTTCCATACTTGGTATAAAGAGCGATAGTTTGCGAGGGATGAGACCGAGAGAGGGTGTTTTAAAAGTGCAAAATAGTAGTTTGCAATACAGAACTTAATTTCATAGCCTCTATTTCAAGAAGAAAAAATAAACTCCCAAAGACCTCATCAAAAGGCTCCCCCACCCCTGCGGGTTCTTGCCTATTACTTCCTAAATGATTCTAACAAAAACATGAAATAGAAAAGGGAAAAGTTTAACAAAATTAAAGCTATAGATTAAAGTTCCAAAATTTACCATGAAAAGAGGTCCTTCCCGTCCAGCATCGAGAATTTCAGAAACATAATAACAGAAAGTTGACGGATCTGAAATACTTATATACTTGACCCTGCTCTTAAATCCTGCAAAATACAACATAAGTACGTAACTAATGGAGGCAGTTCATAGTTAACAGATTATAGAAAACCCATCTTTAATTATCTAATTAAACCAACAGAGATTTTAATACCTTTTGGAAAAATGGTCTGGCTGTTTGACCAAGACTTTCCCGAGAGCACAGTTCCATATTCTAAAGGCTCTACATTGCAGTTAATCCTACGAACTACCTTTGCCATCCGAGGACCCTTCTGCCTCAAGAATCTGTCCACATTAGCTTGATTGCAGGATAAGTTTCCATTAGTTCTATTAGTATCTAACAAACAAGAGGCAGCACTTGTTCCCGCATTTCCATGCCTACCCTCATTTGATTTTCCAGAGCCACATGTCTGTGGTATTTTAGAATCAGCTGGAAGTACTTTACTATGACCTAATCCTGCTTCTAAAAAGTTGGTCTGAACAGCATTAGCTGCATTTCTAATAGATAAGTTAATGTTCTGAGACTGCTTATTATTTAAAGGTTCAATGCTCGACTGGCAACTATTCACTTTGTTGACTTCCTTTTCTTCCATGATCGTTGCATCAGTTGCAGGGGTGTGAACGATTGCATTTTCGTTGTAGTTGCACAAACCAGCCATTGAATCGACATCAGTGAAACGATCTGAAGTTTCCGGATGCTTTACTAATGGACTAGTTAAGCCATTTGGAATCGTCTTCTTACGCTCATCACCTTCATCATCACTTAGTAGTATGACATTTTCAGCACTCGTTTTATCCATTGTATTTTTCACTTCTACCAAATTCAGAGCATTTGTATCCTTATTAGAAAACTGTGAACCTGCATGCCTCAAATTGCCTGCCACGAGCTCAAGGTTTTCTCTTTGCACCTCAGATTTACGATTCTGCTGCTCAACTTCCTCCCCAGATTCATCAAGTGTAGAAATTACCTTCTTATCTTCTAGAAAAGAAGTAGGAACTTCAGGTGCCTTTTTGGCATGATGAGAAGGGCTGACATTAGCAGTTGCAGTTGTCAGCAATGAGGATTGCCTTAAGAAATCTTTCAATCTAGAATTCCCATTGGTCTTGGTTGATGATTGAGATTTCAACTCCCTTGATGAACTGAGCGCCAGACCAAGATCCTGCCTAGCCCATCTGTAAACTGCGCTTAATTTTCCTTCTAATGCTTCAAGAAGTACGTTCAATTCACTGACGTCATAGCGAAAGAGAAAAAATCTCTCTTCCCAAGCACAAGAACACAGTTGATTTGCATGATTCAAGCACGCATACTTATCTGGTGAACAGCGACAGCCAACTGCAGACAGATGTAAGTCAAAGAGGCATGAACTGCATTCTCTCTCATTGGAGGCATCAAAGTTGCTTTCCATCTTCATTGCCTGAGAAGAACTGAAAGGAAAGTTTCTCCATGCACACTCCATCTCAACACGTGCCTGCCAAACAACACGATATTTGGAAATGATATGAATATTCAACTCAGAACATTATTGGAAAAAAATTTACAACTAATAAACCAATTATGTGTTGTTTCTATTAGCCATTAGGAACGTTGAATTTTCTCATATATACCTACGAGTCTATAAATTTACAAATTCAGACAATAACAGCCAAGTACAGTTATCATACACAGAAAAAGGAACATCTTTGCCCGCGGAAATTATCACCTAGTATTTTCTCAATATGTGATTTTTAACATCTTCCACAATAAAAAATAACCCTTTTTTCCAGATATAAACTTATGAGTAAATATGAATGACAGGGAATGAGCAAGGATTTACCTTGAATGCTCTTGCTAAAACACCATCTTTTCCACAAACTGTATTCCATCTAAAGTTATCCGAAGTGTTCTTTTTCAGTAAATTAAGCTCCCAGTGTGCTCTCACGGCTTCTCTTGCGGCACCAAGCAGTAGTTTATCATGGGAAATAGTAGTTCTTCGTCCCTGCTGACGATACAATTCTACAGCAATTTGACCATGGGGCAACCAATCAACTGGAGCTACATTAACTGCCTCTGCACAATTGAAACCACTGTTGAATCCTGAATGATATGCACGAGGGAAGGTCAAAACAAACTCTCCAGGATTCTGAATACATCTATATACAGGTACACCCTCAGTTTTCAAGATGGAGGGAGAAAGTTGTGTAACCTGCTCAAGGATAAAACTTTAAAGTTTTAGCCCAACATTTTACCGAATATAATTATGAAAGACATACTTCAGCAAATATTATTGTCATTTCTTAATATGCTCTACTATTGAAAATATAAAAATGAGAAAAAAATAAATAATAATAATATTAATCACAAACTCTACTTTCTTTTTGGGGAAAAAAAATCCCCCACTCAGACTTCGTGTTCATTTAAGGCTTTTGAGTAAAAGAGTTATTTGATGTACTTATAAAATAGATATATAAATACCACAAGGAATTATTAGAAATGTTGTTGGTTGATATAATATAATTAAATTTATCTTAACCCATCAGCTTAGACTTTTGGGTTGATTGGGGGTTTAACATAATACAACATGGTATCAGATCTGGTGATCATGAGTTGAGTCCCAACCAAGTCCTTTCCTTCCCAATTTTAATTGAATTCCACTTGTAGGACATTTCTTAAATTTCTAAATCCACAAGTGAGGGGATAATTTCCACACCTTTCCATTGATGATGTTTGAAACCAGGAAACAAGTTCCATGCACCTGAGAATTCGACAAAACCTGACTGACTTGAAACTATAGAATGGGTGTCACTTTCTGCACATTTGGATGGCTTCAGATTTCAAAATTTTAACGATTCCTAGATTTGGCCTCATTAGAAAACAAATTGTTTTTTTGTAAAATTGCCTGTAACAAGTCTTTTTGGTTCTCGCATTCTGACAGACAAAAGCCTTTACACTGCTATTTGGAATGATTTTTACCCAAGAAAAATAAAGATTTTCTTATGGGAGCTTAGTTGCAGTGCAGTTAATACTATTGATAGATTGCAACCACAAATGTCTTAGATGTCTCTCTCTCCTAGAGTGTGTGCTATGCAAAAATGAATAGTGAAAGTCAGGAACATCATTCATTCATTGCTCTTTCACTTGTGCAATCTGGAGTTTTGCTTTTCAGATGTTTGGTTGGCATCTAATTCTTCCGGAAGGCATTTCTGACTACTATCCTTGTTGGGCATTCTTTTGGTGGTTTTTTTTTGTAAAACAAGAGACGAAGCTTTCGTTGAGAGAATGAAAGAGCAAGAGCTCAGAGATATAAGTCCCAAATAGGAAGATAGTAAAGTAAAAACAAGAAGATAGTAAAATAAAAACAAAAGTGCAAAACTGATGCTACACTAATACATAATCAGAGGCGTTCCTGATGGACAAAAGGGCAAAAAATAAATACCAAAAAGCAGAACTTACGTATCTTTCAAGACAAAGATACGAATTTAAACTATTTACTAGAGTTGATTTTATGTTCGAAGATAAGCACGACATCTTTTCTTATTTCATTTTTTATTTCAAATAGGAATCTATTCTTGTAACCCTTTGGGATCCTTATTTCATAATTTCAATGAAATTGTTTCCTTTTCAAAAAAAAAAAAAAATAAATCCACAAGTGAAAGTGTAGGAGTGTTGATTGATATAATTAAATTTACCACCCAACCCATCAGGATAAGTTTTTGGATTGATCGGTGGTTTAAAATAATTCAACAAATTCTATAAGAAACGATTTCATTATAAAATTATAAAAGAGGGAGTATAGCTATAGTTAAGGAAAAAGGGGAGCATTAACACCAATTGACAACTGTAGATTAAAAAATTAAAAAAACTTACCTACCCATGAATGTGTAGGTAGAGTATGCTTATTGCTAATGTGGCAAAATATTTGCCACACATTTATTTAATTTTCCAATGTGATTAATTTTATTGGAAAATTAAATAAATGTGCGGCAAATATTTTGCAACATGAACAATAAGCATGTTCTATCTGAAATGTGTATGTAAGTTTTGCTCAAAAAAAAAAAAGGAAAGATGACTCCTTTGTCTTGAAAAGTTCTACAGTTCCATTCTTGCCAAATTGATGAACAAAATGCTCGAGGAACTTGTCAGGTTACGAGGCATTTAAAATGAAAGAAACAAAACCACTATAAATTAGCAAAGGAACTTGCCAGTTTATGAAGTAAATCAGGTTGTTCTTCAAAGAGGTCAGGTAAATGTTTTCTCATAGCCTCTTCTAATTTACCGGCACCATTTCCTGGAACACCATACCAGACTTTGGGATCTCCCCAGTGCATGTAGTTCAGAGAGTAGAGGTGGTGATCTTCAACGTGCTGCAAATTGAAGTAAAAAATCAAAATGTAAGCATTCAATTTAAGCAGTTACTGAAAAGAAAATATTTATAATAACAAAGAAAAATGAAAGAATACAAGGATATACAAATAGAGAGCTCACAAATAGAGACAACTACAAGAAGAGTCTCCAATCAACAAAATTAATACATAACAATTAAAAAAGGGCGCACGCTTCGGCTGCAGAGGTAGACAGCTTGGAATAGAAGCTATAGTTTGAAAATCCCTTATCACTAAGCATGACAATACATGCTCCTTCTCTACAACAGTGAAGTAAAAACCTTCAATACTTGATTAGCTCTGTTAGCTTGACCACAAATCCAACTCTAGTTCATGATGCAAAGTGGCGCTTGAGCAGAACTCAACAAACTAATGTCAGATTAATAAAACTTCGAGTCACCCCTTCTCTGTTCCTGTTTCCAATAATAACCATGTTCTCTGACGTTTGCATCATTTTGTAAGCTTATTCATTTCCATAAATTGAAACAAGAACAGAAAATATGGAACAAATGAACTAAGATCCATAGGTGCACAAAATAACCTTGCCAACATGGTCTAGTCACCGATAAACAATGAAAATGTCCTCCACAGCCATACATGAAGAGGAAAAGTAAGTGGGAATAATGTCATAATAAAGAAATAAGTAGCCTTACGCCCTTACCCAGCAAAAGGATGAAAAGCACATCCCAACATATAGCCATGGCACCAAGACTCCAGATATATTACTGCTCTCATAGCTAAGGACTGATCCAGGAAGCTTAGGGAAGTTATTCAGGTTCCAACCAGATTGTACATACTTCTCTTCATCTGATGTAGAGCCCTCTTGACAGGAGCTCTTTGGAAAACCACTGCCAAACTCTCCAGTTTCCAGATCAGCCCCATAAAGCACCTAGCAACGAGAGAGAAAAAAAATTATAAATTTTAGTTCAATGAATATGGGTAGTCAAATGGAGTGGAAAAATACACGCACACACAATATACCTGCAAGAGAAAAATGTACAGAGCATGTAAAGAAAGACACAGCAAAAGAATTCCAATATTGACACTCAAATACAAACCTCAATCTCTTCAGTTGGTTTTTCTACCATCCGCCAATACTCACCCTCAATAATTTCTACAGATGGTTTCCAATGTTCAATCTCTTGTGGCACAGATGGATTACACCCCTTTGCCGTACCATGGGGTGGTTTGCTAAAATACTGAGACTTAAAATCATCTGCATATTTTTTAAACAATTCTAAAGTAAAATCTGGGCCAGGATCAAAGCCAAATCTTTCTGCCTCATTAAACCCAGCATCTCCATTTTTTCCATTTATGGTGGTAACATCAACCCCCTTTCGATTAACCCTCCTCCTTTTTCTTCTCATTTGATTGCAAGCCCTAAAGTTCTTTCTTATTGAGTCTCGATTCTGAAGCTTATCGATCCTTTGGACACGAGTTGCAAATTTAGAACTCTCCCAAATATTTTTCTGCTTGAGGGGACATGGAGGTTTCCAAGAAGATGGTGGAACAACACGACAAATCCCAAATGGTTCTGCTTTTGCTCGGATGCTTGCTATATATGTCAAAGTGTCTCCAAATTCCTGCAACAATTGTGACTTTTAAAATGTTAGAATTAGAAAATTGACAACAGAGAACTTCAAAATCACTTCATAGGAGAAATAGAGGGGAAAATCCAATGATACACAGATCCAGAATCATTGATAAAACACCTCTTCAGTTGGGTAAAACACAGGAGCATCCTCAAGGTCCGGTCGGCAGGATTCTTCTGGACGCCATCTGGCAACAACCTGTTCCAAGCTTCAACTCAATCAAACAGTCAAGAAAATGTATTGATAGAAAGAGAAGAAAAAATGGCAAGTAGATCGGTTCAATTTGAAGAATCTCTCCATCCTTAATGGGTCATACTACTGGCTTCCTTTCCTCAATTACGTGAACTTAAGATAATGTGCCTAATTGATTTATGTTTTGAGCTAAAGAAAGAGCTTTTTGCACTCTCTCATGATTACCTAGAATTTCTTGAATGCAAGTTATCAAAAATATCCGACAAATTTGAAAAACAATCTCATTTTATAATTAATCGAACTTTTATTGAGAAAATGCTCAAAGAGCATTTAGAGAAAAAAAGAGCCCACAACAAACGACAAGGGAGGCAACCTACAAAAAATGGTCACTAGGCAAGTAAAATAACATCTAAAGAATAATGACAAAAGAGCTTAGAAATATAGAATCTAATGAGGACCCAAACATCACCCAAAAAACCTCTTTACCCTTCTAAAAAAATATATTATTCATCTCTCTCAAAGCCCCCACAAAATAAAAGGCGTTCCTTTACAATGTTAAAGTTAAACAAAAACATCAATTTGAGAATTGCGTTTATAAGTGTGCAAATGATTCGATAAATTAAATAAATGTAAATAAAGGTTGATATGAGTGACAACCTTTTGGCAATTACTACATTGTGGACATCCACGGATGACTCCCTTTGAAAGAGAAGGCTTTGAAGAAAAATTCTGCAACCGAAATCATAGAAAGGCTTTACAAAAAATTAAAATCTCGGGAAGGAAAACAAAATTAGAACATCGACCAGAATAATACAACGTTAAGAAAGACAAAAATCAAAAACCAACCTGATCAAGACACTTAGCATCAAGCTCTTCATTGGAGCAGTAATCATATTGTCTATAGTTTATACATGGTTTACGCCGGAGGGACCTTGTTACTTTTGCAACATCGGAAATTTCCACCTCGGTTTCAACTTTAACTGGTTGCGACTCAGAGATGATAGTCGACAAACTAACGGGGACATGACCGTCTTGTTTCTCATGATTGTGCAACTTTCCTAGAGGAAATGATATATAAGACTCAAAACCTGGTGGAACTGATGGAAAGTCATCACTATCTTCTTCAACACAAACTCTTATAAGCTCTGTTCCCATATCACAGCCTATGGGAAAAAATGAAAAATGGAACATTAACCTTCATAAAAGGATTCACTGTACAAAGATTTCATCAATCAAAGCAATCTCAAATTCAACTATTTAGCTACATACAGCTTACCTGAAACTAGAGCAACTACGTCATAAGTAAGCGAGACTACATCCACTACCACCACATCTACAAGACAAACAAACATCATAAAGATAAGATAATTCCATGACTTAGAGGAAAGAAAAACAACAACAACCACACCACCCTTCCCATTCCCACAGCACACGCCCAGAGGCAAAGACGAGATATGTTATCAACTATATTAGTTCAAGCTGTTCTAACTAACAAAGTAAAATGGTAGCAAGATAAACATCTTCATTTCAGATTCAACAGTCAAAGGCATAAACCAAGATTAGCATTTGGGGCATTAAAAGATGTGACATTCTACCTATACTTTAAAGTAAAAGGACACTTAATAATCAGAAACATGAAACTGCCTACCTGGTCAAAACCAAACAAGAATGCCTAAAAATCAGAAGCACATCATGTAATTTCTCTAGAAATGTATTAAATTTATGTATAAAATATGATAGACCCAGTTTACAACAGTAACATGAATAATAGAAATATAATCTAGATAAGTTTTAAACAATCAACTTTTTTTCAATTTGGTAACCAAATGAGGCTGGAAAGTTGGGAACAACAAGCATGATCATTGTACACTTTTTTCCAACCGATCAAAAGGCAATATTACCAACCCATCAGAATTTATTTTTTTAAGAAACAAAAACTAAAAAAATGGTTAAAATTGTACTGACAGCTCTATGGGATTTTCTGAAGCAATAACAACAACACTACGAAATTCATCACTATTCTCCGCTACTCAAAAGCTGCAAATGCAACCCAGAACAATCCAACATGAACCTTAAATTTTATTTTTCTAAAATAAAAAACACTCATACAAAATTAGAGAAAACCTAAATAATCAAAACCAAAACAGAAGAAGGATGATCCGATCTAACCCTAACTAGTAATCCAACAAAAACGACCATAACAGAAGTCAGAAATTACCCAAATGGAACAAAGGAAAATCCACATAATACAAACGAGGCTAACCTTTCGGGGGGTATGCCCTAAACAATCGAATCCATGAAAATTCACCAAGAATCCACTGAAATTTCGGAGAAAAATAATTATGAGAAAAATAAAAATAAAAAAATTGTGAACCCTTTCTTTGCAATCCAAGACAGTGGAAAAGGGTAAATCCGGAAGAAAAAATATTGAACAAGAAGAACAGAAACAGATTTCAATGAACAAAAAAAAAAACTAAAATCAAAGATATTTCTGAATCTTGTATGAAAAAACCCTAACTCAAAAAAGGGGTAAACCATATATACCTAACAGATTAAATGCCCTTTTTCCATAGTTTTCTTCAGGGATTAATTAAAATAATAATCTCCACACACAAAAGAAAGTAAGAAAATATAAACTGTTTTTTCTTTTCTTTTTAATTTTTTTTTTTTTTTATGTGAATACCAAATAATAGCGATGAATCTGCAGCCCATTTGGAATTAGTGGGTTTTAAAATGAAAAAGAAAAACATAATCAGATTCTAATTTTGCTTAAATTTTTGTTTTCTTTTTTTTTTTCTTTTAATTTATTTATTGAAATAATGTACCTCTAGGGTTGGTTTGGTTGGGAATCGGAGGAAGAGATTTTAAAGGCCGCGTTTGGATGTGGGTAGTTTGTAAAATGGGATGGTAAAAATAAAATAAAAATAAAAATAAAAATAAAAATGTGTTGAATTTTCTTTTTATTTTATTTTATTTTTTAGGTATTTGTTTGTTTATAAATGGAGGAACAAAGAGAAGGAGGAAAAGGTCTTTAGATGGGGCTAACAAAACGGTGGACGTTGAAGAGACTCTGTGTCGTAACGTGGAAGGTAATGGAAACTTTTTCGGAAATTCCATTTTTTTTAGGGGTAAAAAATCAGTCGACTTTATTCTCTAAATTCGTTTAAATTAGTATTTATTAAATAATTAAAAAAAAAATACATTCCAACTAACTTTTGATTGCAATCATTACTTTAGATACTTAAAATAAATTTTTTATTTTAAATATTAATTTTTAATACTCTTCAAAAAAAAATGAGTACAAATTAGAAAGTAGACCACAAACCTTATAGATGACATTATTGATCTCAAATATATGAGAGCTAAATACCAAATTCTAGAATCAAAAATTGCATTACCACTAAACAATTGAACCAACGCTTAATTGATCATTTAGATTCAAAACTACATTCAAACAAGTTTTTGACTATAAGCATTACTTCTAAATACTCTTAAAAACTACAACCAAACAAGCTTGTGACTACCATCATTACTTTTAAATACTCAAAATAAATCATCATTCTAAATAATAACTTCAAACGATCTTAAAAACTGCATCAAAAAAATTTATGTGATATTAAATATATCCTGATAATTAAGAGTTTACCTCTTTAAAACTCTATATGTGTGAGAAGAGTATAGTGGAAGAGTTAATAATAATTAGGTAAAATTTTATTATCATTTTGGTTTATGAACTTTCACTTTTGTTTCGTTTTGATCCTTCAAACTTTCAAAAGTTCAATTTTAGTCTATGAACTTTAAATTTTATTCTATTCGAGCCTCTGAACTTTCAAAAGTTCAAATTTAATCCCTAAACTTTGAAAGAAAAAAACTTGAAACTGGTCCATATGATCATATCCTTGACCTAGGACGTTACAAATGATGTCAAAGCAGAGCCTCTATTAATAACATGTAGTTTGAGGACGAATTAAAGACTAAAGTTGGTGAGTGTACATGAATAAACTTAAACCACATCTGAATGAGAGAGGTCGCAAGGATAAGAAAGTCAAGGTAAAAAAAGGCTTAATACAATTTATACTATCTATACCAATAAGGTGCACATTTGTCAGATGCATCTAGTATTGATCAACAATGAATACTTGCTCAATTATGAATTGATAATTCCCTAGTCAAAAGTGTTCTCTCTATCCTCTTGGTAATAGAAAGTGTCATTATGTTGTCGATAAGTAATTTCTCAATATATGAATTGCATTATTATGAACTATCTAAACCTAAATTTGAACCAAAATGTCTTTGAGTATCACCTATATTACCACACACAACCTTATTCTCTAAAACAACTTGAAGAATTTGATTTTATAAGCCCTATATGACATTCCTAAAAAACCATAACATATATATTAATGATTTATTTTTCTTCTTTTCTAACAAATAATGCTTGGTTAAAAACGCATACTTTCTTGTATAACTAGTGAAGGAACTAAGTAAATAGTAATAAAATCAAATTTAGAAAATAAAATAAAATAAGAAAAGCTAAGAAATTTCAACCAATTAAAAATTGTCACATCATTTACAAATAAATTCAATTAAGATATTAAGTCAATTACAAATATATAATTGTCTTAAAATTAATTGGATTGAAAATAGTTTTATTTTGATTTTAAGCCCAAGTTAGCCTAAGCCCATAAAGTAGCACAAAGTCCATAGAATTAAAGCCCACAAGTTCATGAGAACTCTATGACAGAAAACAGCCAAAAATTTAAAACTTCAAAATAATTCACAAAGATCAAAGACTCTCCAAATTTTTAGGGCTCAAGTATAAAGAACATGCATCATGTTCTTCAAACACCTTTGCTCAAACACAAAGAACAGTCACATATTAAGACTAAATGTGTTAAAAAAAACTCGACAACTCGAATAACTCAAACCAATCCAACTCAATTTGACGGATTGAGTTTAGTTATCAATTTTTCATTTTCATAGGTTGATTGATTTTTTTTGTTGACCTAAGATTGGTTTGGGTTGACCCAAACAAATCCAAATTTATAATTATTACTAAACAAATACTTTTTAAATATAAATTAATTTTGTATGTATGTGTTTTTTTTTATTGTTTTTTTTTATCTTTTTACTCTCCAAAGTCTTTTAGGATGTAAATAACATAATATATCACGTTGATTTTTATGGAAGTTATTAATGTTGATTTCAAAAAAAAAATAATAAATTATATAAATTTTCAAATTGAAAACAAAAACTTTAATTGACCCAGGTTTTGGGGGTTGGTAGATTTATCAACCCAAAATTAGAGGTTAGACCGAAAAATATTTTAATCTAAAATTGAAATAAATATTTTGAAACTGACATTTTAAAAAATTTAAAAAGAATTAGGAAATGTTTAGTGTTCTTAGTCTTACCAAAACCGTAGGTGGCATGTTGGTTTGGTTGATTGGTTGTAATCTAATTCACCCTAGGATCACAAGTTTGATCTTGAAAATTCATATTTGGAACTATCAAACTAATTTAATTTCAAATTATGAAGTATCTTTTGAACTAAAATAAATGTGAACTAAAATAAATTTAATGATAACTGAAAAAATATTCATAAATTTTTAAAACAAAAAATAAAATTGACTATAAAATTAAAGTTAATTTTAATGTACGAAATATCTTTTTAAATAAGAAATTGATTTTAAAATTATTGTTAATTTTAAATTCCAAAAAAGTGTTTTACAATTTTTTTTTTTAATGTAAACTAACCATTTTCAATTAATTAATTGAAAAAAAAAATGTTTGGTAAATAAAAATGATAAACAAAAAATAAAAAAGATTATGAAAATACTATTAATTTTAAAATTATAAAACATATTTAACAATAAAAATGTTGAAAAAAGAAATTAAAAATCTGAGATGGAGGAGTTATTATTTTGGTGGACGAATTAATTTAACTCTTCATTTTGGTGGAATCGTTAAGTTTACTCACAGGGGTTAAAATAAACTTAATAAACAAACAACTCTTCAGGTTGAAGCTAGGTGAAAAAAATCTCGTGTAATCTAACTCAAAATATGAAGGTGTTGTAGTTCAATTCTCACGTGGAGGAGGTTTTTAAACCCTAACCGAATAAATAATGCAAATGTTTTTAAAATATATAGAGAGAGAGAGAGATAAAACTTAGAAATGAGGGGATTTTTTTAATTGCACTAGTATAAAAGTTTTATATGATGACTCTATTTTAGAGTCATACACATTTTTCATGACTCAAAATTAGAATCGTTGTATTGCCTGTCATGGTAGGTTCAACCATGACACTAACAAATTTGTTATGATTGAACCATTTATGCAGAATATTATAATCATAATATCAACATTAATGACAGATATACATAGTCATTAAGATGTATTAATGACAGGAATACTAAATGGTTTCATCAGAAAGCTATATGCAAAGGAAGAAGAAAAACCGAATAGTGAAAATCAAAGACTGCAAAGGAAATTGGGCTGAGGGGGATAGTGAAATCAATAAGGTGGCAATTAATTATTTTTCCAAGCTCTTTAAGGAGGAGGCCATCTCTGAGGCTGATTTGTCAGAAGCTGTGATTGGGGGGGACAAATCCATCTCGAATGTGGATAATGAGCGGAATAATGCTCCCTTTTCAAAAGGGAAGGTTAATGAGGCACTGAAAAGTATGAATCATGATAAGGCTCCAGGTCCTGATGGAGCTAATGTGTTCTTCTTTAAGAAGTATTGGGATATCGTGGGGATGAGGTGACGAAAGCTTGTCTGGGTGTGCTCAACGAGAATGCTGATATTTTCCCTTTGAATGAGACCTTTATTGCGCTCATCCCGAAAACTCAGCATCCAGATAAAATGGAAGATCTTAGACCGATTAGTCTTTGTAACACTATGTATAAAATCATTGCTAAGATGTTGGCTAATCGGTTGAAACCGCTCATGGATAAAATTATTGCTCCAAATCAATCTGCGTTTGTGCCTGGAAGGCTTATTGCTGATAACGTGCTTGTAACAGCCACAAAAAAAAAAAAAAAAATAGTCAACAGGGGCAAATCCGTAAATTTGCCACAAAATGCCAAATTTAGGATTTCGAAGTGGTCATCATGGCCAAATAATAAGGGGGCTTGGGAGTGAGTGCAGAGAAATGAGAGGAGAGAAATTTGAAAAAAAAACTGTCGCAGCACGCATCCCGAGGAGACGTCAGAGCCGCCAACCGCCAGCGCCGCGAACTAGGAGCAGCCACGTGTCCGTCGCCTACAGGTGCAGAAGCACCGTCGCCTGCTGAGCCAATCAGAAGCCGCCAAGGTTCAGCCAATCGCAGACGTCGCCTGCCGAGCCAATCAGTGGCCGCC
>JBBMEG010000020.1:7004256-7025565 GCA_037832605.1 Cyclanthera cordifolia | reverse complement strand
CCCATAGGTTTGTTGGCGAATAAAAAAAGTGTGATGAGGGATAAGGCTGTGTGATGGAAGAGAAATAGGGCAAAATGAGGTTTTTTTTTTAATGACCTCAAATTGGCTACAAACTAATTCGTTTAAAAAACGTGTTATAATATGTACTAAAAAAGTGTTATAATAAGAATCGTCACCCATGAGGTTGATATATACCACAAATACCCCAAAAAAGTATATATTTGCAAACTTTTGGGTATTTGTTGTAAATAACAACTTTTGTATTACATTGATACTTATAACAAATTTTAAATTAATTGAGTTGTAGTATATTATAGGTTTTGATCATATTTTGCCCTCGTTCCTCCTCGTCACACGACCCTATCCCTCCCCACGTTTCTTATTCGCAAACATCCGTTTGTGAAATCGAGACCATATATGCACTAAAGAGAACTTTTCAAAGATGTAAGACACTGATCATTTTTCACTGTCGACACTGACGTGCTCCAGGTACTGATTAAATACGAGAGTGAAGATTTTTTAGTATTTCTATATGGACTAGACAACTTGTTGTGTTATAAATGTAATCACTTCATTTGATTTTGTTTGTTTGTTGTACGAATCCCATTTGTATATTACAAAGAAAACAAAAAGAACAATAGCTCAGCAATATCAGTACACCAAAGAACCGTATGGTCACAGATTTAAATCCCCCTATCATAAATTGTTGTAATATAAAAAAAAGTCAAAACAATGATTGAACCAAACTTTACATATCTACTTATCGATATTTAAAAAGTATATATATATTTTTTAGACAAAACAAACCACACTTTGAAATCCACTCATGAGATTGAAACTCGTGAAAAGTCATTGCGAAAAAGAATAATAATTAAATTGTCTCAAGTGTATACTTATAATGATTAGATATTATAAAATTTAGTTCATATATTTCATTGTTTATAATATTTAAGTTCATACATTTCATTGTTGTTTAACTAGAGATGTAGTATTACATCTTAGGTATCTTATACCAACTTCTATACAACAATGTCAAGCATGTTTTGGAAAAAAAAAAACTTGAAGTAAAGTATGGCAAACAAGTTAACAAACCCCTAACAAATTGATAAAATATTTAGTAAGTTAGATTATGCATATCTATATCATAATACAAAAAGCAATCATATCTATATCATAAGGTTTTTATGTTATATATGTAATTGTTTTAAAAATGTGTTATTTATTTGTCTAAAGAAAGAGAAAAGTTATTTATGTTTTTTATTTGATTTAAAAATCCCCTATTTTTTTTTTTTTTTTTTAATTTGTGTTTGCTAAATCATCATAAAACACAAACACCAAAGAGAAGCACTCCCGCCAAACCTCTCCAAAGCCCTAGTCTGCTGGTCTCCTTCCCTCAACTCATCGCGCCATTGTCTGCAACTCCATATTCCGTTGCTACCTTCAACTCAACTTCGTCTCTAAACCCTAGAATTCTCAAAGCCATAGCTGCCTCTCAAGTTCCACATCTGTAGTCAGCATTTATCGAATTTCTTCTGTTAACATTGAAAGATGAGTTTTGCCGCTTATAGAATGATGCACTGGCCTACGGGCATCGAGAACTGTGATTCAGGCTTTATCACCCATTCTCGCGCCGACTTCGTACCCGGCATCACATCCCACACCGACGAACTCGAGTCCGACTGGCCGCCGCGCCGAGAAATGGGACCAGTTCCTAATCTCGTTGTCACCGCCGGCAATGTCCTCGAGGTATATGTTGTTAGAGTTCAAGATGAGGGTGGCAGGGAATCAAGAAGCTCAGGAGAAGTCAGGCGCGGTGGCATCATGGACAGAGTCTCTGGTGTCTCGCTCGAGCTTGTTTGCCACTATAGGTATGATCCGAATTGTGTGAATGTACACGAGAATTGTGTCATTTTGGGTTGTTTAATGTCGTAACTAGTTGTCGGAACATATCAGCCTTTTGCGAACTCCTCAATTTTGTTTTGTTTTCTCGTTTCATTTCGACTTCATCGTAAAGAAATAACAAGTGTGACATCTATTTATAAATTAGAATTCTAGAAATAACTGGATGTTCTTTTATCAAACGCTAGCTTTTGCAATTTATCTTCGGAGAGCGGTTTTTTATTATGGCAGGATCCGTATATAATTTTAGATAATACTATACTGCAAAAGTGTCTTGCTTCCAAGGAGTCGGCAGATCAATTACCATTGACTGTTTAGTTTGTTTATAGTTGGTGGCGTAAGGGGCCATTGAGAAAGTTTATAGACATAGTTAGAAGTCTATCTGAATCAAAATTACGATTGTTAATAATGCTCATGTCTTACGAACTATTTTAAGTTTATTTTCTTACAATTTTTTTTTAATAAAGAGCAAATCATCAGGGGTTGACCTACTGGTCAAATAAGGACATTGCGAATTTAGAAGTTATTGAGTTCAATTCTAGATAACAACCTACTTAGGAATTAATGTCACATAAATATTCTTTAACAACCAAATATAGTTTGGTCAAATGGTTTATGGTGAGAATAGTTGACGCGTGTTTGAACACTCACAAATATAAAAATATTTATATTAGGAGGAATGGAAATGCAAAAGGGAAGCCGTAGGCCCATCCAAAAAGATAGGTCAAAACTGAGCAAAAAGACGTACAAAGGATAAGAAAAAAAAGCTAGAAGAAGGAATTCCATTGTTGGTAAGAAGGGATGAAAGACTATTAGGATAGAACTTAGTCGAATAAAATCAAGGGAGGCATTCAAGTAATTAAGTGTACAAACTCCGAACCTCTACTGATCTCTACTCCCTTGAACACCCGTGTTCTTTTTGTTGTTGTTTATAGCCAAACGTTTCACAAATTATAAAGAAAGCTAATTTTCCCAAGAAATCTTCCTCTGTGTGGAAAAGGAGGATGTAGTAGGCTTCCTATGCATATCACAGTGCTCTTGAGTTGGTACTATTACTACCACTCTAACCACCCAAAGGGTTACAAGAACTCCTTCATCTTCATTGTGAATGGGCAACTCAAAAGAATGTGATTTAGTTCCATCAATGCTTGTTTTCAGTTAATGTAGAGCATTCATGAAAACTAGGGTGGAACTTGGAAGATGTCGGATTTATTTTTGGTTAGCGCTTGCTATTTTTGTTCGGTGATGATTTACTTTTCTCATGTCTTGTATTACAGGTTGCATGGTAATGTCGAGTCCATGGCAATTTTGTCAAGCAGAGGAGGTGATGGTTCCAAGAAGAGAGACTCAATTATATTAGTCTTTCAAGAAGCTAAAATTTCAGTGCTAGAGTTTGATGATTCTATCCATAGTCTCCGTACAAGGTGAGATATTATATATAATCAAACATAATTCAATCGGTATGATTCTATCCATACTTTGACAATCATTTAGTCATTCATACACATTTATTTATTTTCAAACTAAGATGATGTGTATAATCAAACATTATTTAATTGGTATGAGATAACCATCATGAATCGGCCAAGTGGTCAAGAGGGTCTTGTAGAATTAAGGGGTGGCGGTGAACCATATATATCTAGGAACTAATTTCCTACTAATTTTCTTGACAACACAATGTATTAGGGTCGACAGTTGTTCAGTAAGAATAGTTGACATGCGTGTAAACTGGCTCGAAGACTTAGAGATAAAAATGAATAAGAAAGATATGATTCGTGTAAATTTGAAGCTCTTGGTATTTCCTTTTTACTATATGTGAACTCTTCATCACTGTCTGTTTCATGAACATAATTGGGTTTTCATTCAACCTTTTGGTTTCCAACTTCTAGTGGCTTACAAAATTATTCTTCCGCATATCTAATCAGATACTTTTTGCAATATAGATATTACTCTCTATCAGCCTTTTGGTTTTCAACGTCTTAGTTGCCTTGTTAATTTTTCCAAATTGGCTTAACATTTTTAGTGAACTTGTTATCTTCTATTTAAGATTTTTGTAGTTGTACTCATTTTTTTTTTTTTTTTTTTTTAATTTTTTATAACTTATGGAACTTAAAAATGCTGGAGGATGTAACTAAAATCTAATGTTATATATGGATAATGGGGTTGTTTGGCGAGGTATTTAGTTAAGCTATCAGCATCTTGGGTTAATGTACTTGTTGTTTTCAGATCAATTCATCTTTAATAGCTTAACTGATTGTTTCCTTTGACTTTAATTTTATTGCGACTTACGTATTAATACACCACACTTATTTGTGAATGCATGATTATCATGTAATTAATAATTATTCTATCCCGTCCCCAAGGGGTGGCGCGGTGGTCAAAGACTTGAGTTTTGAAGGTGTGCTCCCCTCTCAAGTCCGAGACTCACCTATGACATTAATTTGATGACACCTCTCGTGTTTCAATTCCTTCGATATCTTTCGGTGCTCGGCCTAGAGGACGAGCATGGTTACCCCGCGTACAGTGGAGTGAAGCTTCAATTTCTTGTTTTTTCGTAAAAAATATATCCCACCAAATTCTTTCGTAATTCTTTCCTTCAACAACTAGCTACAAATGGTGCTCGGAAAGAACTTGTGCAAGTTAATACACTTTTTATTTTATTTGTTTAATTTTCTCTGGCCTTTGACAATTACCTTTGTGGGGAATTTTTCATTTTGTAGCTCAATGCATTGCTTTGAGGGTCCACAATGGCTTCATTTGAAAAGAGGTCGAGAATCATTTGCAAGAGGTCCAGTGGTAAAGGTTGATCCTCAAGGCAGGTGTGGAGGAGTTCTTGTTTATGGTTTGCAAATGATAATACTTAAGGCTTCTCAGGTGTCTTTTGACTTTCAAACTTTTTATTTGGATGTGCATGACATCTCAATGCCACGTTTTTTGACATATAGTTCCTAATATCTTGTATAATATATCAAATAGAAATAGAAATAGAAACTATGCTGGATCAATTACTATCCGCTTGCTTGTGAAAAACTTTTACTCTCCAATTAAGTTCCAGTTTTGCCATTTCCAATGAGTGAACATTGATTGAGGCTTTGGGAGTTGGTTATCTGTATGTTTTTTTTGGATAGGAAACCTACCATTTCATGATATACGAAGGAGTTACCTAGAAGAAAAATAATCGAAGAGAAAGATGATGAAGATTAAATGGGCTTAACAATAACAATGGAAAAACTAATGGATGAATACAAAAGTTCAAGCTAATACACCATAGGTTAAGACTCAAGAGTAATGTGTCGGTGCAGTCTTGCTTGTCAATGGCATTAGGGAAATAAAATGAGAAGAAACTTGTCAGATGTCCTTGAGCGTTTGCCCTATATTCAAAGCCACTGAAGTTGAGCTCAGATTCATCAATAGATAGACGTTTAAAGGTTACACACCCATTTGTATACTTTGATGCTGATATGTACCATGTTGATGCCGTGTAGTTTACTGGAGCTATTGCCTGATCTTCTCTATGGTCTATAGTCGCTCCATAATGGGAAAAAGGATTGATAGGGGAATAAATTTGTCATTTATGCAGCGTGTTTCATCAGATAGTGATCCTAGGATAAAACCACGATCTAAGAGAGATATACTTAATGTAGAGTATATAGTCAGTGCTCAATAAAGGTGGTAGAGGAGAGAAAATTGAGTACCTAGTAGAAAGGGCGATATAAACTCACCTTAAGTTATTTTTTTAGGGGGAGAAAAGGAAAAGTAAGCAACATATCTATCACGTAACAATAAGTGTATGCTGAAGCTCGATGATGTTATAGCAGAGAAAACAATGAGAGAGAAGAAATGGAGAGAGTGAGAGATCAAAGGAGAGGGGAAAAGTTGAAATGACAACTTCGATAGGTGCCGTGTGGGTAAAAGAAGAGAAAAATGAGAGAAGAAAAATAAACATAAGGAAACGAAAAGATTGAAAGGGTAAATAGCGTCAGTGAAACAGGGAGGAGCCGATGCTTGATGAGGAATCGAGGGAACTACGACAATCCAAAATTTGATGGTGAGATCTAATGATCCAACAAAGGTATGGTGTCAGACAACCACCAACAGATGGTTCCCAAAAATGCATACCATACGAGCTAAGGTAGAGAGATGAGATAGCTAAAATGATAATGTGGAAAACAATGGATAAAACACGGATAAACTAATCATGAAGTAAGATCAATGGCACGTTATCCAATTGGGTTGCCTTCCTCTAACCAGTTTTCTTGTGTTTGTGTATTGCTCTCATGTAATACACACCTTTATTTTGTCTTTTCTTGTTTTTTCCTTTTTTATCCCCTCGGGGTTGTCCTCGTTCTTTTCCCCTTTTCATAATCTTAATGAAAATATTGTTCCTTTTTTCAAAAAAAATGTTACAAAAAGCCTCACCAATGATTAGTAAGATTAACTAGACAATATTCTTTAGAAGGAGAGATAGTGTGAGCCTAAGTCATGGCTAGATAGATCATAGGTGACGATTTTATAATACTCCCTCTATTATGTGCCTTTTCGGATAAGATGATAGTGTGAGCCGAAGTCATGGCTAGATGTGTTTTTGGACTTGTTACGTTTATCTTTATCCCGTTTAACGGACAATGTATATCCATCTTGTTTCTGTTCATTTTACATTTTCTTGTTCCAATAGGTATTAGCCACACTTTCACAAATCAATGAAATTGTTTTCGTTTTATTAAAAAAGTTTGTTTTCACTCTAAACGATTTTGGTTATCATAGAATCATCACACAACTTGCATGTATCCATGTGTTTACATTACTTTATACATTTATCGATACTTCTTGAGTTCTCTTTATTTGCAACTTGCACTAAATGATTTGTTTGTTAGGCTGGTTCTGGTTTGGTTGTGGACGATGAAGCTTTTGGTAACATTGGTGCAATTTCTGCTCGAGTTGAATCGTCATACCTAATCAACCTAAGGGACTTGGATGTGAAACATGTTAAGGATTTTGTATTTGTACATGGTGAGTGTGTGGAAGTTCCTTGGTTTTCTACAATACACAAACTTATTCTGCATCGTGTCATTGATTTTCTTTTATCTAATGTTATTTTGTCTTGGTTCTTTGTATCTACAATATTTTAGTCATAGGGACATTAAGTAATAAGTAAATAAGAAATTTGTCTGTGTTGATCATTCTTCCCGAGATTGCATTGTTTAAAATGTTTTTCTTTGAAATCATTTATTTTGGATAAATGAAGTATGAAGAGGACCTATTTTGTTATGTTCATGGCCCACACTTACTAATGTGTAGTAAGGAGGCTTTATCTCCCTTAGTGCTTTGCTTCCCGAGACTTAAAATTTTTGAGAGTTCTTGTCTTCCCAATTTCAAACCTATCCACAAGATGCTAAAGATAAATCGTCTTTTTTAATATATATTTTAATTTTTATATTCGTGAGTGTCCAAGCCAAGTTACACGCATCTTGACTATTCTCACGATATAAACCGCTTTTGGCTGTCAAGGAAATCCACAAGAAATTATTTCTAAGGTAGATGATCACTATGAATTGAACTCTTAACCTCTTAGGGGGTGTTTGGATTTTGGGGTTGATGACAGGAGAGGAAGAGGAGGAAGAAGAGGTAATGGAGTAATTTGAGGATATGAAGTATTTGTTTGGGAATTGGTGTTTTAGAGAGGAGAGGTTGGAATTTTTTTTTGGAATTTGGGTTTATGAGAGAAGACATTTATTTTAGATATAATTTGATATAAAGTTTGATTTGATGTTTGATGGGTTGTTGGAGAGAAGTTGGGACTTGGGGAGAGGTTGCGATATACTAAAAACAAAAGAGGAGTTCAACTCAGAGGGTGTTTGGATGAATAATTGTAGGAGTGATTAGAAATGATGGGTTATTTTGAGTGGTTTTGAAAGATGAATTGTAGTAATAACTCGTTTGAATTAGGTTGTTTAAAAAGTAATTACAAAAGCTCATTTTTAATAGCTCCATAAAAGCTCCTAGGGGGTGTTTGCTTCGCATTATTAACGAGGTATTACAAATGAGTTCTTACAACACTTCTTCAAACAAATACATCCGAACAAGCTATTGTATTCACTTAAAATAATCAATCATTTCTAACCACTCAAAATAGTCGTTTCTTGTATTCCATGAGGTTTTGGTGTAGATTTTGTATTTACATTTTCAGTACTGGGGTTATGTTTTTTGATTAGAGTCAAGGTGTGGTTTTCATACCTTTTCACATTGTAACATGTCCCTTGTTCAATGAAAAATTTGTTTCATTCCATGTTTGGGCGTTCTTGCAAAGTTTAACCTTTGAATCAATTTCGTTGCCGATATTCTTTCATTTTAAATAGGGGCAAAATAGAGCCAACCATTACCAAACTAATGCCTATTCTATTTAGTACTTCAGGTGCTTCTGTTGCGTATAATATGATATTTCTTATGATGGTTTTCTCCTATGTTTAGGTTATATTGAACCTGTGATGGTTATTCTTCATGAACATGAACTTACCTGGGCTGGCCGTGTTTCATGGAAGCATCATACATGTATGATTTCTGCATTAAGTATTAGCACAACCTTGAAGCAGCATCCTCTAATATGGTCTGCCAATGTAAGTATAAAGCTGGTTAAACTATTAATTTCCTCTTGAACCTTTTCAGTTGACAATTATATAATATTTTTCATTTTCTTTTTACAAATCTCTGTATTTGTAGAACCTCCCTCATGATGCTTACAAGCTACTTGCAGTGCCATCACCAATTGGTGGTGTACTTGTAGTCGGTGCAAATAGTATACATTATCATAGTCAGGTAAAGTTAATTTTTCGATTTTTGTACTTTTAATTTGTTGATGCTTGATTGATCTACTTACATTTACCCCAATCTATCATCATCCTTTGGGTTGATTGGCGCTTTAACATGTTTCAATATGGTATAAGAGCAAGAAGTCCTTAGTTCAAACCCTCCCGAGTCATTTCTTCCCCAATTATTATTGATTTTCACTTGATGGACATTCTCAAATTTTCAAGTCCACATGTGAGGGGAGATGTGGTTGCTATGATTAATTCACCCCAATCCATGAACTCAATCCTTTGGGTGATTGATGATTTAATATGTTTCAACTAAATTATAGAACTTTTTGTCTTGCCCAAATAAAGAGCTGAAGATTTTTTTTTTTGTAGGAGGGTTCTCACCCTATCTGGATTTAGCTTTACCACATTACATTTTTCATTATTTTGTTGGTAGGAATTTTTTTCATACTTGTGTTGTTATCTAATGAGCTGTTTATCTGTTTCAGTCAGCTTCATGCATGTTGGCTTTGAATAATTATGCCGTTTCTGCTGATAGCAGGTCACACTTCTCTCTCATTTTGTTATTTTTGTTGTTTATTTATTTACTTTTTCCTTTTTTTTCTACATGACCTTTTCTTACGTCTCCTCTTTGAAATGGGAAAGAAATGTGTATGTCAAAGCTTATTTCATTTATCAATTTTAATTTGGCATTCTTATTCGTATGTTGCTGTTAGAAAGTGTGGGCATCCATATCAAAACCAATTGGCAATGAGGGGAGTAGCCCACCTTGTGTTATATGTGGTTGGAGGACTCCCCACCTTACCGATGTGGGATATTTGAGATCCTCAACACGCCCCCTCAAGATGGGGCCTCTTCGGGGCTCACCAATCTTGACTCGGATCTCAATTTCATTTTATTGGACCGAATACCCATTTGGGTTTAATGGGCTCTGATACCATGTTAGAAAGTGTGGGCATCCATCTCAAAACCAATTGGCAATGAGAGGAGTAGCCCACCTTGTGTTATATGTGGTTGGAGGACTCCCCACCTTACCAATGTGGGATATTTGAGATCCTCAACAGTTGCATTCTTGCTGGGACATTAGGTTCATCAAATTTGGCAGTCAGTTCAATAATGCTGGTCGCTGGATAATGTAATCTGTTGAACATTGTTTTTCTTTTTCCTTGGGTGGTTGAGTTGTTTAAGGTTGATGGATTTTTTCTTACTCTTTTGGTTATGGTCTCTAGAAATTCATATCCCAACGTCTACCTCATTCCTCATGTAAAGACCCGTCTCAAATGAGTCCTAAACTGAGTCTTCACTCATGCAGGACTCAAATGTGTGTTTTTTTAAAAGAAGCATTAAGACAATTAAAACCCTTCACAATAGATGCATCTCAAGAAGACAAGTTTAATCGTTCAAAGCAATTCATAACTCAACCGTAGTAAAATAAGTAAAACCTAAAACAACTCGAGATCCCTATCAATGCATTTTGTTTGCAAGCAATTTAAATGACATAGTTCATAAAGAAATGCAGAAATAACAATTAAAACTCAAAATGAGCCAATTTCATGGTCTGCCTCTAGCCTCCTCAGTTTGCCCATCTAGCGTGGTCCCGTACCTGAAAAGTTGTTTCAGAGTGAGTATTGGAAAATACCCAGTAAGAACTCCCCTAAAGGATAAACATACTAACCAACTTATTCCGAGCGACTAGATATGCAATACTCAATATAACGCCAGATAGTCATAACGATTCAAACATAAACGTTACTAGCACATTCTTCTCCTTAATCATAAAACCTTCTCGTCAACTGGGTCCCAAACCCTTAGCTCAATCCACAGGAGCTACAACCTCAATCTCAGGGGGCTAAACCCTGCCCTAACTACCCAAGGAAAAGCATGCAAACAGTACGGGGTCGTAGGGAGCTCATGTCCTAATCCCGATATGTCTGTACACGTATTGCATGCAGCTGCACACAGTGTCAGAAGAAGGCCTACTCACTGACTAACAGTCCAGGTCTACACGTGCCTAAAACAAAAAATAGATACACCATCTGGAGCTCGTCATGGTGGCCCTCACCATGCTACGGCCCAGGTCTCGTAGAACACATGTCGGTGATAAGCTTCCATCCTGATCACGGTTCCCGATTTACCGTGTGCCTGAAACTAGGCTATCATGGGGGGGAGGTGTGACTTTGGCACTCCCAACCTCTAGATGATGACAAACCTAAACATAACACTAAATTGAAAACCGAGTCCCACCACAAGCTCAACATATCATTTCAGGCAACACATAAGAGTCTACAAATATTCAAGGCCTAAACAGTATGCAGTGGGCCAAAACATCAAGCGATAAATCCATCATAAGCTATCACAACACATGGTTCAGAATATCTCAAGACAAGTCAGAATGCCATAACCCTATCCACTAACATATCTTTCAAGTCATCAATATCACGAAAATTACATCAGGCACACACATCAAGCAACTAGGAAATCAATCAATGAGTATGAGAACCACACAACTCCTAGAGGAAAGCCCTTACCTGATTACTTAGTACAGAACCGAACAATCCACAGATTCCAGTCGAACAAGTAGCACTCATGCGAATTTACCTAAAATGCATTGTTCCAAATAGTTAAGTAACTATTCAATGAACAGCCCACCCTTAGATCCTAGAGCACCAAAATCCCACTTAACACATTCTCTACAATTTTGTCAAACGACTTATCTATTTACCAATTTAGAAGCACTACTTTTATTATTAAAAAAATTCCAGGAATTATGACATTACTTAGTTCACTAACCTATCTCAACTTGTCAATAACTTCTTAGTCCATTCTCTAACCTAGACACTAAATACTTGTCTCTATAATTAATTCAAATAAGCTCCACAAATTTTGAAAGAATAACTGTATGGTCAATCCCAACAAAACCACATCTCCTATTACTTTTAAACCAATTAAATATGGACTATTGATTAGTAAATCCCAACCCATTTATTTAATCCCAATAAATCCACCATTGCTGCCAAACCCCAAAGATTGAAACCCACTTCCTCACCTATTCCAGCCGAACCACACACCACGCTGGCGAGAGGATGGTCGCGGGTCTACAGGCGTTAACGTCAATGTCGCATACCGGGTTCGTGCTCGAAGTGGCCGCTGTGCGCATGAGGAGGGCTCCAACGTCGGTGTGCTGGTCGTGGCTTAGATCTGGTGGTTTTGGAAAAGATTTCCAGCAAGAAGGAGAAGAGAAGGTTCAACAATGGAGTTTTTTTTTGTGGGGTGAGGAATATGAAGCATTGGGGTTTGTGCCTAGGGTTCTTTTTTTTTTTTTTTTTAAGAAACTAAATAAGGCCTTAAACAATAAAGAAAATCTAATTTAAAATTGTATTTATTTTTAATAAGATTTGACTTCTCTTATCTGGTACATATGAGAGTTCCAAGGAAGAAAGGAAAAGGAGAGAGAGAAAAAGGAGGGGTTGTTTATTATTATTATATTCTACTTTTTTTTTTCCCTTTTTGAATTACTTTGGCCAAATTCCAACAAGACTCACCTTTCCATGAACATGGAATATTAATTGATATTTTAAGCCTAAGTACAAATCTTAACCTCCACATCCACCTAAAATAAACCCATCAATAACATATTAAAAGTATAGCATAAAATATCACCCTAAACTAATTCACCCAAAATCCAACAAGTTCCCAAAGGTATAAATTAACCCTAAAATAAAAAATAAAATAAACGTGGGGCATTACACCTCATTTTGTTAATTCGTTAGGAATGACATTTACATTCGTTTTACTTAGAACTGAGTTGTGCAGTTCCCTTCATATGGTTTCTTTCACATGGTTGTTTCGTGTGTCTTTATCTTCTGGTTTTTTCATTGCTTCTCTGGATTCCTTTCAATATAAGCATCCATAGGTCCCTATTTTGTTCAAAATTTAATGGCTTTCCTTCCCCTCACCCAGTTTATCCTCTCCCCTTTGTCAATAAATTCTACCTCTTTTTAGAAGCTTGTGAGAGTGATGGTGCGCAAGGTGAGATTTTTAGTGTCTTGCGGCGTGCTGGAAAATCAACACCATTGATGTTGTTTGAAGGTCAATTTTAGTAAATCTTCTTGTTGCTTGGTTTTTCCATAATTTTGACCTCCTTATTGTAGGGATTTGTTGGAGTAGCTCTTCTCTAATCTTACTTGTATCGGTAGGCGCAAGTTTATTTGTTCTTGGAGTGTCAGACTTTTTTCTGAGGTTTTTGTTTATAAAGAAATAGTTTTCGCGATTGAAAGGAGATGTAGTTGTGTAATAAGATGCGATGCCTCAGGACGAGCTATTTCATCTTTTTTCTTTAGCTTTTTCATCTCTTGATTTTCCCCTCAGACTTGTACCATCGCTGCTTTTTCAGTCAAGATATGCCTAGATCAAATTTTAACGTGGAATTGGACGCTGCCAATGCTACGTGGTTGCTAAATGATGTGGCCTTGCTGTCAACCAAGACCGGGGAGCTATTATTGCTGGCACTTGTCTATGATGGACGGTAAGCCCTTTCATTTTTCTCAGTGACCATACAATCCAATTTCACAGCATTATCATTGTAATTGTCAGCTTCTATTGCTTCATATTTTAAGAATATTCCTTATATTTTGAGGGGTATTTGGCACGGTTAGAGTTAATAAGATTTTTTTGAGAGATTGGAGAGGAATAATAATTTTTTAGAGGGATTGATATATCTTCATACAAAGTTTGGGAGCTTGCTAGTTTTAAAGCATCTTTATGGCATTTGTCATCAAGCCGTTTGTACTTACCATCTTGATCTCATCCTTTCAATTTGTTGTAATTTTTCTTGTAAAGTTTTCGTTTGAACTCAGGATGTTCCATTCCAACATCTTTAAATGTTTATGGTTCAGTTTGAGACACAAAAAGTTCGATTATTTAACATATCTGGTAATTTTTAAAATTAGAATGATCAATGATTGTGGAAATATTTTCTTAAAGTAGATACTTTCTCTCATTTTAAGATTTTTAGCATGGAATAATATAGTCTGTGATTTGCAGGGTTGTGCAGAGACTGGATCTTTCAAAGTCTAAAGCTTCAGTACTAACATCGGTCAGTTAGATATGATGTTTTCTTGCCGGATATTTTGATACTACTTTGTCCTTCCCTTTTAGTTGTTTTTGAAATAGAAACAATTTCATTGAAATTATGAAATATGGAAAATAATCGCAGGCCCAAAGGCTTACAAAGTTACAAGAATAGATTCCAATTGGAAATGAAAAATGAAAGACCAAAAGAAGAAATGTCGTGCTTATCTTTGCACCAATAAAACATTTGTGATTAATCAACTCTTGTAAATAGTGTAAAAAAGTCCCCAAGGGGTGGCGCAGATTGTTGAAGGCTTAGCTTTGACGATGTGCTACTTCAAGGTCCCAGGTTCGAGATCCATCTGCGACATTAATTTGTAGACACCTCCTGTGTCTCAATTCCTTCGATGTCTCTTAGTGCCTAGCCTAGGGACGGAGGTGGTTACCCCTGGTATAGTGGAGTGAAGCTTCGATTTCCGGTTTCAAAAAAAAAGAAAAAAGAAGTAAATGGTGTTAAAAAAATCAACTCTAGTAAATAATTTAAATCTTATCTTTGTCTTGAAAAATGTGAGTTTCGTTCCTTCCATATCAACCATAGAGAGGCTCTACAAAATGATTGCCTAAGCATCTTTTTAATACCACCAAAAGGATACCCAACAAGGATGGAAGACAGAAATGTCTTAATGTCATTTGGAAGAACTAGATGCCAACCTAATGCCTGAAAAGCTAAACTTCAGGTTGCATAAGTGAAGGAGCAATGAATGAATAAATGATCCCGTCTTTCACCATTCATTTTACACAGCACACTCTGTCCAGGAGATAGAGACATGTAAGGCATTCATTGTTGCAATCTATCAATAGTATTAACTGCACCGCAACTAAGCTCCCATAAGAATATCTTTATTTTCATTGGGTAAAAGTCACTCCAAATAGCCATGTAAAGGGCTCTTGCTTGTCAGATTGCTAAAACCAATAAGACTTGTAATGAGCGAATTAATCGAAAAATAACTTGTTTTCTCTAAAGGCCAAATCCAAGTGATATCCATTCTATAGTTTCCGAAGTAGTGAGGTTTTGTCAAAGTCTCAGATTCCATGCACCTGTTTCCTGGTTCCAAACATCAGCAAGGTGTTGTTGTTGTAAGGTCGCAATACGAAATAATCTAGGGTAAGCAATGCAAAGGATTTCGCAGGCAACCAAGAACCAGTCCAAAAAAAGGCAGATACACCATTTCCCACCTCAAGTTATTCTCTCCGTCATAGTGTGAATTGTTGAACTAATAAATTTTCAAGAAGCTTTGAAAGAAGTTGTAGAAATATTTTTCGGTCAAACAAAAGCTGTCAATGAGTCATAATATTTTGTAGTAATAACCCTTCTCCAAAGAGCATTAGGCTCGTGTAGAAATTGCCAGATCCACTTAGCTATTAAAGCCTTATTTCTGATTTGAAGGTCCCCAATGCCAAGACCACCCATGAGTTTAGGGCGTTAATCTCCCAGTTCACATTATGCATTCCACCGCTTCCTCTGGATCCTTCCATATATTTTTTTAATCTGTTTTAATACAATTGAAGGAACCTTGAAGAGCGAGAGATAGTAGATTGGCATGCTTGATAAGGTTGCTTGGATCAAGGTTTGTCGTCCACCCTTAGAAATAAAAGCGTACTTCCGATTATCAAGCTTCTTCTCCATACGTTCTATAACTGGATCCCAAAAAGATGTATTTTATGATTCCCTCCCAAGGGTAAACCAAGATAAGTCGAAGGGCAAGATCCTCGTCTACAATTAAATTGGGTGACCATCCTAGACAATACATTAGAGTCCATGTCAATACCCAACAGCTCACTATTTGACAATTTAATTTTGAGTCCAGAAGCTAGTTCAAAACTTATGATAACTTGAAAGAGATCTTTCAAGGGAAGTGTTATCAGTTGTATAGAAAAGTAGTGTATCATCTTCAAATTGTAAATGATTAACCTTGAAGGAAGAGGGCCCAATAGGGTGTGCATTAGTTTTGCCAATAGATGCACTATGACTCATCAATCTACTAAAACAATTTGATGTAAGAATGTCAAGGAAAGGAGACAGTGGATCACTTTGTCTAATACCCCTGGAGGAAATAATCTTACCCCTGGGTCTTCCATTGACAATGATAGAATATTTTGCACTCGAGATACATCTTCTAATCCATTTTCTCCATATAAAACAAAGCCTTTATGCAAAATGATGTCAAAGAAGTCCCAATCAACTGTATCAAAAGCCTTTTCTATGTCCAACTTAATCACAATGCCGGGTTTGTGTAAAGAAGTCCAATCATCAATAATTTCGTTGGCCATAAGAGAAGCATCTAATATTTGACTTCCTTCAACAAAAGCTAGTTGATCCTCAACAATTGTTGAATGGACAAATTTCAACCGATTTGACAATTCTAGCAATAATTTTATAAACACATGAGATCAGACTACTGGGCCTGTAATCAGACACTCAATTGGAGTCGACTTTCTTTGCAATTTGGCAAATATAAGTTTCATTCAAGGATACATTAATAATGCCAGAGTTGTAAAAATCCAGAACTAGAATCATTAGATTATACTTCATAATATGCCAGAAAGCTTAAAAAAATTATATTGTAAAGCCATCAAAGCCTGGTGTCTTATTTGTATCTAGAGAACAAACAACAATATAAATCTTAGCTTCAATAAATGGTACCTCGAGGTTAATCGATTGTTCACTTGAAATAGGCAGGGCTTCAGAAAAGGTTATTTGGAAGAAAATGAGGTGCTGAGCTCTTCGTGAAAAGACAATCAAAATAATCAATGAATTCCTCCTCAGCTGTAGCGGATAGTTAGGCTGGTTCCATCTCTAGAAAGTAATTATGATATCATATTTTCCCTTTTTCTTACTGCACAATTCTGTGGAAAAATTTTGTGTTTTCATCCCCCTTTCAACCAATGAGATTTGCATCTCTGATTCCATGAAATGAGCTCTTCTGCCGATAATCTCTCAGTTTGTTCCCTGGTTGATCGACAAGATTTAATCTCTTGTGTTGAAAAAGAACCAACATCTTCCAAATTATCAATGTTTGATAGAGCTAAAATTCTGCAATTTGCACTAATTCTGAATCACTAGCTTCAATCCTTTTAATTTCATCATAAAACGATGACCAGTCCATCTCATGAGAGGATTCTGATTCCACCAACTTTTAACCAGATTTTAAAAAGCTAGATTAAGAAGCAAGTTATTTTGAAACCGAAAAGGACTAGGTCCCCATTCTATAAAACCAAAGGAAATCTGTATAGGTTAGTGGTCCGAAGTAACGCGCGGTATTCTAACAAGGGTTGCATCTCTAAACTTCTCCTTACAACCATTTTTTTAGAAACAAGGACGTTTTATTAATAAAACAACAAAGAAAAGAAAAAATACGCTGAGCCGAACTGGACCTCTGAACCAGAGAGAAACAATAAGAAAAGCAGCATAAAAGCTAACAATTTCACCATACAACCATTTGAAACTAAGAATCTATCCAGATGGGATAGGTATTGTGAATTACAAAGACTTGACCACGTGAAACAACCATCTTGCATAGGAAAATCCGATAAATTATATGCCAAAATCTTTTCATTTAAGGTCCTCATTTAGTTTTTTGATAGGAAGCAAAACAATTTTATTGATCATTGAAAGTTTTACAAAATACCTTTTGAAACAATGTAAAGAGATAGAAAGACCAAATACAATGACCAAATAAATGGGCAAAACAAAGGAAACTTAGAGAATGCTATCGATGAAGAGGAAGAAACACAAGGAGGATTATATTATTGCTACGTCCAAAGTATGAAGTTAGCCCATTTTTGTGACGGAGAAGACACCCATTTGATGGAGAAATGTGTCGTCGGTATAAAACGCTAATGAAACAATGAGGGGTTCGCCGATGATGAGCTCCCAAGGAGGAAAACACCTCTTTTGTTTTCCGACAATGAAATGCCACATTGTTGTCCCAAAAACTAGAGCAACTTGGAGAAAAGACACTGAAGGCATACTTGATGGATAGTTGTCAGAGGTACACGTGGACGAGTATGAGCTAAGGCCACATAACCAATGACGAGCACACATAACCAATGACGAGCACACAGAACCAATGACGAGTATGAGATCTGTGGGTGAAAAACTTGGCCGACCTTGAGAGAGAAGCAATCTAGGTGTTTATGGAGGAAGGAAGAATTCGCCATTGGAGATGAGAAAAGATAGCCGATAGGTGTAAAGATATCGACGCCGGTGATGAGCTCATGTTGAGGAGGGTTGAAATGATTAAGGGGAGCAAAGATTGGCATAAAAAAGCTCGACACCAGAGGTTAAGAAACTCGATGTCAAAGGTGGATATCCCTTTCTCCTCTCAAGTGGTGTGGAGCGACATTAGGAGAGGATGGAAGCAACACGACGCTAGGATTTTCCTTTGAGAGAGAAAAGCTTTTAGAGATAGCTGAATTGATTATTGGTTTAAAACCTTATTTTATAACATTTATATCCTTGGTAGGAAACCTGATAAAATTTTGAACTTAATGTTTATATGTATATATTGTTGTAATGATTGTAGGGGATTGCATCAATTGGAAATTCATTATTTTTTCTCGGCAGTCGATTGGGAGATAGTTTGCTTGTGCAATTTAGTTCTGGAGTGGGATCTTCAGGATTGACATCTAGTCTAAAGGATGAGGTTCGTTGGACTCTCCTAACGTACTTTTGCTGACTACTTTGATCTTGCTTTTGTTGGTTATTTTGGACATTTCAAGTCAATATTGTTCCTTGTATTTTAGTGGTTCTTACCTTGTCTTTCCAACTCAATTACTTGTATGCCATTTAACTTTATGCATATTTTTGTAAATAAATTTTCTGTTATTTTATGATTTTTTATTGGAATATTTCTTCTTTTATTAACAAATATGCATATGACCTTTCATTGATAAGAAGGCAATTCGTTTCTTGATAAAGCATGGAGTTGAATGCGTTCATTTATTATACATGAACTCAGGTTCAGAGTTTTCTGCTTCTTTGTTTTGTAGTTTAGCTTATTAAGGTATTATGTCATTAGGTTGGTATTCTTATTCCCTCCAGTAACTAAAAGTCTTACCTGCATAAGTTGAATTGATAGGTTTTAATGATGATTTTTCTACTTGTAGTTCAACGACATCAATGTATGCCTATGAACCAAATGGTCATAGGTTTAATGAAGTTTTGTATGATTTGTCTTTCCTTGCGAACAAGGAAGTTCACTTATTGTTTAATTATGTAGTTGAAGAAATTCATTTATTATCCATTTGAAAATTTCTTTTCCATGAACTTCCCATGTTGAGATTTGCTTATCGTTACAAATGCCAAGCTGTCTTCTGTGCCATGCATATTAATATTTGATGCAATTACAGGTTGGAGATATCGAAGTTGATGCTCCTACAGCAAAGAGAATGCGTAGATCATCTTCTGATGCTCTACAAGATATGGTTGGAGGAGATGAGCTCTCGTTGTATGGTTCTGCTCCAAATAATACAGAATCTGCTCAGGTTTTATATAATGGGCTGTGTGAACAATCATTCGATCTCTTTCTTATTCCAAAAAAAGAACAACCATTCAGTCTCTCTTCTCTTTTTTCTTTTCTTTTCGTTATCTTTTCTGTTTATGGATAAAGTGAAGAAACCAAGAGAGAGAGAGGGAGACAGTGATAGAGTCTAGCTCCTAAGAAGCACGTACACGGACACGACACGTAGACACGTCATTATTTTAAAATGTAGGACACGGATACGTCGAGGACACGTTATTTATTATAATTTTATATGATATACTATTAAAAGATAAAATCCAAAGTGTTAAAAAAGTTTTACTAACTATGAAAAATATTTCAAACAAGGATGAATATGAAATTAAATCCAATAAAGAAAAAATCTCATAAATTCTTTAAATGCATACTAAAAGCACACAAATCAAAATTTATAAGCCTACCTTAAACAATCTCAAAATACTTTAGTTTTTACCTCATTTTTTCTTCACTCTATTTTCTTTCTTTCTTTCATTTTTTTCATTTTAGTTCATCTATCTTCAGTGGATGTAGTCGTCGAGGGCCTCCACCAACTTTAAACAAATAAGTCTTAAACGGGGTGTTCATGAAATGTCCATGGTGTGTCCTTAAAGTATCTGAAATAAAAAATAATAATAATAAAAGAGGACACAAAATTTTGAGTGTTGGACACTTGTCCGAAGAGTGTCTAGAAGTATTGTTGTTCGACACAGATACCTTGTCAAAATAGAAGTGTTCGTACTTTCTAGTCCAACTCTATCCAAAGGTCTCTCCGTCGATATATGATTCAATTAATTATTCCAAGTTGTACTCATGAAGGAAAGAATACATCTATATTTAGTTTTTGAGAAGACTAACCACCAATATAACTAGACTCAACTAAATGGATGATTGGATTAGGAGAGGAAGAGAAGAGGAAAAGGTGGAAACTTTTGAAAATTGCAACACTCCTCGCTCTTTCAGATTTGAGCAGGCTAAACTCAAAGCATCAATATGGAGCTCCATATCAAAAACTTTCAAATCCTATTCGGTTCAAGATATTTCTTGTAACTGCGATGCCTTCCTATAGTTCTGTTTTGTTTCTTAATCTCATATTAGTTCTTTTGTTTGTATTTTTTCTTTTTGAAAGATAAATTTTGATCTCCAAGTTATTATCATACTTGGTCTTTGTATCCAAGAGCTTTTGTCTCTTTTCATATTAATAAAAGTTTTGTCACCTTTTCAAAAAAAAAAAGAAGAGGGGGAAACCAACTCCTTGTTTGTTTTTAAAACATCACAACCTCTCTCCAACTCCTTCTCAACCTCTTCTCAACTTCTTTTCAACATCCTATCAAACCTCAAATCAAACTTTATATCAAATTTCATCTAAAATAAACATCTTCTCTCTTAAAACACAAATCTCAATAAAGGTTTTTGCTACCTGTTGGAGATTATTGAAGATACTCACCTTGTGGCAAATGTCCCACATTGGTAAGCTGGGGATTCTTCAACATATATATAAGATAGAGTGAGCTACTCCTCTAATTGCCAATTGGTTTTGAGATGGATGCCCACACTATCTAGTTTCTAATACCACCTTTACTCTCTAAAACATGAATTCCCAAACAAATACTTCATATCTCCTGATTACTCAATTTCCTCTTCTTCCTTCACTTCCTCTCCTCTCCTCTTATGAAACCCAAATACCAATAACATCCTAACTTTTTAAGGTGGGTTAAGGCGTCTATCTTTACATGCCCCCCAAAAATTTACCTTGTCCTCGTGGTGTTTACAAAGTAATACTAATATCAGAATTGAATAAAAAAATACATGATCTTTTTTGGTGATCAGAGTCGACGACGACTGGAGATGGCAAAGGCAACAACCAGGGAACCAAACGAACTTAATGGGTTTAGGCGTCTATCTTTACATGCCCCCCAAAAATTTACCTTGTCCTCGTGGTGTTTACAAAGTAATACTAATATCAGAAT
>JBBMEG010000020.1:6990789-7004156 GCA_037832605.1 Cyclanthera cordifolia | reverse complement strand
TCTTTTTTGGTGATCAGAGTCGACGACGACTGGAGATGGCAAAGGCAACAACCAGGGAACCAAACGAACTTAATGGGAGTCCTTGTTTCTTTATGTGGGCCAGGAGTGCTTTGGGCCACTCACTAAGGTTCCAAATAACCCAATTTGAGTAAAAATAGACTTTATTTTTGTTAGTTGATATAATTAATATTATCCCAACCTACCGGCTTAAGCTTTTAGGTTGATTGGTGATTTACATAATTCAACATGGTATCAGAGCAGGAGGTCCTGAATTTGAATTCATGTCGTGTCGCTTTTCTCCCCATTTAAAATTGATTCCACTTGTAGGACATTTATCAAATTTCTAAGACCCACACCCCAACCTACCTGGTTTAAGCTTTTAGGTTGATTGGAGATTTACATAATTCAACAATTTCTTACTTCTAGCCCTACTGAATTCAAAATCTTGCTTAAACGTCTATTTAGCCAAAACCTCCCAGTATTTCATATTTCCTTTGCAAAGATTTGTTATTGGAGCTATTGTCTTCCCCTTTGCTTCATGAGAAAGGGGTTTTTTTGTGGCAAGCTAACGTGTGTGCCATTCTATGTGGGCCTTTGGTAGGAGAGGAACAATATAATTTTTAGAAGGGTGGATAGAACTTGGGATGATGCATAGAGCCTCAATAAATTCTATGTTTCCTTTACTCAATAGGGAAATGTTGGATGTCGTCAGCCTTATTGATCTTGTGAGGGGTTTTCATTGTGATCTTGGGCACAAAGGTGTGTGGAGGTAGGGCCTTAATTCTCACTTGTGGGTTTTCTTGTCATTTTTTTCGTTGTTTGATTAATTCTTCTCCTTCTTCGTTAGGAGATTCAATTTTTAACTCACAGTGGAAGGTAAAATTTCGAAGAGGGTCAAATTTATAATCTGGCAGCTTATTCACAACAAGATTATGAGAACGATTGTCTCCTTTGGGGTCTGACATGTTACATATGCAGAAGGGCAGCAAAGGCTCTCAATCATCTTTTTTGGGGCTTTGAGTGGGCTTCTACAATGTGCAATCAGTTTGATGAAATGCTGGTTTTTAGGCGTTTGACTTTCAGTTTGATGGTTAGAGTTAAATTTTTTTTTTTTAATAAAATTTTAATTTCTCCTCCCATTTCGTGAGAAGGGGGAGTTTTATGGAAAAAAAGTTGTGTACTATTTTGTAGGGTTTTTGGGGTGAGAAATAATTGAATCTTTAAATGGGTAGTGAGGTCTTTGAGTGATGGTAAGTTCCTCGTTAGATTCGATGTTTCTTTTTGAACCTCAGTTAATAAGTAGTTTTTTCATAACTATTCCATATGAATCTATTTGTCGTTTTTTTTTCAATGTAAGTTTGAATCTTTATCAAAAGAAAAAGACAGCTTACAACGACCTCCCATCTATTTTATCAGAGCCTCTCTCAAGGATGCGTCTGATTCACTAGTGAATTATCGCCAAGCAAATAAAGTTTTAGAATTTCAGTTTTATTTGAATTTTTGCTGTGGTTTCCTGAGTTATCTTTCTCATGTATGCAGAAATTTTTTTCTTTTGCTGTTAGAGATTCATTGATGAATATTGGGCCTCTGAAAGATTTCTCCTACGGTTTAAGAATTAATGCAGATGCTAATGCAACTGGAAATGCCAAACAAAGCAACTATGAACTTGTTAGTAACCTGGTAACCATGTGAATTTTGGTATTCAGTTAAAAAATATGTAATTTCTCTTTTTGATTATTTGTAGGTTTGCTGTTCTGGTAATGGAAAAAATGGTGCATTATGCATTCTTCGGCAGTCAATTCGTCCTGAAATGATTACCGAGGTAAAATATTGATATAAACGGTGATTTGTAAAATGGTTACCGACTAATAATCAACTTATTTCATATAAAGAACTAACTAGTTATTTATATTGATTAAATTTAGATTTTTGAACCAAATGAAACTTGTATAGTTAATAAGAATGGTATAATACAAATCCGGCCTTGGGACGGGTAGTTACATTTTTCAAAATTTGTTTTGGTTTTTTTCCGCGCAAGATCTGATATATATAGTTGTTATGGCTCTTTCCTTTGGTCTTCAATCCCATTCCAATTTGTATGTATTTTAAAGGGAAATTCTTGTCTTGGTAGAGAGGATGAAAACTTTGATTTTTATTTCAGTAGTATGTAACTTTTTTGGATAGAAAACGAAAAACTTTCATTGATGTATGAAAATTACAAGAAGAATCCTATTAATAATTAGTAGTCTGTAATTGATACCCCTCATATGACTGAATCGTTATATTGGTTGTAAATATTAGTGAAATCAATTGAATATGCCAATTAAAAGAAAGTCCTGACTCCTTTGTTCTAGTAAGTATTTTATCGATTTTAGTGACAAGCTGACTTGATTTGACTTGACAATATTATGATTGTCGTTCTTGCATATGACATTTTTATACGGGCATTTATTGGTTTTCAGGTTGAGCTCCCTGGTTGTAAAGGCATTTGGACTGTTTACCACAAAAATACTCGTGGTAGTTGTGCTGATTCTTCCAGAAATGTTTCAGATGATGATGAGTATCATGCATATTTGATTATTAGCCTCGAAGCGCGCACAATGGTAATTTATAGCTTATCTTTCTTGATTTGAGTTTATGTTTAGGGTGTCAATTGGCTTTGGTTATGAATTTACTTTCTCATGATTGTAGAAATAAGATAATTTTTTTTGCTCTCTTTCGAATTGCTTTCCCACTGTAGACATTCTGTAAAGGATGCTTAATAGAACCTCGATGGAGCTGGAAGCCTATGGCTGATGGCCATAAGTATGTAATATATGTGGACAAAGGGGGAAGGGACCAATTGTTTAGTTGAGAGTACAAATGGGTACATTTCTGCTTTCCAAATATGTATCCCAAGACATTTTTGTTTGAGTTGAGCTCATTTTGGGCTTTTTTTTATTCTAATTTTTTAATTTTAATTTTACTTTTATGCCCTTTGTATTTTTTCAATTGTCTTGAATGAAAGATCGGTTTCTTGAAATCTTTTAGTTTATCTCTAAGCTAGTAAATTCCCTTAAGGATTAATAGGTTTATCTCAATGTTCAACTTGCAACACTTTTCAGCTTGCTTGGATCAAAAGAATTCTACATTATCTTTGAACTAGATGTGAGGCACCTTGTCCTCCCTCATTCTAGAACGTTTAAATAGATTTGTAGTTTCCTATTTTTATAAGACTACTCAAGATACATTTTCTGTTGATAAGAAAGCGAAACTATTTCATTGATAGATTGAAATGAATACACAAGAAGGATCCTATTTATAATTAATTACAGAATAAACATCTCCAATGAGAGGCGAGACTTTACTAATTTAATGCCAAAAAGTTGTCTTGCCTTTTGAACTTTGTTTTGATTTTTTCTCTCCTAATCTTGGAACCGAAGTTGCTTAGTTATTGGGTTTTGTCTGAAACTATTCATACTGATAGCAGCAGAAGATGTGATTTTTTTCATAGCATGTGTTTGTCCTCTACGACCACAATATTTTAATAGAAAGTGAGAGAAGTTTGAGAACAATACTTTATTCACTAGAATTAGTTATGTGTGTGTGGATGCACGTGTAAAAAAATGGCGCGTAGATGACATTTAAACTAAGAATTGTTAAATAACAAGACATAATTGAGTATCTATGTCAATACACAATCATGTACTTGTTGTAACCATTGTGTTGGCAGGTACTTGAAACTGGAGATCTCCTAACAGAAGTCACTGAGAGTGTTGACTACTTTGTGCAAGGCAGAACTATTGCGGCAGGCAACTTGTTCGGAAGGTGATGCTCTCTTATTTCAGTTATGTCAAGTAGTTATTATTTGCTACATGAGAATCTTCAATCTAGAATATCATCTTTTATCATATTGAATTTCTATGAGGTAACATGGATAGATGAACATCCAAAAAATGGCTAAGCATAATGGATATTCAATTTATTGGTAATTTTATTTCTATGGATGAAGGTTAATTTTTGTTAGGACATTAGTAAGAAAATATTAGAGGTGTTATATGATATATTTGTCATTGGGATGTAGTTGGCTTGTTATGGGTGATAAATGCCCGAAGAGGATTCGAGATTGAAGGAGGGATATGATAGATGGAAGGATTTAACAAAATATTTGATCATGTTATCTTGTTCAACAATCTGATGCTAAGTGTACATGATAAAAGCACCTTTAGTGATTTGTGATATTATCTTAATGAGTTTTTGTTTCCTTTAAAAAAAGACTAATGAGTTGGCTTTCTTTGGGCGATAAATGACCGAGGAGAGGATTGAAGGTTGAAGGAGGGAGATGATAGATGGAAGGGTTAAATAAGATATTGGATCATGTTACCTCGTTCAGCAGTCTGGTGGTAAGTGTTCTTGGTCAAAATACCCCAAGTGATTTGTGATATTATCTGATGACGGTTGAAGATGAACGATGGTGGAAGTTGGGGAATGTGACACCTTAGTTTTGTGAGCCTCCTTAGTAGGTTCATTCCATTTCCTTAAACCCTTTCCCACCTCCTTCCCCTCTTAAGATTGACCTTTTCCATCCTTTCCTTCTCCCTCCACCCCCTCGGTTGCTCCTGCTCGTGTTCCCCCCATTGACTCGGTCCCTCCTTCTCCTGCTCCCCCTTCATTTCCTTTAGCCTCCCCTGCTCTCTCCACTATTCATTCCCTTCTCCTTCCGCTCGTATTAAACCTTTGCCTTTTCATTACATAAGAAGAAGCAAATCCACCTCATCCTTTGATCGAAAATTCGTCCTGAACCCTGATTGTATTGAAACTCATTACTCTCCCTTTCTAACCAACCTATCCTCCTCTCCCTAAAACTTGTAGTGCCATCCTGCTCCCTCTCCCCCATTCTTTTGCCTTTAAACCTATCCCTCTTTCGTCAAGCTATTTTAGCTCATTGATTCAAGGGTTTGTTAGTCGCCATATTTCGCCTTCCTTCAAGGTCCCTGATTCCCCACTTAGAATGATTCTGACATGGATGATGATGTTAGTGTTATCAGTATTGAATCGTCAGCCGATCTTTTCGATGGAGCTTTCTCTCATGCTCAAGAGGAGTTTATTCTCCTTCTGACTTAGCAGAACTAGCTATTTCATCTTCTTTGCTCCCCGCTGATCATCAGCAGTGTGCTTCATTGGAAATTCCTGAAAAATTTGTCAATATTATTGCCACTTGCGAATTTCAGTTAAAGGAGTGTCATGAATTTACAGTTTGATTGCTCAACTTTTTGGTGGATAACTGTGGTGGAAAGTAGTTTTTGTCATTGGAGCTTGAAGTCTTTGAAAGATTGTTTCTCTACCTCTTATCGCCTAGTCATGTTTGGCATTTTGGTCTTGTTGTATTTTCTGTAGTTTTTGTTCTTGTTTCGATTGCGCTATGTAACTTGGTCTTTATATTTTTGTTTTTTGTTTTCTTGTATCCTGTTTGGATCTTCATTTTCATAATGAAATACTGTTTCTTGTTTCAAAAAAAAACTTTAGGCGTCGAGTTATCCAAGTCTATGAGAGTGGTGCACGAATTTTGGATGGATCTTTTATGACTCAAGATTTGAACTTGGCAGTTGTAGGCAATGAATCTGGTAATGGTTCTGAAAGTTGTACTGTGTTGTCTGCATCTATTAGCGATCCATATGTCTTGCTGACTATGACGGATGGGAGTGTTCGATTACTTGTTGGAGGTATGCTGATGGATTTTCAAACTATGAATGGAGATAATTTGTTATCAATTTATCATGTATATTTTATTCATTTAATTCTTTGTCGTGTTAGTGGCCAATGCCACTCGCCAGTAAACTTGTTTGTGCTACTAAATTTCATTATCTGTTAAAAAATTGATGTTTTATAGTTGATAATTGGTGGAAGAACAACCCCATGTTCTGTTGCTTGTATCGGCGATCAGGAGGGTTCTTAATTTATTTGGATGAAATTGTTAATTTCCTTTCTTCTTTTCGGTTTTGTAATAGCTGGCACGAGCCTGGATTATTCTGTCTTACTTTTAGGAAGTTATTCCATTAAAAGAATGAACGTTATAAGATAATGTGGTTCTCTCTTTTTGAGGCCATTTGATAAAGACCAGATGGACAAGCTCATCTCATGGAAAAACTATGAGTTTCAGGCAGCATATAGCTTTGGGGAAGATCTTTCTTATTTTGCTAACGATTGAATGAATACATTATCTTGCAAGTCTAAAGGCAAGTGAAGAAGGGAAATTTTTTGCCTAAATTGTCAAAAAAAGAAGACGGATTGCTAGTTGCGCTTTCATTCTTAAAGATCCTTGCAATCTAGAAATGAGATCAGTAAAGGTAACTTATTTGCAAGGAATTGTTAGGCCCCCTTGTGGATGATAGAAGCCAAACTCCTCTCGGCATGGTTGAGCAGTTGCTGGAACGATAGATGGTTTAGACTTTGCTTGGCACGAGGAACCAAAGGTATCAACGGAATACCCATTTTGCTCGAGATGAAAGACTATGAAGAGATCTAAGGTTTCGACCCGATTCGTTCAAGACGAACTAGATGAACTAATATCGAACTTGTACAACCCCACATGGATCTACTTGCACTTCAACTTGGACTTAACTCGAAACTGACACCAAGGGTAGGGGGAGAGGAAGATGCATCCCAATTTGGCCCATACACCTGAAACCATTCTCTTTCTCATTCCCTTCCAAGAGACTTGGTTCCATCTGCCGCACTGTTTCTAAATAGGATCTCCATCAATTTAGGTTTTAGTTTAGTGTTGAGATCATCCTTTATTGTTCTCTTTAAAAACCTGCAATTAGGAGTACAAGCTTAAGCTTAAGCTCTTTGGTTGATTGGTGATTTAACGTAGTTCAACATAGTATCAGAGCAGGATGCCCTGGGTTTGAGCCTCTACTAAGTAATTTCCTCACCAATTAAAATTGGATATTTTGGCATTGTCTCTAACCTCTGTATTGACAATCATTTTGGCCCCTTTGTTTGGGCTCTTCTCTCTCTCTCTCCTATCCCTTTTCTTTGCTCTATAGGATGTAATTTTCATTCTATCAATAAAATGATGTGTTAAATTAAAAAAAAAAAAGAAAAAATAAATTAGTTTCTAGGTAGGTGACCACCATAAATTGAACTTATAAGTTCTTAGTCCCTAAGATCCTCCTAATCACTTAGCTAAGTGTACATTATTAGAGCTCATTTTCGACTTCTGTTAGCAATTTCACCTTGTACTCTATACAAAGTTGCTGGACTGTCTTTTTTATTTGTTCTGTTTCTTCCTTTGTTTTCTCTGTTCGGTTGTATTTGCGTTTGTCTTTTTCTTTTTCCTCTCTCTTGGAAGTTTTGCATCTTTTATCTTTTCATTGAATCAATGAGAAGTTGTTCTTGTTCAAAAAAGGAACGGTGGATGTCCTCTTTTGAATGAGAAATCAGTTCATTAGCTAGACGTGGTATGAAATATGAAAAACATTCAAATGATTAAATATAATTATTACAATGTATTGCACATTAAGATCACAATTTAACCAAACACTATATCAATGTATCCAATCAATTCCAAAGGCATTTTGAGTCATGTTGCTTGCTTAAATAACTAACCTAACATTTATCTTGGTTCAATTAAAAGTAATTTCTATAAATATTGGGAATTTCTATTGATAACTTATTTAATTAAGAGAGACGAGAGTGGTGGTTGTCAAAACGATAGGGACAATTTCAGAAAACTAAAGAAAAGACTAACGTGCATGTGTGATGTGTCCATGTTCTACTTTTTCTAAAATTGACGTGTGTGTATCTATGTTGCATGTCCATGTCCATGCTACCTGGTTTACAACTTGTTTTGTGAATAAGATCTTTGATGTTGTTTATCATTTGTATAAGGACTAAGGGAAGATTATGGTTGTATTCACTACTTTTCTGTTTAAAATGTTTTCTTGGGGTCAATGTTTTACATGCTTTGACATTGTCACAGATCCTTCTTCTTGCTCTGTTTCTGTATCTACACCAGCCGCCTTTGGAAGTTCAAAAAAAAGTGTATCTTGTTGTACTCTTTATCATGACAAGGGTATTGAGCCTTGGCTTCGGATGACAAGTACAGATGCATGGCTTTCTACAGGAGTTGGTGAGACAATTGATGGTACTGATGGCTCACTCCACGATCAGGGCGACATATATTGTGTTGCTTGTTACGATAGTGGGGACCTTGAGATATTTGACGTGCCTAATTTTGTTAGCGTTTTCTATGTGGATAAATTTGTTTCTGGAAAATCACATTTAGTTGATTTTCAAATATCAGACACACAAAGAAGTAATGAGAAGTTGGATCGTAATTCTCCAGAACTAAATCATGGTAGGACTGAAAGTTCCCAAAATATGAAGGTAATTGAGGTAGCCATGCAAAGGTGGTCAGGGCAGCATAGCCGTCCATTTCTTTTCGGAATATTGACTGATGGGACAATCCTTTGTTACCATGCTTATTTATTTGAAAGTACAGACAATGCCTCTAAAATTAATGATTCAGTTTCCATGGAAAATTCTGTCAGCTCAAGCAATATGAGTTCTAGATTAAGAAATTTAAGATTTCTTCGCGTGCCCTTGGACATACAAGGAAGGGATGATATGCCAAATGGAACCTTTTCTCGTAGATTATCTATTTTCAAGAGTATTTCTGGTTATCAGGGGCTATTTCTCTGTGGGTCAAGACCTGCTTGGTTTATGCTGTTTAGAGAACGGCTTCGAGTTCACCCTCAGGTACTTCTCTAATCTTTATCTTTTAGTGGTATAGTGGATGAGATTTCGACAACATAAATGATCAGTATTCCTTTAATTGTAATTGTGCTCTTAAATGTCAGTTGATTAGTTGTGCTTCAATTAGCGATGTTCATGTGAAGAAAAACAGTGGATCATGTTTGATGTCGACAAGTTACTACGCTTACTATCTTAGTTTCAGAAGATTTATCATCGAGCTTTAGTCCCGTAATTACAATAAGAGTTAGCAGTTGCATGTGAAATTATTTACTTTGTAATATAACTCGTTTATCTTTTCAAGTTATTCTTGCTTCCCAGAAGAAATGGCAAGTCTGTGTCACTGTCCGACAAGCTTTTTTGTCTTTTTTTTGTTTGCGTTTTTGCGAAAACATGTATTTTTTTGTTTGATTTGTATATGTATTTATTTTTTATTTGTGGGGCAATGAAAGGCAGAAAATTCATTTTGGACTTTGATAATTACTTTTCTCATTTAGTCTGGTTATTAGCTGAATAAGGATTACGATAATTTTATTGCTTTGCAAGCTATCTATGAAACTTGGCCCAGTTTTATCTTAAAATTTAGATATGGGATTTATCAGTTTTTCAAACTTGTTATATACTGCCTTCGACACTTCTGTATTCTTACTCTATCGTTATTGTATAGTTTAAAAGTTTTAACAAAAAGCTAGTCAAGGAATATTGTGAAATGGTAAAAATATATTTTAACCCTCGTAGGTTAGTTTAGTGGTCAAAAAGGTTCTTGAAACCTCTAGGGGCTGTTTGTAAACTGGGTCTAAGGTAAATCCAGATTTTGGGTTTTATGAAAACCTGTTTGTTAAAGGGTTTGTTGCAAGCCCATTAAGTATTTGGAAAACTGAGCCTAAGTGCTCCAAGTAAACATTCAAATTGGGCCTCTTTCTAAAACCATCAAACAAACAAGCACTTACCTCGAAAATCACACAAAAAACACCATAAAAACAAATAACCATATTTATAAACCCTTTCTAAAACCATCAAACAAACAAGAATTTCATTACAAACCCTCTACCAAAACCATTTAACAAACAAGCTTTTAGAAACACATAAAATCTCTAACTCCTCAAACTAACTCCTAATTTCTAAACACTCAAAATAAACACTCAAAAATTTCCAAACAAACACCCCCTAGGAGATTATGAGTTCTATCCCTAGTAGACACCTACATGAAATTATTCGTACAAGTTTTTTTGACAACCAAATATTGTAGAGTCAAACAATTTGTTCGTGCAAATAGTTGAGGTGCACGTAAACTGGCCTAGACACTCACCTTTGTAAATTTTTTGGTAAAAGATATATTAGGAATGGAGGTGGTGTATTCTTTTAATTCTTAATTTTCTTGAGAGAAATTAAAACTTTTTCTTTTTTTTCTTTCCTCTTTTGATGTGGATTTAATTTATTGCAATTGATAAGGCATATGCAATTTTCTTATTGAGAACCGTCCTGCCTTTGACAGCTATGTGATGGACCGATCGTCGCCTTCACAGTGCTACATAATGTGAACTGTAACCATGGACTTATATACGTCACGTCACAGGTTAGAAATTCTTAGTCTCTTGTGTAATTCAACCCCCACCCTCTTTTATGTGTGGTTGTTATCGTCAACTGTTTTTCATGTTTTAGGGTGTTTTGAAGATTTGCCAACTTCCATCGACATCAAGCTATGATAATTACTGGCCGGTTCAAAAGGTATGCCTTCCCTCCCTTTTTTTTTTATTTGATTAAATATTTTTCCGTTAACTTTAGCATATTTAACTTCTGCTCAGGTTCCATTGAAAGGAACTCCACACCAGGTCACCTACTTCCACGAGAAGAATTTGTACCCCGTTATAATTTCAGCACCTGTGAGTAGAATATTTCCTTCTTTCAACTGGTTTTGCTTCCATATGCTTACACCTCCCAAGATGGTGTCATTTTGGGCTAACCAATTTTGGATCGAATCCCAATTTAATTTTTTAAACCGAATACTTTTTTGAGTCTAATTGAGTATGATACCATATTAGATAGTATGATATTCCATTGCAAAACCAATTGTTAATACCTTGAGAATACGTGGGATTAATCTGTCCATTCCTGAAATTTATCTTCTCTATCACAAAGAAAGAGTGCAAACATATTCGACCAGTTGTTTTTCACTTTCTGTTCAGGGGGATTTTTTCTTATTAGCGAAAACATAATCATCATTTGGGAAATAGAGAAATTCCCTTTTGAGTATATTATTAATGTTGATTTTTACCTCCGTAATTACCTTGCTCAACTGATGACTTAGAAGCTATGGAGGTTAATTTACTTATTTTATATTTTTCTTTCCTATTGGAGTGCAAACTCATGCCATAACAGTGATGCTGCAAATCTTCTGCAGGTTCATAAGCCATTGAATCAAGTACTTTCATCTATGGTTGATCAAGATGGTGGTCAAGTCGAGAATCATAACTTGAGTGCAGATGAGCTGCAACAGACTTACTCTGTGGAAGAGTTTGAGATTCGTATTTTGGAACCAGAAAAATCTGGTGGCCCTTGGCAAACTAGGGCTACAATTGCTATGCACAGTTCTGAAAATGCTCTTACCATTCGCGTTGTTACACTGTTGGTTCGTTCTCTTACCTTTTCCCCCTGTCATTATACTGTTGGTCCGTTCTCTTATCTTTTCATCTTCCCTTCTCGTTACTCCCGGTGATCCTTCATACCACATATTTCTTAAACTGTTAGCTCTTTCAGTAGGAGTTCTCTTCGATAAGGTTAGAGTGTGATGAGTGGTTAATAGTTGAAGGCAAATGAGAAAGAGTTTTATACTTGTATAAATATATTGAAGGTTATTCAACGCTGGAGAAAGATCATTTATAAATTACTAATAAGGACAAGACAAAAAATAGGTTGCATAGTTATCTAATATGGTAGCCACTGTTTATTAATTATTCATTATGTCATAGCTAATTGAATTGAAAGTCATCTTTGTAGGCTCCCTTTCTTTTTTGTGGGTATTTCTTTTGTATACTCGGTATTTTCACTAAATTTAATTATTGTTATAACAAGTGAACCCACAAAGAAAAATGAATTTGAAGAGCTAAGGAAAAAGGCTCTCATCTCCCTTCTTTTCTCTCTCTTACTCGTAGATAGGGTTAGGATGCAGGCAAAATACTTCAGGTTTGGAGGTTCATATGTTATTTAAACTGGTTGATTCATATTTTGGGGCATGATTAAAAACGTCCTTAGGAAGTGGTCCCCTTCCCTAATTTCGAAAAAACTTCTTTAGGAAGCACTGAAGACACTCAATATTCTAAGTACATGCCCAAGTCTCTTCAAGATGGGATGGAAATATTTCAGAAAAAAGGATGGGGGCAGATTTTGGTCAGAAAAGTTTTGTGGAAGTAGTAAAAGGAAAGGAAATCCTAGAACAAAAAGAATTGATCTCCCACTAAGGAGGCTTTTTTATAGGGAACGCTCATTTATCTCCCACCATTTTCTTAATCTTTTATGTTATCAACAAGAGCAATGGTTTTCGAATAATAAATCAGATAGGTTTGGCTAAAGCCTCCTTAGTTATCAGATGGCTTTGTAAAACAACTATCACTAGTTGCTTTTTTATGGGGAACACTCATTTATCTCTCACCCTTTTCTTATCTTTTACTTTGTTATTTTTCGAATATCATTGTCATTAAGCATTCAGCTTCTCTGTAGTTGTTAGTTTCCCTTTTGGATCTTCTATTTCTTCCTTTATGTACCTGGAAGTACGTTGTGCCAGTACAAGATAGTAGATGTAGGTTGCACAGTTAAAAGATGGTTGTAAGGTTTTGGGGGCAGCTAGGGTTCTAATGGTAGCTAGGGTTTGTGTACGGATGTTATGTTATGGATGAACAAAAGAAATTGATATTTCTTGTATGTTCAATGATAATATAACTTTTTCTTATATAGGAGAGGAGGATAACCATTGGTTCATTATAGATAAGAAAATGACTTGGGATTAAAAAAACATAAATATTGTCATAAATATGGGCAATTTAAATTCAACATGGAAACCAGTAGTTCTCTAGCAAACTTGCATCTTTGCAGTTTCATGGAGTTTCTGACAAAAGAATATTTAGAAGAGGAGAGGGCTTGAGATGTGACTTAGGCCATCTTTAGATTTAACCTCTTCTTATGGGCGTTTATTTCTAATGCTTTTTGTAGGTTTTGACTGCTTAGTCGGACTGTTATTTTGTATACTCTTCTATATTTTTCATTTTTTATCAAGGCTATGTCTTTTCCTTAAAAAAGAAAAAGAAATATTAATGAAGACAGATTCTTTACTTCTTGATGTAGCTTTTTGATAGCCTCCAATTATGAATGTGTATCAATATTAGAGAGTAGAGAGTATTGGAAGCTCTACTTAGGGAGTGCCGGGCAAAGAGAATGAGAATGGTTATGGGGAGAATGATCCTCATACCCATGTTTGAGTCTCTGAGAATCATTCCCTCACAATCTCATTCTTCTCGTAACCACTTTTTATTTTCCACATACTCACTATTTTATTCTTCACATTAGTATTCTCTTTATCCCAAATTCAAATAATGGCGTCATAATTATTCTCTTCACCCTAAACATTGATAGTTATT
>JBBMEG010000020.1:6942370-6990689 GCA_037832605.1 Cyclanthera cordifolia | reverse complement strand
AGCTTAACTAAACTCTGCTTAACTTAACCCCTGCCACAAACACAGCTTAACTTAAAACTCAGGTTAACTTAACACTCCTCTTAACTTAACTCCTCTTAACTTAACTCCACTTAAATAACTCTTTGCCCCAAACACGCCCTAAGTCTTTTTTATTTAAACTCATTTGCTAATCTTTTCTTCAAGTCAATTATCCCTACTTCATCATGTCTGTCACAATAATATCATCAACATAAACCATCGAACAGTCATCTTGTTATCTCTAGTATGCATGTTTGTAAAACATAGTGTGATCTGCCTGATTTTGAAGGAAACCACAGCTTGCAACTGCCTTTCCAAATCGTTTAAACCAAGCTCTAGGCGATTGTTTGAGGCCAATATAACACCTTTTTTAACTTGCATACATTGTTGTTTCCATCAGTTGTTTCGAAGCCAGGTGGTAAGTTGATATATACTTATTCTTCAAGATCACCATTAAGGAAAGCCTTTTTCACATCAAGTTGATAAAAAGGCCAATCTTTGTTGACAGTAGTAGATAGCAGAACTCTAATTAAGTTTAGTTTGGCTACCGCATCAAATGTTTTTTGATAGTCAATTCCATAGGTTTGAGTGAACCCTTTAGCAACTAATCTTGCCTTGTACCTTATGATTCTCCCATATGCATGACATTTTATAGTAAAAACTCATTTGCATCCTACTGTCTTTTTATCTTTCGGTAACTTAACTATGTCCCATGTATGATTTTTCTTGAGCGCATTTATCTCCTTCATAACAGCTAAATTCCACTTCGGATCTTCTAGGGCCTCCTATATATTTCTTGGAACAAACAGTTTAGTTATCCTAGATGTAAAAGCTTTATGAATATTGAATAAATTGTGGTAGGACAAATAAATCTAATGGAGTTTTTGGTACCGTTATGAGTTCCTTTCCTGTAGGCTATAGGAATATCAAGATCAGAGACATCAGACAAACTATTTTCAGGAAGAGAAGAGTTGGAAGGTAGGTTAGCGGAGTGCCAGAATCAATTGTCGGAGCATCAGATTGGTCGTGTATAGGATCAATCATTGTGTCGTTATTATTTTGATTCAGCTTCCTCCTAGCATTAACTTGAAGTTCAGATTGATTATTTTGGGGTATTTCTCCCCTTAAAGAGAAACCTCATATATTATGTCCTGGTCTAAAGAACTGAGATCAACCACCTCCTGGTGAATAATATTAGGAAGAGTACAGATGTCCCAGAAATTGCCTTCGCCTATAGTCATCCCCCTAAAGGGAATTGGGAAATTAGGATTGATTTTCTATAAAGGATACATCCAAATTCTCATAAAATTTCCTTATTACAAGATCGTAACATCGATAACCCTTTGTATTGGATACGTTACCTAGGAAAATACATTTTATTGCAAAAAGATCCAAAGACCTTGGCAGATAGGTCTGAAAAAATTCAAATTGTTGGGAAGATGTTTTTAAGATGTTCTAAAGGAGTGCGGAAACCTAACACTTTAGTGGTCATTCTATTTATAAGGTAGGCAGCTGTAAGAATCGCACCACCTCATAGATATTGTGGTACATGCATTGAAAACATAATAGCACGAGAAACTTCTAATAAGTGTCTATTTTTTCTTACAGCAATACCGTTTTGTTGAGGTGTGTTCCTACACGTTGATTGATGAGAAATACCTTTACTATATAAGAACTCGTTTAGATGATTATTAAAATCTTCAATTCCATTATCCAATGCTTATCTTTGTTTTGAACTGATTTTCAATCATGTTATAAAAACGAATGAACACTTCTTTAACATCAGACTTATTTGCTAGAAGATACACCCAGGTTACACGAGTATGGTCGTCAGTGAAGGTGACAAACCATTTTTTTCACCCAGGGTTACTACCTTGGAGGACCCTCAAACATCACTATGGATTAAATAAAAATGTGCAGATACTTTATAATTTTGAGGTAAGTAGGAGGTACGCTGAGTTTTTGCAAAAGAACAATGTTCACAATTAAATGTTGAGCAATCAATTTCTATAAAAAGTTTCAGATACAAACGTTTTAAATAGAAAAAACTAGGATGTTCTAACCTATAATGTCATAACATTAAAGTTTCTCTAACAGAAGTAGAACTAACATTACTATACCCCTAAATTTTCGTATAACTAGTTGAAGCTTTCTCAAAATAGTAAAGACAGTCAATATCCTAGCACGTCCAATTGTCTTCCCCGACTCCTGTTCCTGAAAAATACAAAAGGAATCACAGAAGATAACACGAAAGTTAGAATCTTTAGAAAGTTTACTAACTGTAGTTAATGGCAAGCTAATTTGGGTACATGAAAAACGATTTGTAAAGTAATTTGCGAGGATAACTTGATGGTCCATTTCCCAAAGATGGGAGAATAACTGCCATCAGCTATTCTTATTTTCTCATCACAATATAATGGGAAATATGTTAAAATAGTTTTGAGGAATTGGTCATCTGGTTAGATGCTCCAGAATCTATACTCAATGGAGCTGAATTAGGGCAAGAGAAGGCATGGGGATAATTACCTGTTTGTGCAAATGAAGTACTAGGATTACCGGAAGACGATGTGTCCTTTAGCAGCTTCAGGATTTGATCAATTTGCTCTTTGTTAAATATGTTCGATTTAGCATTACTTGCACTTGAGGTAGGTGGACGAGTGTTTCTTTCTCCCTGTTTACTGGTTTTGTGATTACCAGGTTTTCCATGAAGCTTCCAGCATGTTTCTCGAGTATGACGAGGTTTATTGCAATAGTCACACCAAACACGAGGTTTAATAGCTCGATCAGATGCCTTGTTTGCTATGGCCTCAACCACTAATGCTGAACTTTCCACTGTATCAACTGATTTTTTCTCAATAATTACGCGCCGACGACTACTCTCTTCCCTGCGAACTTCTGAAAAAACTTCACTAATAGTAGGAAGCTTAGTCTTTCCTAGAATCATGCCTCGAAGTTCATCAAATTCAACATCAAGACCGGCTAGGAATTTGTAAATTCGACCATTTTCAACAAGTTTTTTGTAATGTTTATGATCCTCAGCAGATTTCCACTCATAGTTATCAAATAAATCAAGATCCTGCCAAATTTGTTTTAAAGAGTGAAAATATTGAGTCACAGAATTACCTCCTTGCTTTATGTCTCCTAGCTTCATATTCAGTTCGAAAACTTGTGATTGGTTTTCCAAATCAGAGTACATCTCAGTGACACTATCCCATAATTCTTTGGCCGTAGAATAGCACATGTAGCTGCTACTAATGTCTTCAACCATGGAATTTACTAGCCAGGTCATGACCATGGAATTTTCAGAATCCCATATGAGAAACGACGGGTCATCCTTTTGAGGAATTTTTATATCTCCAGTCAAGTACCCTATCTTGCCTTGGCCACAGATGAACATTCGAACACTTTGTGACCATCGAAGGAAGTTGTCACCATTCAATCGAATTGACGTTATTTGAATCGTAGGACTATTAGCAATCAATCCTACAACTGATATTCTATCCTTTGACATATTAACTTCACTAAGGGCTCCAATTAACGCCAATGATGCTGCATAAATTGTTCGGACACGGCTCACTGGTCAGATTCAATTCAAAAAATCAGCAACGTCAACTAACCTGACGGATCTGGGTGTGATCGCTGAACGGCGCAAGTGAGTAGAGACAACCTGGTGCGATCTGGACACGATATGAAGACGCTGGGAGAGAGTCGACCCAATCTGGACAACACGATTTGGACAGGAGCGGCTGAACTGCACGATCTGGTCGAAGGAGGCGACCCAATCTACACAGGCGGCGAAGTGGTCTGCAAGATGGCGTTGTGTGCGGCGAAGCGATCTGTGCAGGCGAAGCAGTCGCGATCTGAACGATCTGTGAGCGGCGCAGTGCGGTGAAGCGGCGGAGTAGTTCTTTATTTCTCACTCAAATTACAATGGTACACATTATGTTACTTAAATAGAAAACATTTCATTCCTAAACATAATAGGAATTCCTAAATAAAATAGGAAACATTCCTAAATATAAAAAAAGAGAAATATAATAAGATATTATTTTTTATAATATTTACCAGATAATCATAAATAAATAAATATAACCAACCCATAATAATACACAATGCAGTTAGAATCAAGTAAACCTCAAGTAAATTTAATTAGAACAAAAGAGTGCCTGTGTAAGGGAGTTTTATTTTTTAATTAATACTCGCTATATCTTCTTTCTAGTATAGAAAATTTGGTCAGAACAACTTTAAGTCGCAATCTTCTTCACCTAAATTGAACATCACCAACCAAGTTTGAGATTAAATCTGATATCAAAATAATGATCATATAGCTATAAATTACTAATAACTAGAAAATACAAAAAAAAAAATTATCTACTTGAATGTGGTAGATATGCATACTTTGGAAAATTGTATTGGAAGAGCTATTGTCACTGTTCTCCCGATACTCTTCGGCCCTAAAAAGCAAATTAAGTTAAATCTGTTCTATTTTTGTCCATGAATTTTAAAATGTTCAATTTAGTTCCTAAATTTTGAAAAATAAATTATATTTTGTTTTTATTTTGTTAATTTCTCTTTAAAATTTTACTAGTTTATAAAATTGCCATATTTTTTTATATATTAAAATTATTAACATTGTTGAATGAGTTTAAAAAAATATATATTAACTTAAAATTTATCATAAGAACTTTTTTAAAGATTAAAATAGAACAAAATTAAGAAACTAAAATTAGACTTTGGATGATGAGGAAGGAAAATAGAACAAACCTAGTTTTAACCAATGTTTTATCTTCGCTTCCTCTCTCCTAATCTTTAAATTTAAACTCCTTGTTCATCCTAATCGTGCACAATTTTACTTTATACTAAAAACTGTAACCAATGATGAGATTATTCTTATTTATCTATCCCATTTATTGATATTTAATCAAATTTACATTCAAAAATAAAAAAAAAATCATCGAGACTATTGAAGTTGCATTTATAAAGAACTTTCTTGATAATTTCCATCCACTAGCAAAAAATTGAAGGCAAACCGTTGCATTATGCTCAGACATACTAACCTTGTAATCATTTATCTCAAATTAAAAGAATGTGAGAATTTTTTGACACATTTATCTGATATATGAGATACTTTCCTCATCGCCAATTAATTTTGACATGATACTTCATACTATCTAATATGGTATTAGAGTTTCATGTACGCGATTCTCGCACCTCATCTGACCATTGATTTTGACGCAGAACCCACGTTATCTCATACATTATTATGTTTGCCTGATTAAGTGTCGTTTCTATAAGTAAGTGTGTTCCCCACAAACCAAAACAAGATCACTCAGCTGTACATAGAAACAAACCCACCGCATGAATTTGTCTTTAATTAGTTTGCAAGTTTCCCAGGCTTCACGTACGCTTTCTATTGATGATGTAATTCAATTATCATTTTTTCACCAAGTAAATGCCCCTATTGTTTACATTTATATATATATATATATAATTGCGGAATGGGAGATTAATAGACGTATGGATTCTTAATTAATTGGTCATATCGACCTTCTCATGACGGAAGCAACAAGAAGAATAATGGACAGTCATAGATGGAGGATGAGATAATAGTTTATTGAAGAAGATAATAGTAGCTAGAGACTATATCATGTCATCATTATCTAAATCATACACAAATATATAGTGATCTATATATTTTAACCTATGGCCTATTGGGCTTAATTACATCAAGCCTAATAAACCTAATCAACCATAATCTCATTCTAATCCTAACATTCTATCACTAATTGCGGACATGAGGTACTTTGTTCATCCAAAGCGTGATTTGAGAGGCAACAAGAAATTTTTTCATTACTCTTGTTTGTAGATTTCGAATAGAGATATCGAAGGAGAGCATATTTTAGGAAACTTAAGACTCAACTAACGGAAGTCACCATTTACGAACAACTCTCATTTACACTTCAATTTCATATAGTTTTGATTACTATTGAGGTGTTATCTTCATTACCATTTGTGTTAATATCTCAAGTTTAAGGAGGTTGGGTTTTCGACATTTTTTTAATAAATTAAAGCATAGACATAAAAAATTAGATTTTTATTTGTTAATGGTTTTAAGAGTTGTGAAGTGTATATAATACGTAAGAGATGAAAGAGATGATTCCGAGCAATTTTCAGAATTCAAATGAGATAAATAAAAATTTGAAGAAAATGTTTATGGAAAAACGTGATTTTTTTCTTCTTCTCAATATTATTTTTAACAAAAACTCATTCCATCTTCTCCATTCAATCTCATTTATATATCACAAAATTATTCATAACAAAATTATTAAGTAAAATAGAATCCATAACGAAAACACTGCAACAAAAATAAAGAACCTTAACCAAAAGATAAAGAATTAGCTCTAGACGATACATGGCAAATTGGTCAACATCGAAAGGGTCTTTCCTTTTAGTGGTCCAACGAACTCATCGTATCTCTGCTATAAACAAGAATTAGAATTAGAGTTCGCAAAAACTTAAAGAATTCAATTCTAAAGAAACTTAGGCAGCATAACTGTGTATTTTCATGTTACCCAAAATAAAACCTGTAAAAAAAGCTCAATTCATTTCAATTAGTGGCTATCTTTGCTGCAGGATAGCCACAATACATAATTTATAGAAACGATGTTCGAATGATGACTAAGTATTCTACCTGATAGCCATCATTCTTAGGACTTATGTGAAAAGAAAGTTAAGATAAGTTGGGTATATTGCGTACCTTTCACTTAGAATATCCGGCACCGCCGTCGAGCATCCTCTACATTGCCTCTACTGCGGCGTTCATTCTATCTTAGTTGGCTATGATCATGTCTCGCTTTTCAGTCAACTTCTTGACATGTGCTTCTAGTTGCATGTTCTTCAATAATAGTCTATCAGTCTTAGGATATTGTTGAGATGCAGTACTAGTTGAAGAGGAAGAAGAAGTTCTTCCTTTTTTTTCTCAGGTGGTAAGTACGTCGTGCCTCGAATGTCGTCAGTTTGCCTCCCTAACACTGTACGAATATTGCTTCATGTGTTAGTGGGGTTCCTAATGCAATCGAAGATTCCCTTAATGCATCCATCTTCTCCTACATAAAAAAGAAATTACTTTATGTTAGTGGCACCCCTGAAAATTACTTTAATTTAATAATTAAGTTCATAACTTACATATCTCTCTCTAGCCTCATCGTTAATCCATTCACCATTTGCATCTTTGTAACAAAATGCTTGAATGCGTCGACAGGACCAATCAGATGATCATGTCTAGTAGCGACTCTCTAAATTCAAAAACGATATTTATTATTAAGTTAATATTCAACATAATTATAAACACGTATATAGAAAGAAAGAAGAGGTTCGTACCTCTTCGATAATGAACACAAACGATATAGGCCCTGCTTGGTGGTTGTATAGCAGAGCTACTCTTGCTTTAACTCCTCTTCCGTGTTTGCTTCTCATTGCTCCGACTCCCACTTGTTGCACAAGTAGTGCCAATCTTGGATATCGCTCACAATACAGTATGGCATATTCATTCGTTCTTCAACTAGTTGTTTACTAAGACAAAAGGAAAAAAAAATTAACTTCATTTACTCAAAACATTACATAATAAAATAAATATATTTAAGTATATAATGTCACAGTAATGTGTGTTATAAGGTGTATCTATGATCCTTCAATTGAGATTCCATCAGTTCCTCGATTACATCACTTATGAGCTTATTATCCAAATCTAGGTCGAAGTGAGTCTGTCAAGGGTGTGAACACATGAAATTAGTATCATTAATTGCATTTAATACTTAAATATAGATGTAAGGATTAAAAAACTTTACCATGAAGTTTTTTTTTACAAATTCCTTTTTGGCCGATGTGATTTTGACCAATCTCATGCCCGAACCAGAAAGGATTGTCGAACCAGTACCTCAACCTAGTTGTTCAGTGCATTGATATTTTTGCCAACTGCCTTCTTGTTCTCTTCACTAAATTGAACTTTTAGCCGCCCCTCCTTTGCGACTCTTCTATTCAAGTTTTCACCATTTGAAGGTCCTCGGTATCGAGTAGTAATTATACTATTACTACCTATTTCCAAAAAATTAACTATGAGATTGGAACATTTTAACGTCATATATAAAATTTATAAAAACTCTTAGCTCCAGCATGAATACCAACTTGAGTACCGATAGTAGAAGATACAAAATCAAGATTTGTATCACCTTCGGTTTCGTCAAAAAACCGAGTCAGTAAAACATCTCAATGTATTAGGCATATAACCTGCAATCATTATAAGTATTGTGTTTTCATAAGTCAAATTGAAATAATGTAATAGAGAAAAATAAACAATAAACTAACATTTAATCTTCATCATTACTATCGACATCATCATCCTAGTCTTCGTCATTAATGAATCTATTTTCATTTTCCGCATCAGCATTCACAAATTGCTCCATCATTGTTGGTTAAACATCGAACCTACATAACAAATTGTCTTCTAAAGACTCGTCCACTCTATTTCGGTCTTCAATTACTATGCATTCGGGTTGATCAATTAGTCCTTCTTCAACTTCATTATTTTACATATCATGGACATCCCACAAACTTTGATTGGAGACTAGCTGCATAGCTTTTCAATCTTTTCCATGTTTTGGACCGTCTATATAAAAAATTTGTTTTGCTTGGTTAGCTAGGATGAATGTCTCATTTTTAAACCAATATTGTGATGTATTAATCGTTCTTATTCCAAAATAATTTTGATATCTTCTTTTCTTTTTGTCCGTGTTGAACCAGTCACATCTGAACATCGTCACTTTTCTCGCACTCACGATGAAGCTTCTAAGACTTCAGTAAGTACACCGTAAAAGTTGTTGGAGCCATAAAAAATATCACCTTCACGTCCAACCATTATGCCACTATTTTTTGTAACATGACCCACATCATTCATTTTTGTATTATAACGAACTCTATTCACTATACAATTTGTATACAAGTGGTAAAGTGAATTAGGTCCTATAGCCATTGAGTACAAATCATTACACTTATTTTCATTCTTTCACAATTCAAGAACTTCTTTTCTAAATCACTCAGGGAATTCTTGTTCGTGTTTTTTATATAGTTCATCCAGATGTTCATATAGTTGGTCGATAAATTATAGATGTTGGCGCAAATAAGTACGTATTTCATCAAAATTATTTAGAATATACCAATGCAGCATCTTCTTGTCCAATGGATCCAACGTCAGATTTGTTGTCATGCATAATAGACGGACATTTTGTCTGTAGACCCCATACTCACTAAATATTTCGATATTCGAATTAGTATCTTCATTCATATATATTCTACTTAGCCTAGTCTCCATCTCGTTAAAATAGAATGAACAGTAGTTTAAAAATTCATTCATCACATACTCTTCTGCTATACAACCTTCTACCCTCGCTTTGTTTCTCACATGAGCCTTAAGAGTACCTAAATCATCCAACTGTAGTTAACTGGCCCAACAACCTTACATTCGTACGGCAAGTGAACAATCAAGTGAATCATTACGTCAAAAAATGCTGGTGGAAAGATTTTCTCCAATTTGCAAAGAATTATTATTATATCATTTTGTAGGCAATCCAACTCACTTACACATAATGTTTTCAAATATAAATCTGAGAAGTACCCACAGAACTCAGTAACAGTAGTACTTACATCCTTCGGTAAATATTTTCGAACACCAACAGGGATTAGCCGTTGTAGCAAAATGTGGCAGCGTGTGTTTTCAAACCATTCAACTTTCATTCATTCAAACTAACACATCGAGAAATGTTTGATCCAAATTCATCAATAAATTTAACTGATTTTATGATGTTTAAAAATTTCAATCTCTCTTGACTTGTTAGAGTATAAGTGGCGTGCGGCTTCACTAACTTGTCACATACCCTCTTTAAGTGTAAATCTCTTCGTATTTTAAGATATTGCAAGTCGAACCGAGCATTAAACGTGTCTTTAGTCTTTCCTTCAATATTCAATATGGTTTCAAGCAAGTTGTCGCACACAATTTTTCAACGTGCATCACGTGCACTTGTGTCATATTAATAATCTGACCAGTATGGTAGCTCGAAGAATATACTTTTTTTCTCCAATTATTATCTGAGTTTTGTTTCCTTTTCTTAACTTGTTTCGATGAATGTTTACTCAAAACTGGAATATTAATGGTACTTAGTTGGTCTAAAATCTCTTCCTTATCCCATGATTCAGGAGGTTCAAAAAGTTCACATTTTCCACTAAAAAGTTTATTTTTGCGCCAAGAATGATTCATTGGAAGGTAACGTCGATGTCCGGTATAAGTAATTTTCCACTAATTCAAACACTCGACGTTTGTTTTCAAATAGGGTAACTCCATCTCGATAAATCGTCATACACTGAGAAGTCATTTATAGTCCACAAGATACACCATGGAGTTTGAATTCTTCTTCTTTGAAAGCGTCATACGCGCGAATGTCATTACTCTATAATTCCTTCACTTCTTTAATTAAAGGTTGTAGGTAAATATCCATCTCTTTCTCTAGATATTTTGGACAAGGAATTAGCAAAGACGTGATAAAATGAGTTTCCTTCATCCATTTCCATGATGGAAGATATTGTACTGAACAATTGTGGCTGGCCAAACAGAATACAAAGTACTCATATTCCCAAAGGAGTTGAATCCGTCAAGAGATAATCCAAGCCACACATTTTGATCAACTAAAGCAAAGTGAGGAAATTCTCGATCTAAATGTTCCATCCTTCAGCGTCGGTTGGATGTCTTAATACTCCATACTCTTCAATATGCTTCTCTTTATGCCATCTCATATATGAAACACTTTGTTTCGACTCAAACATTCCCCTAAGTCTTGGAATTAATAATAAATGACGCAACACTTTATGCAAAAATTTTGTCCATTTCTGGGTTATTACCTTATATCGAAACTCATCACATATCATACACCGATCAAGGTCTTTATACTCATTCTTATAAAGTATGTAATCGTACTTGAACGAATGAATTGCATCATAAGTTAATCCTAAATCGTGTAATTTTTGTTTTGCTTCGAAAAACGAACCACCTATGCCTGGATTAACTTCAGAAAATGCATTGTTCAAGAACTTTAACAGCTCATCGAATGATTTGTCACTCCACTTGTTAGTGACCTTCAAGTACATAAACTTGACCAAAAAGTGTAGCGAAGAGAATCTCGTACATCTAGGAAACAATTGTTTTGCACGCTTCATTCATTATATTATCAATTTTTCTCATTCGCTCGCTTTCTTCACCAATGCTTGGATTATTAATTTTAAATGTTTGGTCATTTTCAACGACGTCTTCTGTTTCCATACTTTCGCGATTGATATCATATAACATTTCAATTATGTTTGTGTCCGCATTGTTGTGATCAACAAACTCATGAATATTGATTTGTTGATCCTATATTTGGGTAAAGTCAAACTCTCTCCGTCTTTGACGTTCTAATCTAGATAAATCCACAGGTTCACCGTGATATATCCAATTCTCATAAGATGGTAACTTTCATAAATCAACAGATGTCGTTCTACATCTTCTATAGAATGCTATGAATTATTCATGCATTTCTTACAAGGACATCTAAGTAGACCGACACGATTCACGTGATTCTTAGCCAATCCTAAAAATTGTTTAACACCTTCGGCGTATTCAGAAAATAAATTTGTCCATGTTTCTAACCCAATCTTTATTCATATTTTCTTCAAAATTGATGTAGCACACTCTTTTTGTTGTTTGAACGAAGAATCCTACATATGATTGGTGTTAACAAATTTATTAGAAAGTGCTACATTAATTTATCCCCTAACAAGAACTATTAAAATCTAATTTTGAAACCTAAAACTAAACCAAATTCCTAAACCTAAAACTAATTAAAAAGTAAAACCTAATTCATAATCTTAAAACTAAAAATTAAAAGTTAAAATTTAAAACCTAATTCATAATCCTAAAACTAAAAACTAAAAACTAAAACCTAGTTCCTAAACCTAAAACTAAAAACTAAAACCTAATTCATAATCATAAAACTAAAAACTAAAACCTAATTCCTAATTCCTAATCATAAAACTAAAACTAAAAACTCATTCATAAACCTAAAACTAAAAACTAAATTAAAACTAAAACATAATTCTAAAAACTATTACCTAATTCATAATTCTAAAACTTAAAACTTAAGACTAAATTAAAACTAAAACCTAATTCTAAAAACTAAAAACTAAAACATAATTCTAAAAACTATTACCTAATTCATTATCCTAAAACTAAAAACTAAAACTTAATTCATGAACCTAAAATTAAAAACTAAAACCTAATTCCTAAACCTAAACCTAAAACTAAAAACTAAAAATTAACCAATTCTAAAACTAAAACCTAATTTATAATCCTATTACTAAAACCTAAAACCTAATTCATAATCCTAAACCTGAAAACTAAAACCTAATTTCTAATCATAAAACTAATATCAAAACCGTACAACTAAGGAATGAAACTAATTTCAATCATAATCTAAGAAATTAAACACACAATCCAAATTTTTAAATGAATTTAACTATTGAAATCTTACCTTTTAAAGAGAGAGATGTAGTGGTTGAGAAATGAGAGAGCGGCGGCGGCATCCGGTGAAAGCGATGGCGGTGGTGGTGGAGAATTTGAGATGGAGATTTGGGAAAATTTGGAGAAGAAAGGGAGAAATGAAGAAGAAATTGGGAGTTATGTAATATGTAATCGGGGGCAAATGCGACGGAATAACACTCCACACATTTGCCCATTAAAGAAATAATAAATGGTTGAGTTTCGGCTACAGAACCGCCATCATCATGTGTTCGATCCTAAAAATCAGTATTTGGCTCTCAATTTATTTGAGAGTAATAGCGTCTTCTATTTAGGCCGGTTTATTGTCCCCTCCCCCAATTTATACTTATAAGAGTCTACAAATAGAGGCCTTAGGATCACAATAATCATCCTTTCTCGTATGGATAAATCTTAATCTAAGTTGTCTAACCTCTAGAAAAACTTACTCATTTCTTTAAAAGTGTTCGACCAATCATTCATCGGAGGTCATGACTTAGAAGATTGGAAGAGACTTGTACTTAGTTTCCCATATATGCAGAGTGTCCAATTGAGAAGCTTATTGAGTATCAAAGTTATACTCAAGAATGTAAAGCATATTAGCTAATGTGGATGCGATCGTGCTGTAAGTGGTTGACAAACATAATATTTCAACTATCATAAACATGATTAATCCATATTTGATTTTTTTTAAAAGCACGTAAAACTGTCCATGATATACAAACTACACTCGTAACAATTCTGTAAAATCTAAATTTGATGATGTCGGTGTGTCATCATCAAATATATTACATTAGAATGGCATCGAACAAGACAAAATTGAATTGTTAAACATTGTGAAGTCTAAATTTGATATATCCACAAAACGAAACGAATAAAATAACAAGTCGGTTCATTAATTAATTCAATCCACAACAATAATAATTTCATTTCCAAATGATTTTAAAAAAGTTTTGTCACACCCGACGCAGTGGTTTTATTGTTTGGTGTTATTACAGTTCAATATCGTAGGCACCCTTTAGGTAGGATTTGTTATCCCCTCTCACCATTTGTACTCAAAAAAAAAAAACTTTGATATAAATATTTATTTATATTACCCACTCGAACGGTCTAGTAATATCTTCACAAAAACTTTAAACGGTCACGATCTTGCCACCCCATCCCTTATCTAGATCTGGATCACCAGGGGCCCATCTCCGTCGTCGAACCAACGTCCCATTCTTCTCTATAAATATATTGTTCCACCAGAACGAATCCCCACTTCTTTTTTTTTTCTTTTTTCCTTTTCTCCGGCTGCCGCCATGAAAATACTGCTGTGCACGGAGGAGAAAGAGCTGGGGCGGCGACAGGCCGGCGGCACGTGCCCGTCATGTGGGGGAAAAGTGCAGGCTGTGGATGTAGAGAGAAAATGGAGACCTTGTTTGGTTCCGGTTTGTTTCAAAATAAAGAGGAAATATTATTGTGAAATGTGTCGCCGCCGGTTGGAGTACTTGTATAATTAATCATGTTCTTGTTTTTTTTTTTTTTTTTTTTTGGATTGAATGATTGATTTATGAAATGGGGTTTTCTGGGTATGATAATTTTTGGTGTTTTGTAAATGTGTTTAGGGTTTGATGAATACTTGAGTTGTTTGAATGATTATTACTCATGTTCAATCATATTAATCTAAGTGAAAAATCCAACTAAAGAAATGGCCTTTTCTTTTTCTTTAGGGTAGAATTTGGATCTAGAACTTAGATGATACCAAAGATTCTTGTTAATTATGGGATAAAATCATAGAGAATTGATACTCAAATAATAAAAATTATTATCTTTTTTAGATTAGTTGGGGTAGGGTGATTCAAACTCATGATTTCGTGATTATATAAAGATGTTGCTAAACTATCATTCTTTCAACCAATATTAAAAATTATTAAACACGACAAATTTTTAAATGTGTGTTAGAAAAATGAAATTCTTAATTGACTTAATTGATATTTTATAATATTTTCATAAATAGATGATTCATGACAAGCAATAACATCACAATTTATTTTAAATAATAACTGTCATAATAAATAATTTATGATAAATAATTGTGATAATAAATTATTTTATGATAATAAATTATTTTATGATAATTAAAGATTATCATGCAACGAAAAAAAATACAAGCAGTATCAATAGCAATAAATTTAGAATTTTTGGAAAACAAAATTTTAATTATTTATTTATTTCCACGATAGTATTTTGATTTTGAAATATAAAATGAAACATAAACTTCAACTTAAAATATAGGACTAAATTTTGTTCAAAAAAAAGAAAAGAAAAGAATTACACTACAGTGATGGTATTTCAATAATTATGGCTAATACAAATCTATATCGGTAGTTGATGTATATCTTTAAATTTTGAAATAAAGAATTAAAAAAAATTGGTTGAGCGCCTCCACCCACAGACATAGAAAAAGAAAAAAAAAATATATTATGCCAAATAAAATTATTTGTCCTTTTGTTTATATTATTCTTATGAGAATTTTGACTCATGTTTCTTTATTTACAGGTATTTAAACAGATAGAGTTGAATAAAATTAATCCAATCTCAAGTTTAAGATAAAATTCTTCATAAAACACTTATAAATTTCTTAAAGACAGGAAAGAAGTGAGTAATTCAAAGCTATGAACTACAAAATGGATTATAATTTAGATAAATAGAAAAAATAAATATATTGTTTAAAGATTTATGTATGGGAAGAGAATAAATGAAAATTTTGTATCTTATTTGAGGTTAGGTATTGGAAGATTTGTTTTTGCTTCTATTTATTTCAAGTGTGATCAACTTTTTAAATTTTAATATTTATAGTTAAATTTCTAATTTCTATTTATTAGTTTAATTTGGATGAATATGACACAAGAAAAAAACATAATTATTTGTTTTAAATTTCCTTAAATTAAGATATTTGTGGTGAAATTTCTAATTTTTATACCAACTCTTAAGTAAAACATAAGCAAAATTGGACCACAAAGAAAAGTTGAAGTGGGAAAAAACATTAAAAAGCGAGATTATTTTAAGCGATTAAAAAATGAGTTGTTTTTTAGAGATTATAAAGAAAAAATTGTAATAATAGCTCGTTTAGATAAGATTTTTAACGAGTGATTATAAAAGCTCGTTTATAATAGCTCTATAAACAACTTAACCAAACAGCCAATTTTTGTTTGTTTGTTTGTTTTTTTTTAGAAATTCTTATTTATATTATTTCGGCAGTGTTTGGTTTAAATTGGTTTTTGATGAGAAGCATTGATAAAAGCATGCAGTGATATATGAGAGGACCGCAATGGCCTCACGTCCCTCTCTGATAGCGATTCACGTTTACATGTGAGATCCGTCAGTAACACAACAGCATGGTGCTGCTTTAATTGCTGCTCTAAATGCTAACTTTATTATATTTTATTATACAATAAATTATGAATTTATTCCCTCTCCATTCATAAAAGTTAAAATTTAATCGTTTGAAAATCTAAATATTAGTTCTGATGTTTTGGAGAAATATAGAATTTTGTCCGTATAGTTTAAAGAAATCTAAAAAATAGTCAATGTTATCTTTAAATCATAGGTAAATTAAGTACGTAAATGTGATGTATCAATTTTTTTTTTTCCAATTAATTACTTATCTCACATTCTCATCATTAAAAACAAAAATAACTCACTTCTGCGTATTTTATTCACCAACAATTATTAATGATGTCGGATTATTTTTTAGATTTTATCAAACTTTAGAGACTAAATTTTAATTTTTCAAAGTATAGGGACTAAATTGTAGATTTTTTTCAAACCATAAAAACTAAACATCTAAATTTTTAAACTATAGAAACTAAATTCTAGCTTTCATGAAATCATAAAATTAAATTTATAATTTACCTTATATTATACTATATATATTTAACAAACACAACAAAATTTATAAAGTACTTAATAGGTAAGTTGTTAGACATGTGAAAAATATATCTAAATGTGATTAAAATTAATCATCTACGAACGACAACACAGGTCAATGCAACAAACACCTATGTCGACAGTGAAGTTTTTTATACTTCTACATATTCATTCTATCTAATTCAAATGATCTAGTTTCTCAATGAAGAATAGATATAGGCAACCAAAAAAATAATGAAGAGTTAGAATATATAAGAATTTTGTAATTCTTTGTAAATTGTATCTCTACCCTATATAGTTTCTTAAACTTGAGAACATGAAATCTTAGTTAGAAGAAAAAAATCTCTAAACAACAATAATGAATATTAGTGGGTCTTATTCATCCTTCGAGCAACAAATAATAGTTTAAGAGATGAACAATTAAAATATAGTTTTGATACTTACGGTCTTGCTTCATCTTAAAGAGGTGTTTGTTTATGGATTTTAATGAAGTTTGAGATGTTAGGTTTTATCAAATGCTTGTTTGGGAAGCCAAAAAATGTAGCTGTTAAGTACCCAAATAAGTGCTTTATAAACCCACAAAATAAGTGCATGTGCTCCTAATAAGTGTTCCATAAACTCCAAATTTTTTATTACAATCACTCCATCAAAACCACCCTACAAACAAGTAATTATCTCGAAACCAACAACAAAACCACCACACAAACAAACAATCATATACAAATCCTTTTTTCAAAATAATGAAACAAACAAATATTTACTTCTAAACATTCCACTAAAACTATTAAACAAACGAGTTATTATAAAAACAGAAAATTTTAAACACTCATAATAACTCCTCATATTCTCGTACCTAAACACTCAAAATAAACATTCCATAAAATCTCAAACAAACATCCTTAAAAGTTAAAATTGATTTTTCTTTTTATGTTTTTTTGTAAATTTTTCTTTAAAAAATTACATCCTTTTATTAATAAATTTTAGAAATATGTTCAGATACTTTCTTTATTTTGTATTAAATCTATTAATATTATTAAACTATTTTTAATTAATATTAGCTTCAAATTTAAGATAGAGTCAAGTTTTAAATTAAAAAAATGTATGTGGACTAAAATTGAACTTTGAAAATTCAAGATTCAAATATAAAACAAATTTAAAAGTATAGGAATTTTGAGTAGGGTAGAAATAAAAACGAAACAAAATTTGCTACATCCATTTATTAGTCTTTATTTATAGTTTTTAATTCTTCTACATAACATGATTTTAAAGGCATGAATGTTCTCACTATTTTCGTATCTAATTTATATATTTTTTGACTTGATATCATTGCTTTTGATTTGAACTGTCTTTAGATCTTTTAGGCTACAACAACCACTGCAAACCCACAAGAACTCACTCTGTAGTCTTTTTCTTCGTGCAGAATGATTCCTAAGGATCGCTGGATTTTGTCTCCATGCTCGCTTCCTAGAGTTATTATCGTGCCATTGCACCTAACAAACTGCAGCTTGTTGTTGATTCTATCATAGTTTAGGAAAGAAATCCTAGAGTAAAGCTCACGTCACGTGTTTTAGACATGAGAGTCGCCAAGTTGCTCATATCTCGTTTAAACACTCTCCCTACTATCAATTGTCTTGATTTTCCAAAAGAGTTAGAGGACTTCAATCGATATTTTCGTATTTTGACATTGCCTATTAAACATCTCAATTAAGCATAGACCAAGAGAACTTCCTAGCTTGGTATATCATGTGTTATCTACTTCTATATATGTGCTTATACGTACTGATCACTTGATAGGGATCTTTACTAAATGTAATAACTCACACTTTTCTTTTATGGGCTTCCACATGTACTCCCAAGTTGTACCGGGATGGTCGTTGGAGCTGATATTTCATGAGATTATCTGTATATTATTATTATTATTATTATTATGATGTTGTTCCTTCTGCGTGAACTTATTACTTTGAGACATGTATGATTTCATGATTGTTAATTATGTTTTTGATATGTCATTGGGTACCATTTGAGGATTGTTATCTAAATTTGAACTATTATGTTTATTTTGAGAGAGTTGGCTACCCTTTATACCTTATCTTCAAGAGTTCTTAGGTATGGTAGTGTTGGTACTATGGGAGCTGACACAGGCTCGATAAGCTCAGCGAGTCACAGAGGCTGCTTTAGTCAAGTCTTGGACTTTTTCCAGAGTAGCCCAAAGTATTAATGTCCACGCGCGTCAAGAGGACTTGTCCATTATTGCTCGCCTTCGATGAGAGTTGGCTTCTGCTAAAGGAAAGCTGCCTACCTGGCTAACCTTGTGAAGGACTTTTCTGCCTTTGTAATTTTAGAGAACAACGCTGGTGAGGCTGCCATCGGCTGGGCAGTGGACCAAATTCATGAGGGAGTTAGTTATTACAACTTCCGCCCTCTTTTTCGGTCTCTTTGTTCCAGCACTGTAGAAAAAGGTTGATGACCCTTTCTTGCCAGCCTTCGAGTCCAGACTTCCAAGTGATCCAGCCCAAGCTGCTTGCTACGACTCCGCATCTTCCATGGCGTGCCTGAAAGAAGTCAGGCTCTTCCAGCTATGACAACTCCTGCCCAAGCTGAACTCAACAGACCAACTTCCTGTAGGCGTAGCTCTAAGGGGCCTTGATGACTTTTTCACTGCTTTCCTTTTTACTTAAAGCATTTTACTTTGCAGTCTTTAAAAAATATATATATATATTCTAGGTTGTAATCCAAGATTTTTTTTTTTTGGACTTTGAATGGATAACATTTTTTTTCTATATCTTGCATACCCCCAACTTAAGTTTATGAAAATGGAATCAATACATTGAAGTTAAGATGGCTTTTCTGAAAGAATGAGAAAATAACACTTTTATTCATTAACGAATTGAATTACAATCTACTGAAAGTACTTTTTCAAGTGTTTGAGCACTCCAAAGATGGAGGATCTTATTGTTGCAGGTGAGATTGGTGTTGCTTTGCTAATTCCCTACAGCAGCTTGGCAGGGATGCTAGACTTGTCTAGGATCTCTACCAACACGGTCTTATCAACCTTGGTTTCGTAGGCGGCATCTGACTTTGCCAAAGCATCGGCCTTGGCGCTTTCGGACCTAGGTACTTGCTAGATTTGAACCCTTACAGGTGCTGTTCCTTGGACAGCCTCACCCGACATTGGCCCCTTTTCAACAGTCCTTTATTTCAGTGACTCCTACAACTCTACGTAGGGCTGTGTGGTAGCATTCCCTTAAGGATAATTATTCTCCTCTGACTTGTCCCCCCCCCCCCCCCTCTATAAGAGTAGGGAACTTTATCACCTGGTGGTAAGTCAACACGACCGCCCTTAGCCCATAGATCGTTGGTCTTTCCAGTATTGCATTGCAGGCGGAGTTGTCGCCCACCACCAAAAAATTGACGAAGTGGAGAACTATGTATTGTCTCGTTCGCCAAAAGTTATCGAGAGCTCGGCTGATCCTTCAGGGATCAAAGTGCTCCCGCCAACCCGACTAGGGGCATCAAGTTCGGCTTGAGCCTTTCCCTTACAGGCTTCATGGCGTCGTAAGCCTTTACTGACAGCACATTCACCAAACTGCCTTTGTCGATGAGGATCCTTCTGACGTGGATGTTCGAGACGGTCAGGGACACTACTAAGGCGTCGTTGTGCGGCTGGTGCAATGCTGCAGCTTAAGTGGTAGTGAAGTTAAGCTGCTTGGCCAGTGCTGCTATTATCCGCACTTTCTTGCCCCTTAGCAAGCCTCTGGCTTGTCTCACATTTTCCTTCTGACTCCGGTTGGACTCCCCTCCAGCTGGTCCTCCGACGATTGTTGTGATTCCGGCGGCGGTGGTGACTTCTTGCCTCCACTTTTCTTGCTAAGGGACTCGGACGCTTTTCCACCATCTTTCACGTACTTGTCCAGTCATCCTCTTTGGATGAAGGACTCTATGGACACCTTCAGATCATAGCAGTTCAAGGTAGCGTGACCGTGATCCCTGTAAAATAGGCAGTATCTGCCCTTTTCTTTTGTTGGATCCCGCCTTAATTCGGCTAGGCCAGTTTAGCTCTTCTTTATCTTGAATCTCCATCATGATATGCTCTACGAGAACCATCATGCAAATGTACTTCTCGAACCGGCTAGGTGGTACCCCCTTCGTTCGATTTTCTCTTTTTTTTACTAAGCGTTCTTCCGCCCTTCGTTTTCGTGACTCATTGTAGTCAGCCTCGTGGCGGCTGACTCACTTTTCATGCTCTAAAATGGAGCGCCTTCCTTCTGCGCCTCCTCGGGAGTTGACCAGCTCCCCTGCCTCATGTACTTTGCGTTCTGGTTAGCAGCTCGACATAAGTGAGTAGAGCCTTTTTCCCTAACGACCACAAGAATTTTTCATCCCTCAGTCCAGCTACGAGCGCTGCGAGAGCGGTGCTGTCGGAGTACCCTTCAACCTGTAGCACCTCGTTGTTGAAGCGGGCAATGTACTATCGAAGGGTCTCATTACTCCTTTGCCTCACGATCAATAGATGGGTGACCAGTTTTTTCTAATATTGCCATTCTAGGAATTGGGTGACGAAGGCTCTGGCTAGCTCTCTGAATGAGGCAATGGATTTGCACTTGAGCTGCCTGAACCATCTTCGAGCTGGTCCTGTTAGCGTAAATGAAAACGTTCGGCACTTGATCGCATCTCGGACTCCATAGAATTTCATCCATGCTCGATAGGAATCTAGGTGCTCTACAGGATCAGTAGATCTGTCATATCCTTTGATTTTATGGAGCTTGAACTTTTTCGGGACAGACTCTTCCATGATTTCATCGGTGAAGGGAAGGTCAACTTGGTCAACCAAACTGTCGAGGTCCAGTCCGTCTTGGTCGTGCGTCTTTTTCATGCTCCTCAATTGATCTTGGAGGAGACGAAGCTAGGCCAGCCAAGGTTGATCCTCGCTTTCGTCGTGTCCCGCCTCTCTTTGGCATTGGTTGAGCACATCCCTGAGATCCGCTCCCAAGTCTGATCCCGTAGTCCGGGCAGTTGGAGATTTTGGGGGATGTGGGGTAGATGACCCTCGAGTGGTACTCCGCAGTTGGCTACTTCTGAGTAACTGCGTCTGGGAAGACTCCTCAGCTCCGGATTTGATCCTCTAGTGAATCGAGTGCTCCTTCCTCCTATCGTTACCTCCCAGTCGAAGTCGTTCGACCGATCTTTGATGTCAGGAAGGAGCCTTTTTCGGCGTCTCCATGGCTGGGGCTTTCCCTTTGGCAGGGTCTCGAACAAATGGAGTTGACTTCTCCTCTGCAGCTTTTTTCTTGGTTGGTTGTCGTCGTGCCACCTCCTGCGGCACCTGCTAGTTCCCAGCAACAAGTGTCTGAGCCTGAGGAGGTTTCCAAAGCAACTCCACCAAGCGACTCAAACTCTCCGCCATTTCTTGCACTTGTTGCTCAAAAGCTATAAACTTTGGGTCCGGACGCTCCGATTCTTCCCTAGTCACCGCACCTTTAGGATCCGGGTGGTTTTCGATATGAACAATGTCATGTCCTCTAGAGGCAATTCTCCTCGAAGCATGCTCGATGTCCGATTCTTCTTCGACACCGTGGTGGTGGTCGTTCTCAACGCTCGACATTTTTTCAAGAAAATGTGTTTGGAATTTAGTGTTTCAGGTAGAACGCTCTCTCGTCCCTACATACGACGTCAACTGTTGATGCTGAAAAATGGTCAATGGATATCTACAGTAATATTTGTTTAACTGAGGTCTAAAAGGCCTGCAAAAAAGTAAAAATTATGACACACTGGTATGGTGTGAGTCACAGGGCCTCCGATGCCTAAGTTAGTAGGAGCTTTTAGGAGGATAATTTAGAACTTAGAATGGCATAAGAATACTTATCTCGATTAGCTTAGGATCCGTCCCTTGAAATGGAGAATGAACTGACTTTATATATCAGTCAGTTTTGTAACTGCTGCGCTCACTGATGAGCGACTTAATGGCCAACCGTTAGAAACGTCTATCATTAAGTCGGGTATGAATACCAGCGTAACTTCTGACCGTAACTTTTTGGAGGTGTAACGGCTTTGACTCTGGAGTTATTTAGACTCGTCAACCGTTACGGGTTCTCACCTCCACGGTCGACTCTTTAGGGGTCGGCCCTCTCGTCGTAACGCTGGGATGCTACGGGTGTGCAACATCCTCAAACGCTACTTGGACTCGATGGACTCTTCGGTCCTGACCTCCACGACCAATCCACTCAGGCTGACCTACTTGTTGTAATAGGGGATACCACGGGGTGCAGCGCCTACATACGTTACTTGGACTCGGTCGACTCTTCGGAGAGTCCTAACCTCCACGACCAACCCACTCGGGCTGACCTACTCGTTGTAACGGGGACGCCACGGGGTGTAGCGCCTCCATACGTTATTTGAACTCAGTCGAATCTTCGGATAGTCCTGACCTCCATGACCAACCCACTCGGGCTAGCCTACTCGTTGTAACAGGAGACGTCACGGGGTACAACGCCTCCATATGTTACTTGGACTCGCGACTCGTTGGAGAGTCCTAACCTTCATGGCTTTCCCCTAAGGGGTGTTCGCCTTCTTTTGCAGGACCCGAGAGGGTCGAGGCTGCAAGGGCCGACCCCTAGGGGGTTGAGGCCTTCCTTGGCCAACCCCTAGAAGAGCCAAACTTGCTTGCCCAACCCTGGGGGTCGATATGGACTCGGCCGACCCCTTGGGGGTTGTGGCCTCCATTTGGCCGACCCCTAGGGGGATTGACAATGGCTTGGCCGACCCCCGTGGGGTCGGAAATGGCGCGACTGACCCCAGAGGGTCGGCAATGGCGTGGCCGACCCCCAGGGGTCGGCGTTGGCTTGGTCGGTTCCTGGGTGGACCCCAACCTTTTCCGAGTATTCCGGGATATTTTTGACTTACAACAACAATCTCACATCCTAAGTCCATTTTTAATGGTCTTAGGTGCTAGTTCTAATCTATTAATTAGATAGGGTTATATTTGAGTGTCGATCCTCTTCGATTGATGGATTTGAAGCTTAAGAGCTCATTTAGGGATTCAGCCAGGTGAGGAACTGTTGCCCTTTCTTGTGGTCTATGGTGTAGAACATGTATGTATGATGATTGAGCTTTTTTGATATTGTGTTGACTGATGTGTTTCCATGCTATCTGATATGTGATCATGTTATGAGTGTACTTATATGTACCATTCTACTTCGAGATATTGTTTATATATGTTGGGTTGAGATCTTCCATAAGGAACTAGCCATCTTGAGTTGTTTATATATATTGGGGCCAGGATGTTCCATAGGGAATTAGTCATCTTGAGTTGGTATCTGTGTTGGGTCGGGGTGTTCGATAAGGAACTAGCTATAATGATTTGTTCATTTATTATTGTCCTATAGAGGACCAGTTGTTCAATGTTCCATTGGGAACCCAAGATTTTAGCTGTCCCATAGAGAACCATATGATCGGTGTTCCATGAAGGGTACTTTTGATATACAGTTTTGACTGTTAGCCTTCTCTGGTCTTTGACATAGGTCATTGATCTCTGCACAAGGTGGTGACATTCCATAACTTGGCACACTAGGAGATTTGGGTAAGTATACCCCTAGATGAGGTTGATTATTGATTTCTGGTTTGGATTGAATTATGTGATATGTCCATTTGACTGTTTACATGTTGTACTTAGAGTTGGAGCACCTTACTGAGTTTTATGACTCATCATTTCCATTGTGGATTTTTCCTAGATCTTGGACCAGGATGTTAACCAGGTTGCTGTGTTGACTATGTGGATTGTTGCACTAGAGTAAAGAAAATTGTCCTAGCATTATTTAATTCTATTATTTTAATGATCATGGCTTTCTAAGTATATTAAATATTTTTGTGATCCCATTGAGTAACTCTTTTCAATAAATGCATTGATTTATCCGTTAAAGTTTGTTTTATAACCGATTTTCAAGAATTGGAGTTGAGTAAGGTTCTTGCTTTTATTCTTTGAAAAATTGGGTCCTTACAGGCCGAGATGTTCTTAAGTGAACTAGCCAAATCTTGCTTATGATTTGTGATATATGTTGGGTCAGAATGTTCTAAATGGAACTAGCCACATTGATTTTTTTATTTATCAGGGCCAAGATGTTTCAAAGGGGACAAGCCCAATTATAAATGTCCCAATGGGGTCAATTTGTTTTTATGTTCCAAAGGGAACTTGAGTTTTAGGATGTCTCAAAAAGGGCAAAATTTCTTATAAAGCACGAGCTACAGTTAGATCAAATGTGTCTTAATCGTTAAATTCAAATAGATGATCTGTCAGGTACTGGACGAGGGGACGATGTTCCTTTTCATAGTAGCATCATAGATCGAATGGCCACCCGGTTAGCCATACCTACCCAGATTTTGCTTGAGTTTTCCTATGTGTTGTGTTTAGAAGTGATAGTGTGGGCGATATCCCACTACGAGGGAGTTTGTACTACCACTTTGAACGAGTGTTCGAGGTCTGTCGACAACTGAGTGGGTTGCTATTGGCTTATCACACTGTATGACGGATAGTAAAGTAGTAGAACAAGCTAAGTGAGACTTCCCAACTCTTATGCTAGAAAGTCCGTGTACTAGAACCTCGAATGTGAGCTCCAAGACACCATTGTGTTGATTTGTATCCTCGAATGATGAGTTCGTGCTTGGTCGAGTTAGACTCGACCAGCTAAGCTTGTTGCTTCGTTGTTTTAAGCCATAGTGCTTGAGTGTTCTGAAGTTGTAGGAGCAGGTTGGTAGTTGCCTTAGTGGTTGTGCTTCCCTAGTATTGTGGTTGATGAAGTTGTCGTTCCAAGAGTGTAGTTCTACGCTCAATTAATGGACTAAGTTAGAAGTCTTGGAGAAGATATGCAACCTTGTAAGTGCCCTAATATGGTAGGTTGACAATCAGAGCATCCCAAACCCTAATTTTGAAGCCAATTTAGAGTTCTAACTATTCTTGGTCATGGCGGGTCATTCCTCCTCAGCTCCTTCGGCAACTTCTTCCTCATCAGGTGCTCAATTCACGTATTCAAACGGTTCGTACTTTCCTTTACCCTTCCATCTTCAGCAGTCTGCTCCAACAGCCCCAGGCCCCCAGTATCCCACTCCCTATGTTGCTGCTCCGGGTCCTCCTGCAGTTCCTCTTCCCGTTGCATCCGTTTATCCGACTCCTGCTCCTGCTTCTGCTGTATATACTCTCCCTCAGTACCAGCAGGTAATCAAAATATGCATACTATTTGATTTATCTCCAAATTAAAACTATGAAAAAAAAGAATAGTTAAGTAAAGGGAAAAAAGAACACTCAATTTATCTCCAAATTCTTAATTCCTACCCTTTTCACAAACACCTATCTCTCTCCGAAACAATCCTCGTTAAATCAACCACAAAAGAGGAAAATCAAGAAAAAAAAAAAGAAAAAAAAAAAAGAAAAGAGGAAAAGAAAACGAGAGGAAGGTTAAACGGAACACAATTTCACTCTTCTTCATCGTCTTCTTCCTCCCAAATCTGCTGTTAACGTTGCCACTTGGCGCATCTTAGCCGCCGCCGCCGTCGTCCACGACCTTTTGAATTTCCTCGATTTTTCCCTCCCAAACCCGACACCCCGAGCCGATTCAATTCTTCATTGTTCGCCTTGCCGCCGATTCACTTCCGGGGACTCACAATTGGCGCCGTCGATAGCAATTGGATTACTCTCTGCCCGCGCGTTTTTTCTTACCGTTCATTTTCTTCTTCTTCTTCTTCGGCCGATTCCAACGCAATCTATTCTCTTCTGCTAGTTTGGGAGCAAGCTCGATCCTGAGGTCTCCAACTACACAGGTATACTCTTTTTTTGCTTTTTTTTTTTTTTTTTCTGTTTGATGGTTTTATCTTTCATATTTCCCTCTCGCTCTCTCTGTCTTCGTTCCTCTTGCGTTTATTTTCTTCCTATTTCTTCCTTGTGTTGTACTGTACACATACTCTCTTTTTTTTTTCTTGTTTATGTCTTCTGGGTATTGCATTTTCAATTTCCGCTGCGATTTTCCCTGCTGTGGTATTTGAGATTATATTTCAAGTCAAACACCTAAAAGAGAAGCAGGAGTACTGAAGTCTTGTTTTGGATTCGAAGTAACGTAGTCTTGTTTTGGCTATTGTTGATTACTCTGTTGCCTTCTTTGAAAAAATTCTTCTTTTGGAATGCTTGTAGGTCCATTTTATTCAACAGAGGATAGAATTTTAGAATGGAGTTTTTAGAAGTGTTTTGGCAATTGTGATAGGAAAGGGGATTTGGCACTGCTTGTCTGGTTTATAAGATTAGTGTTGATATTCCATTTACTAGATATCTGGTGAATTTTTCCTTTTGTTCAAATTAGCCTCACCAATTCAATTTACTGGAAATTCAGATTGAGATCAAAACCGAAAACCATGGCAAATTGTGTGTCTTTGTCCTTCTTGATTAGGGAAGATTAGTGTTGATTTTCGTATGTTTTTGACATTGTCTATTAGTGTGGTACTTTCTGGTTATGTTTTTGGCTGTTAATGAAACCATGGCAAATTGTCTGTCTTTATCCTTCCTTCTTGATTATTTCTGGCTTCTTATAAATTTGTTTTAAACATGGTAGGTTGACAATCAGAGCATCCCAAACCCTAATTTTGAAGCCAATTTAGAGTTCTAACTATTCTTGGTCATGGCGGGTCATTCCTCCTCAGCTCCTTCGGCAACTTCTTCCTCATCAGGTGCTCAATTCACGTATTCAAACGGTTCGTACTTTCCTTTACCCTTCCATCTTCAGCAGTCTGCTCCAACAGCCCCAGGCCCCCAGTATCCCACTCCCTATGTTGCTGCTCCGGGTCCTCCTGCAGTTCCTCTTCCCGTTGCATCCGTTTATCCGACTCCTGCTCCTGCTTCTGCTGTATATACTCTCCCTCAGTACCAGCAGGTAATCAAAATATGCATACGATTTGATTTGTTAGTGTGGAATTGTGGTTTTGTTTTTTTGTTTGGGTTTGTCGAAAAGTATTATTTGCCAGGATATTTCTTTTGGATTAGGGAATTTTGGTTTCATTTTTTGGGTAGGGTTTGTCCGAAAATATTATTCGGCGAGACATGTTTTTTGGATTAGGGATTTGTTTAGTTCAATTATGCTGTAATTTTTCTCTTTCATTTTCCATTATTATAAACAGGCCCAACAACTATTTCAAAGGGATGCCCAAACGATAACTCCTGAAGCTCTTGAGAGTGTTAAAGCTGCACTTGCAAGTAGTGAGATCGAGCATAAAGCAGAAACAAAAAAGAAAGCTATTCCTCGCAAAGCTGCTGGTCAATCTTGGGAGGATCCAACACTTGCTGAATGGCCAGAAAGTATGATTTGTCTTCATCCTTTGATTTCACATATTCACAATCATCGACCTTGTTGTTGATGGTGTTTCTCTAATGAGTCTAATTTGCTTTTTTCTTTTTGTGCCTGAGCCCGAATAGGCTATTGTATACTAGGTGCCAACTTTTAAAAACACAGAATCCACTTAAGATTTCCTTAAGAGATCCTACCATAAATTTTTTGAAAGGATCAATGGACCATGACCAAGAATTTTGACATTATGAACTCAAGTAGAGTCCAAAAGACAAAGAGATGATCCATTCAACCAATTTCAAATCATTTAAGTTTTACGAAGCCTTAAATTCAAAGTACCAGAATGATTGGTCAGTGTATCAGTAATGGAGACATCATGATAAGTTGTAAGGAAAGTTAAGGGAAAAATCTTCTAAGAACCCTAAAATTGAGCCAAGAATAAGACCAAACAGACGTAGAAGATCCATGACCTAGACAATGATAGCAACCATAATATTCAACGTGCTAACAAAAGCATAGCTCAACTGAAATGAAGTATGCGCTTATGTTATGACTGAAGAGGTTATGCATTTGATTCTATCCACCCTTAAATGTTTTTGAACTAGAAGAAATCATAATATTCAATACGGTGTATATGAATCTCCGAGGTACATCTTACCTTACCGATTTAGGCCAACCCAGGTGCATAATATTTCACATTACTTAGATTCCTCCACGACATGTTTTTCATGAAGGAAATGCCAAATCCATTTGGCTATTAGAGTTGTGTTCCTTTGTTGCAAATTGCCAATTTCCAAGTTCACCCATAAGATTAACCGCCCTCACCTCTTGATCCTTCCTAAATGAAATTTCTTAAAAACTTATTAAATCTTTTTTAAAATCTTAAGATAATAGACGAACAAGACAGCAAGAATTATTGTATCAGTCTTTTAAAATAAAACATACTTCCAGTATTGTAGTCTTTATTTCTCTTTAAACGTTGACAGGACCCTCGCAAGAGTTATAAACATGCAAGGAATGAGGCTAATAGGACAAAAATTAGTGACTCTTTGGGCATCAGTTTCTTGGGGATAAGGCAAATTTATGTTTCATTGAGACTAGCATTCACAACTCAATTCTTGAAAAATTCGTGGAACATTCTAGAATGTCTTGCTTAAGTATGTTCCATGACTGTTTGTAGAACTCAGTAGTAAACCCATCCAGTTCGGAGTCTTGTTTTTGCAAAGATCTTTTATAGCATCCCAAATCTCTATCTCACTTAATTGACGCTCCATATCTCTAGCTCCATTGTTTGGTGAAGAGCTTGATGTAGAAATCAATAAAAGCATCCTCAAGCTTTGTATCAACGATAATACTATCTCCACTGTCTGATAGGATTTCCACAATAGCCATTGGCTCCTCCTATCCGACCACAATCTGGTGAAAAAAACTTGAGTTTTCATTCCCAAATTCAAGCCATTTAGCTTTACAACTTTGTCTCCAAAGCATCTCTTCTTGACAACAATATCATTTAGTCGTGCCTTAGATGGAGCCTCTTTGTTCAATTGAAACCAAACGTAAGATGCACTTTCTTCAATGTTGTCGAGGATGGCCAATTCATTAGTCAGCTAACCTTTCTTGTCTGTAATGTTTCCAGGTATCTTTGTTCCATTTCTTGACAATCCTTTTGAATTCTTTAAGCCTCTTGCTAATGCCATAGCCAGGCCATCCTCTCAAAGGAGTTTTAGGCCACCAATACTCCATCATCAGCAAGAAGTCTTTGTGTTCTAACCATATGTTGTGAAATCTAAAGGGGCTAGGACTCCCAATGTTTTCCTATAGTGAGTTTGATGGGGAAGTGGTTTGATGGGGAAATGGTTTGATGTTTGTCTTTCGAGTCTCTTTGGAGTACGAACTTTAAAGTGCAACTGACAGTCTTCGTTAATAAAAAATTGGTCAAGCCTAGACAACATAGGGGAAGCTTGGAAGTTAGACCAAGTGTAGGTTCATTGAAGCTTGGAAGTTAGACCAAGTTAGACCCATTAGATAGTTGTATGTCGATTAAGGATGATTTTCGTATGAATTCATTGAAACTCTTCATATCTGTAGTAGGGTTTCTGTATACAGATGTCCCTTTTTGTAGAAAAATATTCTATGTTTCTGTTTGGACCTTGATGTCAAAACCTTTTTGTAATTATATTCTAGCTTGATCTTACTTTGCTGACTCTGCTCTTATAGGTCGCATTTTTTTGTTGTAGATTTGTTTTTGTATGTCCTTGTATTTTTTAATTTTCTTGAAGAAAGCTCATTTTATTAAATAAATAGCATCTTGAATGTCTTTTGACTGTTCTCTCTCTAACTGTAGATTTTTATTTAGTGGTATCATCTTTAGCTATAGCTATAAGTATCTCTTACGTGGGAATAACATCCATTGTTATTTGCAGATGATTACCGTCTATTTTGTGGCGATCTTGGCAATGAAGTGAATGATGATGTGCTCTCTAAAGCATTCTCACGATTTCCTTCATTTAACATGGCTAAAGTAAGTTTATTTAATCCAACATTCTACATTATAGTCTTTCTTCTTTAATTTACAATTCGATATCTTTTTGTAAATCATCACTGGTGGTATTGTCAAATTTCGTTCATGAATGAAACTATTTGTTCTTTCTCAAAAACAAAACTCTCTTACTACACCTTGTATTTAAATTTTATTTAGGCATTCTGCATGATGATTAGTTTCTTATCTTTGAAAGTTTCTTGTCTTTAGAAGTGGTAATCCATCTAGGTACCTCTTTTTTTAACGTTTACAACTGATTAGGATTATGAAAGAATTTAAGACTGTTTATCTCTTTTTAGGATTTCGATCGTTGATTGTAAAAGTATTGAAAAGATAATGAGGGATTTCCCTCAAGAGCGCGTGGATGAGGGAAAATGAGCTCATTTAGTCAAGTGGGAGGAGGTCTGTAAAGAGTTTAGCCATCGAGGTATGGGAGTTGTGAATTGATAACTTGTAGTAGGGTCTTCTTGGTACCTCTTGTCTGTAATGCATCTAGGTACCTCTTGTTTGTACATTTACATCTGGTTGGGATTATGGAAGAATTTGACCTTTTTATCTCTTTTTAGAATGTCGATGACTCGATAGTTGATTGTAAAAGTACTGAAAAGCTAATGAGGGATTTTCCAAGAGAGGGTGTGGATGAGGGAAAATTAGCTCATTTAGTTAAATGGGAGGAGGTCTTTAAAGAGTTTAGCCCATGGAGGTTTGAGAGTTGTGACTTGATAACTTGTAATAGGGTCTTGTTGGCTAAAGGCATTTTTCTCTCAAGTCTACATATTTTTTACAAGATATTTTTTTTTGAAACCAAGAAATTGAAGCTTCACTTCACTGTACCCGGAGGTAACTATCCCTAGACTAGGCATCAGATCCCGTGTCTACAAATTAATGTCACAGGTTGGTTTTGAATTTGAGATCTTGAAGAGAGCACACTTTCAAAGCCCAAGCGTTCAACCACTGTACAACCCCTTGGGGAATTGGCAAGATAATTGTAAGTATGAATAGTTTCCTTTTGCATGGGAGCTGTGCTAAGATCATGATACTGAAAAGAATCTTTGGAATCATTGTTCGATAGCTGAGTTGATTGCTCAATTTGAGGCCTCATTTGTTCGTCTTGTCGAGCTTCCAGCATCCTTTGTTTGATAGAGGATTGTTGGATGTTGTTGCTCTTATCGTTCTTGTGAGAGAGTTCCACTTTGTTATAGGGTTGTAAGGATGTTAGGTGTTAGGTTCCTAAGCTTGTTAAAGGGGTTTCTTGTCATTCTTTCATTACTAGTCGTGTAGCAAGTTCTTTGAAGAGTTTGGAATTGAGGTAGCAGGACCTTGAGATTGAAGAGGAATGGTTAGGGTTTCCAACTGGGAATCATTTTTGTAATTGGCTAGTAGCTCTTGAGGTTTCCTCCATTCATTTATCAATGAATTGTTTCTCTTTCAAAAAAAAAAAAAAAAAGAAAAAAAAAAGAGAGGAATGGTTTGGGAATTTCTTGTTTGTTAGCCTTTAGTGAGATTTTTTTTTTTTTAAATTTATTTCTTTTGTTTTTTAGAAACCTGATTTGTGTGAACTTTTTGGAATTTTTGGGTGAGAAATAATAGAAATTACAGTGGGTTAGAGATCTCTGAGCGATATTTGAGCATTCATTAGACTCTAGATTTTATGTTTCTCTTTAGGCTTCAGGTGATCATCTCCAAACTTCGGGCTTTTCTTTCTTCAGTAGACTCTCAACTGGCGTCAACTATCGATTTATGGATTAACTCAAGGATTTTCTTCACTGGAGACATCGACATGCAAAGTTGCGCCAAACTTCTATCTCTCTCTATTGGGATTCTCTTTGTTTTATTGGTGTTGCAATTGTATTTTCACTCTTTCTTTGTATTTTCCCTCTGTAAATTGGCCCATTTGTTAACCTCTCCCCATTCCGTTCTCTTTCTCTCTTCTTGATGTTTCTTTTCGATAGGTTTTTTTGTAACTCATTCACTTATCAATGAAATTGTTTCATTTCTTATTAAAATATATATTTATTGTTGAACTCATAAATAGTTTCACAAAGAAATTGTGTTCAAACAATAGTAAACAATTTCAACTAAAACATGCTAGTTTATCTGCGGATTGATCTAAAGTATTTTGATATTCTATTTATGGTATGATTGTTTATAGTTTATGTTTTGTGGATTAACATGCATATAACCGTTTTAGGTTGTTAGAGACAAGCGAACCGGTAAGACCAAAGGCTATGGATTTGTTAGCTTCTCCAATCCTACTGACCTTGCTGGAGCACTTAAAGAAATGAATGGTAATAATACAAATACTCAGATTGTAGGTTTTGTAGGTTCTATTTGTGTCCTGCATTTCTTTTATCGGCTCTGTTGAACTTGAATTTGTGCTTCTTCAATTCACATGACATGTAATTACTGTTTTTTTTTTCTTTTTTCGTTACGTTCCTTTTTCACTCCTCTTGGGTAGCACGAGAGTCTCTTTTCATTCTTTCAATGCAAATTTTTATGGAAATATTGAAAAATTAGTTTATATAGGAACTAAACTATCCTCTCTCAAGGTCTCAGGTTCAAGACTTACTTGTGACATTAATTTGTAGACACTTCTCGTATCTTCATTCCTTGTCTCCCGATGTCTGACCTAGGGACGGTCGTGGTTACCCCAGATATAGTGAAGCAAAGTTTCAATTTTCCGGTTTCAAAAAAAAAAAAAGAACAAAACAATCTTTAGGTGTGATAGATTCGGAGATTTTCTTATTACCTCCATCTGTATGGACCAGCATGGATGAATATCGTGGCCTATTCTCAAGCTTAGATATCTTCCAAAGTGTTTGGTAGCTTGAGTTTTGATCTGGAGTTTGACATGCTTCAATGTCTTGTGTCTTATTCTATCTCCCATTCTTCAATACTTGAAGCTTTTTCTTGTACTCGTGAGTTTGTTTTTTTTTTGATATCCGTAAATGTTTGGGCCAGCTTATGCGCACCTTGACTAATTTCGCGGGACAAACAACCTGACTCGATGTGAAAAAAACTCATAGAAAATTGATTTATAGGTAGATCTCTAAGACCGTCTTGATCACAAGGTCTATGATGATTTTTTATTTATATACTTAAGACCCTTCATGATTGCAGGCAAGTACGTCGGAAATCGGCCGATAAAATTAAGAAAGAGCAATTGGAAGGAGAGGACAGACCATGAAGCCCTGGGACGACAGAAGGTATTATATATGTTCCATGGGGGTCTTGTTTGCACCTTTATTTCTTGTTTTTTTTTTTTGAATGTTTGTTAACTTGTTTTTAATGGACTAATTTTAATTACAGAACCACACTCAAAAGAAATCCAAGCTTCCAAAGAAGAGTATCTTACACAAGTAAAGATATAAGCAATATCTTTGTATCTCTGTTTACTCACAGCATGGTATTGTTTGTCTAACTAGTGTTCGAAAATTTGGTGAAGTTAGTATCCGATAGATCTCTGTCTGTTGGAACTCTTTTGTTGAGTTGGGTTCGATTCATATCTCTAACTTTTTGGATCTATGATGCATACTTTTAACTCTATACTGCAACTCGTTTTAAGTGAAATGTTTGCGCATTTCAGAATATGTTTACCTTTAAGGAATCAAATCTTGTAAAGTGTTGTGCACCCTTCACCTTTGCAATTTAGTGAAACAATAGAAATCTAGTCTCTCATTTTTTTTCTTTTTTTTTTTACATAGAATTTTGATTTTCAGACTTTCAAAAGGTTAATTTTTAAAAGTTTAATTTTAGTCACTAGATTTTTACGCGTGTCATTTTACAAAAGTTCGATTTTAATTCTAAATTTTCAAAAGAAAGTTTAAAATTGCTCCTTATTGAAAATATTTTGTTTATTTTTAAAAAAAAATTGGCAATTATATTTATAAATATGTTTACATGTTTTGATTACTTGTACTTTTAAGTTGTATATAAAATGGAACATTAGAAAGTTAAAAAAATGGAACAAATTTAAAAATTTAGAGGTTTAAATTTGACTTTTAAAAGTTTAGGATTGAAGTATTATATTAGTCTATTTTTTATTACATTTCATTCTTGAATTTAAAAAAGAAGAAACTTTTGAATAATGTAGTGAATTCTAGTATAATTATAACGAATAATTACCGGTTCAAATCTTTTAAATTCAAATGTAAAAAAAAAAAGCCAATCCTATTTGATATCATGTTTTCAATAAATTATTAAATAAGGTTAATGTTGATTTGTGATTAGAAATAAGTATTTACTAATTCTATAATCGAGTAATCACTCAAATAATCATTCATTTCTAATCGTTCAAAATAAATCATAATTTCAAAATTACTTTTTATTTTGTGTCAAAGCATGTAGTTTGAAATGTTATTAAGTTGTTTAATAAAATAAAATTATTATATATGTAACTTTTTATCATATATATATATATAATAACATTATGAATTTTGCAATACTAACGTGTGTACATAAATTGAAAAGGTCATGGATTGGGAGTTTCCAAATTAAAAAATAATCATTATGAATTTTGCATTTAGTATTTTATTAAGTTACTTGATAAAACTAAAAAGAGTTCAAAAATAAGTATGAGGGTGTTTGAACGTAGAATTTAAAAAATGATTAGAAATGAATATTTACTAACTTTTCTTCAAACAACTATATTAAAACGAGTTATTATAACCATCAATTAACTTCTCATTTATAATTAGAAAAACTCATCATTTCAAAATTACTCAAAATAATTCCATTATTAAATGGAGTTTGATATTTGATTAATATTTTTATTAAGTTATTAGATAAAATAAACATTTAATGTATATAATTTTTTTATCATATATACACCTAACTTTATAAACCATTATGAACTTTGGGTCACTAATGTGTATTCATGAATTGAAAATGTCTTAAATTCGATCATCCTTGAAGTAAAACAATCATTATAAAGTTTACACATTATATTTTATTAAAGTTATTAGATAAAAAAAAGAAAAAAAAAAAGAAAGAAAGTTTCTAGGGTAAACTTCAAATTAATATTAGTGAAATTAGATTCAATAATTTCAACCATTTTAATTCAAGCAATATAAAATGTAAATATATTTCTAAAATTAAAAAAAAAAAAAGATATTAAATCCATAAAGCCAAAAAAAATGGACTAAAGCTAGACACTTGAAAGCAAAGATTTTAAAATAGAATAAAATTCAAAATTTAAGGACTAAATGATATTTTAACCAAAGTTTTATTATATAGTTTGATTATATTTTAATAGCGGAAGTCTATACTTCTTTCTAATATACTATGACACTTTTTTTTATAATTCTTATGATACGTTTATTACGGTTTACAAAGTTTTATGACATGTCACATTTTAGTTTTATCTTTTTAAATATTAAATTTCTAATTTAATTTTAAATTAAACAATTTGTATTTGTAACAAGGTATTATTAAATTCAGTTTTGATTAAAGTTAGCTCCAAACTTATTATAGACATCAATTTAATTAGATGGACTAAGACATTTGAAAAATATAATAACTAATACGAAAGAAAAAAAAAGTATTTTAACCAATAATAATTTAACAACTAAAATCAATAAGTACTCCTAGTTTTAGAGATCCAAAGACTCCTCCGAAACAGGAGGCGTGAAAACTCAATGTTGATGAATCATGTCGGGCTGAATGAAGAACAGATTGGCTGGTTCGAGATTGGAAATGAAGGTCAAATCTCTATGATTCTAAAGACGACATCAAAGCGTCAACAACGGTAAAGATGTAGAGCATGGTTCGAGATGAGCTATTACATTTACTAGATAGTGTGAGGGACCTTATCCCTCTCATCTTGGTAGAATGATTCTAAATTTATCATAACTCTTATTCTAAACATTTTTTGAACTTATTGAAATCACCAGTGATATTATGAGTGTGATCTCTACGCTTAAGAATATTTTTCTTTTCTTTTAGTGAGAGGATTGACAATCGAATTGTTAATTTGCTTGCTATGCATTTTCTCGCCCTCAAGCTTTTATTAATGTGTTAGCCCTAGACCGTTTCTATATAAATTGATTTATTCTTTTTTTTTTTTTTTAATGGGAGAATCTTCCTCTCAAGTTGTTGTAGTAGTTCTTGAGAAGCACGTTAGCTCTAATTCGACTTCTCTTGATTGAATATACAAGGTATTTTCAAAAAAATAGTAATAATAAAGTTAATATACAACTTTTGTTTTCCTTTTTTAATATCTAGAGAATGAAAGTTTCATCCCACTACATACTCAGGCTCGGGGCATCCGCAATCGTCTTAAACAACCTAACAGTCAACTAATGATCCAACCTAACAACTGTAGATTACCAGTAGAATATCGAACCGACAGTAAAAATTGATCACAAACAAAGATGAAGAATCGACCTCCAATATCACCAATCCTACACACAAGGCCTAACTTCCTTCAAAAAGAAAACATCCAAGGAAAATTTGCACAACCTTTGAGGCTCAAGCAATTATATACCAACATTTATTTCTCAATGGTTAGATAAACAAAAGGGTTAAGACGCTGTTGATATATCAACAAATAAGAAAATACTATACAAAGAATGATACAAACTCTCAAATGCTAAAACTACTTTTCTTGGCTTTGCATTCTGAGGTAGGGGTTGAACATAAGCAGAAGGGTGGTTATCTATAAATAATACATCACCCTCAGCGATCAAGCAATTCTATTATTGGAAAAACTAATACATTCATACTCACAATAGATTCGGAATTGTATTAGTGGTCAACGTCTTAGAAGAACGTACAGATGCACTGCAAGAATCTTCAGCTCTTTTGAGATCAACCAATGGTTTCAATCTTCTCTCTACCTCTTTGCTTTGCAGATTAATCTCCTCCAGGACCATACACAAAGCTGATTTACATGTGTCCTCCTCCTGGAAAGCAAGGATCCATCTCCCATCCACAAAGGGTTTAGTTTTTAACTTCGACCTGGTATCGTGTTTAGCAGGATCCAGAATGGGTAAAGTTGATGGACGAATCCTCAAGTGCAGCCATCTTGAATGCTTTTCATCAATTCTAGGCTGATAGGAGAGCAACACGAAAGTTTTAACTAACTTGAGAACTCATAATCAATCATCCAAGCATGAGAAAATAAAAAAGATTAGCCAAGGATCAATTTGTTGGCAAAAATGAGAAATGAAGCTGATAATTATTTCTCTGACAACTAAGAAAAACACCAGTAATGAGGGCGTCAATGTGATTAACACGACATATTTAGAGATGCTTTCATGTGAATGTGCAAGTCTTACATTTGATCCAGCAAGAGGTGCAGCAACTCGAATAATTCCACAATTCAATTTTGATGGCACCTCTTCAGCAAGAATTATCCATCCAGAAGTTCCCATGGAAGTTCCAAGAAAGTAAAAATGGCGCTCTTTGCCCCTCTCGAACGCAATTCTACAAGGCACAGCACCATCTACATAACAACAACTAGGAAAGTTATCATCAATCTTACTGTAGTCTTGAGTGATTGAATTAAAAATATGGTAGAACCTAAAGTAAGCAAGTCTATCGTTGAAACTAACCAAGTCTCAACTCAGCACCCTGTTTTGGTCCTGAAGCATCTAAACCAGCAACCTTTGCACGGGAACATTCAGATATTTCTGAGGGAGGGTCAATACCGGGCTGTTCTAACAAAGCCTTGCCAAGAGAAAATGACTGAAGTTGGTGTAGAAGAACGAATACCTTGAATGGAGAGAGGGCAAGTTATTGTCAAAAAAAGCTTCACGCCAAATAGTAAATTGAAGTGGAAAAAGAAAAGTGAGAGCTGTGATCATAACTCATCCTGAATATTTTCCCTCAACTTGAATCAGCCATTTCTGAGGAAAATATATTTTGAGCACCTTGACATTTTTTGTTTAATAAACAGTACAGATGCGTCAACAGTAGCTCTATAAGTTAAGGGTTTATATCAATCAAGTAATTATTGTTTGACTCTAAGACAATACTTCACGTGTAAACTGAATCCATCTTCACTGAATTTCTAAAATTAGGTGGAAGATAAGAGTTTTTCTTCTATCTTAATTAATGACAGACTCGGAAGAAATATTTTGGCTTCCAGACCCCTCTCTTCTTTTTCCCTTACAGGGTTTTGGTTTCCCTTACAGGGTTTTGGGGTGCTTGGGGCAAATAGAAGGAAAATAATTATGTAAATGATGAGAATTAAGAAGAAAATATGATAGAAAAGAATAATCAGTGATGAGAATGATTATGAGAAACAGTTCATGTATTTGTAGCGATGAGAATGATTATGAGAAACAGTTACATGTAAGTAGCAAAGATCATAATTATGGAGACAATCAAAATAGTAGGTACAAGGAGAACGACAGGTGGTTATGGAGAGAATGAAAAGAAGTTATGAGAGAATAAAAAGTTGTTACAAGAAAAGTAACAAGTGGTTATAAGAAAATAAGATTATGGAAGAATAATTCTTGATTGCTCCATCGTCGGTAAGAGAATCATATTCCCCACAACCATTCTCATTCTCCTTTCCCTAGTAAACTCACAAAGCTGAAATAACATTTAAAAAAAGAGAAACTAGATCTTGGACCAAAGCCAGCCATAGGAAGCACAAGCATGTGTTGAACAAAGATCAATCTGCAATGGATGTATACTTTTTTTTTATGATAAACCAAACTTTCATTAAAAAATTTTTTAGAAGAGCACAAGAACAAAAAAGGCATACAAAAGAAAAGGCCTACAAGAGTAAAGCAAGTCAGACAACCTACAAAACGGTATTCAATCAAGTAAAATAATGACTAAGGAATAATTACAAAAGGGTTTAGAAACAGAAGCTCAAAGAGAAACATAAAATTTAATGAGGGGCCAAAATTCATCCATTGACCTCACCACCCCCCTAAAAATTATATTGTTTCTCTCTCCTAAGTGCTCTCACATAATGGCACGGACAACCTTTTTCTCATGAAAGAGAGAGGGGAAATGAGCTGAACTCCACAATCATCTTTGCCATTTTTCGATCTGGCCAACACAAAGGCGGAACTCCTAAGAAAATCAGTTCCACACCTCCGAGGCTATCTCCTAGTGCTATAGAAAAAGAATAACATTCTAGGCCACCCTCCTACACATGCCTAGACTTTTCTTAGATTTAATGAGTTTTTTTAGGGATCGGGTGGTTAATTTGTTTTGAAATTATTTGTCGATAGGGAGCCTTTCCTTTAAATGGCCTCTCCCATTGTGGACTCTTTTTTATGCCCTTCTCAAGTAGCTAAAGTGGGAATATAATTTACACCCAGACATAGCATATTAGATATTAAAATTCATCCACCAGTCATAGGTTTGTGTCTCCTTAGAACTTTGTAAACCTATAGAACAACATATCTTGTTCAAGTAAGGTTGTTTCTTTTCCCTGTAGTAACTTGTCAAATTTTATTCATATTTTTCTGGCGAAACAGGGAAGAGGGATACCTTAACCAACTCAGACATTCTTTGACCAGCAGCAAATGATGATTCAGGTGGAACATCATCTGTATGGACAAGAAGCTGCATTAAATTCTTAGTGCAGTAGCATTCAGTCTCATCAGACATTAAATTAACCACCCAACGTCAGACAAAATAATAAGAACTAAAATTACAAGAGCTAAGGAAACCAATAGCAAACCCTGAACCTTATAACTAGTCATTATTCTTGACAAAACAAAAATAACTAGTCAAAACTCTTACCTACAACAGAAGCCTTTGCGTTGTGCAAGAGCATGGACTTTGGTTCTTTCCTAGGTGATGGGGCTTCAATTGCTACATAAAGTTTATTGGTTCAGCAACCAGAAAACTCTTGATAAACATATCATCATTCATCAAATGACATCAAATAACTACCTCTTTTACACTTTTTCCACTCGTCAGAAAGAAGTATAATGAGGAAATCAGACCAAAACCCTTTAGCTTCCTTAAGGAGCTCAGTAGCGCAGCACTTATAAGAATCCTATTAAAGTTCAAAGAAAAAGAACAGAAAACAAGGTCAAACATGGTGTATACAGATATAAGTAATAATCATGATGCATTTGCTTCAAAGAATCAACAGAAATAGAATGTGTCTCTCTTTTATTAATAAGAAATCGAGAGGAAATTATTACTCTTCATATAAAACTTACTTTCAACAATTTTAGATGATGACTGTTGAACTCTGCCTCACTGTAAGGTAACAACTGCCGCAGAAGCCACCCACCATCCCACAATATTTCTGCAGATATATTTGAACGACAAAAGAGGCTGACCAATGCATCTAGCACCTAAAACATGTGCAATAAATATGTATTTAGGCCACTCACGTTCATTACAAGTACATTAAAGATCTTGCTCACTGTTACATGAAAAATGAGGGCATTTCAGGTGTCATAACTATCTTCATCCATTGTACAATAGAATCATTAATCATTGACGGTAGTTTTCATAGTCTGATATTTTGGGCCAAACCTAGTGATAATTGGCATGTATCCTTAGCCTGGAAGTTGCACATAAAAATCCCCAACCCAAATTTTGTTTTTGTACTAAATAAAATATAGCCATGATTGGCATTTATCTCTTGGGGTTGTTTATGCTTTTGCTCTTCTGAGTTACTTTTATCATCAAACCGTTATAACACTAATACACATACAAGAATAGTGTTTCTGATCCAAATGAAAAAACAGAGAAAAATACCTCAAACCTATGGACACGAGGGCTTGCACCTCCTTTATGAAAATATGCAATGCCATGATCCTGATAGTTAGAGAGTATGTAAGAAACCAATCAGCAAATGATCAAACCAGAATGAAGCAGCATAATATTAAAAAAAGGCATAGCATGGTGGTGATATAGTGAGGTAAGATTATATCTTTCTGTGTACGAAGTAAGCCATAATAAATAGCTAGGGTTAAACTACAGATAAGTAACTAAGAAATGATCAAAGTTGTCCTTAAAAGCCTTTAGTAATACATTTCCTTCGAGTAATATATGTCAACGATATGAGACCAAAGAAAGATGAATTCCTTTGTAAATATTCTTTTCCATTCTGTCTTCTTTGGGACGGAAGTAGTTGGGAATTGGGAGAAGGGTAGTGGAACTGCAGAACAATGGGAAGACAAAAAGTGTACCTTAAGATTCTGAAGGTAACCATCAAGTTCAGTATCGATGCCACCTTTCACTGAAGTATTTTCTGAAGAAAAAAGTTGTTCTTCACCAGAATCCTCACCAACTAAAGTTTCCTGTTGAATATAAGTTACAGTTTAAGTCCTGTCCTGAACGTGTTTGTCCAAATGAGGGCAGAAATAAAGCAGCATAATCTTAAAAGGTAGTAAGTACTCAAATTCTGAAAACATGTCAAATGTGGCAGTGGACTGCACCTGGTAGAAAACAGCTACATGATTACATACGCAAGAGTGTCGCAAAAGAATAAAGCTCGGTTCAAATTTACAGATCCAAAATTTTGAAGCCTTGTTTTTATTTTTAAACAAGAAACAAACTTTTCATAAAAAAATGAATGAGATGTATATCTGCCTTTTTTTCCAAAAAGAAAGGGATACGACGAACATAAACACTATTTCATTTAGGATAAGACAAAACCTGATTAGAAATTGTTAGTTGATCTTGATAATAACTAAATTTACCAAATTCATCCGCTTAAACTTTTAGGTTGATTGGTGGTTTAACATATTCAACATAGTATCAGAATATAAGCTCTTGAGTTCGAGTCTCTTGGAAGTCAAGATTAGTTTGAAATAGGTTGACATTAAGTTTCTATGTTTAGCTTAGATTTATATTTAGTATGCAGAGTTGAGAAAATTTCCTCAAGTTTCTCTTCATCTGTTGCATCTAAGTTGTATAAATAGAAGTAAAATGTTGATTGTTTTGCAAAATAACATAAGGAAATAGCTTCTTTATGGTATCAAGAGATCTTGAGTTCGAGTCCTTGCCGAGTAGTTTTCAACCGCAACTAATATTGATTTCCACTTGAAGGGTATTCACAGTTTTCCAAGCCCACAAGTGAGGGAGAGGGTTGATTGATATAATTAAACTTATCCCAACCCACCAACTTAAGCTTTTATATTGATTAGTGGTTTAATATAATTCAACATGGAATCAGAGCTTATAGAGTAAAAAAGAAAACAAAAAAAATCTTGTTTTTGTTTGCCTTCCTTCTCTCGTAACATCGCCAACCTTAACCCTGAATCATTAGAGAAGTTCATTCGAGTATCCAATAGTTCGCTCTGATCCAAGTTCTGCATTTTTCTTTCTCGGTGTTTGTTTCTTAGATCTCTAGTCTCTCATACTTCGCCAGAAAATCCAATTCTAACGTCTCTCTCCAAGGAATTCACATTGCAACTCACTGGGAACCTCAGTATTGACAAATTGTCAACTTCATTTATGTTCATCCTATCCCAATACATGAGTTTCAACGACCATTCTTCCTGATCGCTAGTTTCCTATTTAAAAGGCGCAAGGCGCAAAAAGATGCAAAGGCTGTCATGAGCCTGAGGCGCAAGGCGCAAAAAAGCGTGGGCTTTATTTTCGAAGTGTATAAAAAAAAATAAAAATATATGTTTACCACAAAACACATATATTAATCACATTTAATATAGAATGTTTCAATATTTATCTATATATAATAGAAAAACAAAAGGAAGCTTTACAACAAATAAGTAGATATGAGGATGACTGATCGAAAAAGAAGACTCTCCAGGCACTTCCGATCAGTTTTCAAGAGGAGCGTCAGCAAGGAGGGATATGGATTTGTCTAAGCAACACCCACGATTTAGTTTGAAATGAGAAAAAAATGGGCTATTTTTTGTTTCAAAGAGACGAGGAAGAGTCAAAAAATAAATGGTTACTTTTGGGCTTCGAAGCTTTTACGTTAAGGAGCTTGCAAGGGAAGTTTCCAATTTTTCATTAAAAAAAAAACAAAATGACGTTTTGATTACAATTGTTAAAAAAATTAAAGCGCTCTTTTTGCACTCGAGGGCCTCGCGAAAAGGCACGCAAGGCGCCGTCTTTATGTTGTGGGCTTCGCTTTATCAAAGCAAAGCCCACACGCTGCGCCTTGGGTTTTTTTGGGGCTTTATTGGGCTTTTTAAAACACCGTGGTAGGCTACATGTCAATTTAAGAAATACTTCGTATAAGCTCTTATGTTGAAACTCCTCAACAAAATGAATTAGACCTTCTAGAAATCACTCGTTGCCTAATGTTCTCCACCCATATCCCTAAATTCTATAGGGTCGAAGCTATACTCATTGCCACATACTTGATCAATTGTATGCCTCCTCGCATTCGTAACTTATGCACGCCTCGCCAAATTTCCTCCAATCCTTGTTACATCGCCGCATTCCTTACCTTGACCTAGAAGTCACTCGTTGCCTAATGTTCTCAACCCATGTCCTTAAACTCTACAGGTCGAAGCCATACTCATTGCCGCATACTTGATCAATCGTATGGCTTCTCACGTTCGTAACTTTTGCACTCCTCGCCAAGTTTTCCTCCAATTCTTGTCTCATCACCGCATTCCTTCCCTTGACCTAGCTCTAAAGGTGTTTAGGTGTAGTGCCTTTGTCCATATTCATTCTCAATGTAACAACAAGTTGAATCCACGTGCTTATAAATGCATTTTTGTGGGATATTCACCGGCACAGAAAGGGTACATGAGTTACTCTCCCGAAAAAAGACAAATTTATGTCAATATGGATGTCACGTTCTTCTAACAACTTCCCTTTTATTCCAAAACTATCTGTCTAGAGGAGAAATCACATGACCGCCAATTGTGGTTTTTGATACTTGAGTCTTTCACTTTCCAGTGTTTTAAAAAGCTCAAGGCGCATTAAGGAGCAATGGCCTCTAAAGCCTGAGGAGCACCAAAAGGCGCGGACTTTTTTACTTAAGATATAAAAAATATATATGTGAATATATACACAATCAAAACACTTTTCATAGAAAAAAAATAAAGTTCAAACCAAGAATAATATCTAAAACAAACATAAGATTCAAATATATAACCTTCATTACATGGGAAGAAATGAAGTAAAAAATATATAAAACATACATAAATTCAACTATAAACATACATAAATATAAACACATAAGTAATTCAAGGCATTTTGATACCTTAAAAGACTTATCTCGCCTTTCGAATGACCTAGTTCGCGGATCCCACAAGGCACGCGGCTCGCCTTTCCAAAGCAACGCGCATTTCCCTACTCGAGTCTTTTACATCTAGTCCTTCAATGCTCACTACATCCCGTCTCAGTCCTTCAATGTCTCCCACATCTAGTCCTTTCGTGACTATTTTTTACCGGGCGTTCTTACCAATACCAATTCATTTTCATTAGGATTACAGTTCTTTGCTTCTACAAAAAAATTGAGTTTGTTGCTTCATTTTGGGATCGCACTTCATTTTTATGAAGATACATGTTTTTTATTTAGTTGGCTCAAGCTTTCCAATTTTTGTATCATTAGTTTGGGTGTTCTTCTATACTTAACCGCACTAATGTTCAAACTCTTGTCCGATCCATAGCTGCACTTAAGAACTCCTTTTACGGCCATAGTCAAGGCTATCTTATCACATGTGCTTACTGGTTTCATAGTTTAAGTCAATTTCATCACCTAAAATCTTTTCTTTATTATATCTCTCATGTATCTTTACTATCGTAACGCCTTGAGGCTTCTGCCTCAAGACGACCTTAAGCCTTTTAAAACATTGGAACAAGATGGCCAAAAATGTTAGTCAAATAGTCATGGGTCAATTCACATAAACAACATTAAGGGTGTGTTTGGAGGCAAGAAGAATGAGAACCATTATGAGAACTTGAGAAGGATGAGAATTAGATCGAGAATATGGGGGAGAATGATTATTGGAGAGAATGATCATCTGTGTTTGGGATAAAGAAAATAATTATAAGGTGAACCATTAATTATGTTTTGGGTGAAGAAAATAATTTTGAGGAGATAAAATATTGAGTATGAGAAGAATAAAAGATGGCTCTATGAAGAATGAAAAACGATTATAGAAAAAATAAAAAAGTAGTTACGGAGAGAATAAGAAATAGTTATGGGGAATCGAAATAATGGGAGATGATTCTTGGTGGTCCAGATATGGGTAGAACATCCTTCTCCCCATAACCATTCTCATCTTCCTTCCCCAAAACAGACCCTAGATCTATCTTATTAAAGTTGACCAAAATGATGTAATCAATTGGTAATTGATTATAAACTGATATAACTCTTCAAACATCATCAAATAAGGCAAGGTTAAAATTTTACTAGAAATTAGAACACGAGCTTAGAAGCGAATGATTTAAAATTAAATTCAATGTCATAAATCAGATTTAGAGTGAGATAGGATGGAGCACTCAAAAATATTTTTTCTTTTCTTTTCTTGTGAAGAAACAATTTCAATGGGAGAGAACTCCATAGCACCAAAAAGTGTATGTATTACAAGAAATTTTCTAATCGGAAAATTTTGAATCTACAGATCAACATAAATATGGAAATGCCAAAGACACCTGCAGTTTCTTTAACCATATAGTCAATGCTCAATAGTTTTTGTTGCTTGCTCTCAAGAAAATAAAATTAAGAATGACAAGAGCATCAAGAAAAAGAACCAAAACATAATATTTATTGAAAAAGATCCAAAATTGCAGTATAGAATCATGGAAGAGTACCAATAAAAATCTCTTGTGTTGTTTTCTTTGAGGAAGAATTCCGAGAGCATCCAGCATTGACTCATTTAGTTCTACAAAGAAATTGAGATACATGATGAGAACGGAAGAACGGAGAAATTTAGGAAACTGAATCTGAACTGATCTGACCTTTGGTCTGCAATAATGTTGCCAGAACGCTCAAAGCACCCAAGACTTGCACATTATCCCCAGTTGTAATATGAGAAAGTAAGACTTCCCTGCCAAAGCATTCATGTTGAGTTATTTAGGAACGCATTGCTTCTATTACACACGTTAATTATTATTGGAACCAATATTCATTTACTCTATACATTTATACTGTTCAAAATTGAAGGGAAAGGATAAAGGCAGGTATTCAAAAAGTTGCTTCTTGATAAAATAAAAAGAATTATATGGAGGAGTTTGGGGAAGGAAAATGAGAAGGGTTACATATGTTTGGACCACCGAGAATCATTCCTCGTAACCACTTTTCATCTTCCCCATAAATTCATTTTATTCTTTCCCTAACCACCTATCATTCTCTTCATACTAACTATTTTATTTTCCCAATAATTATTCTTTTTCACCCCATAAACAAGTAATGGTCCCCCCATAAATTATCTTCGTACTCACTATTTTATTTTCCCAATAATTATTCTTTTCACTCCAAACACAAGTCATTGCCATGAGATAATTTTTTCGCTTCGTCATTTGAAGACATAACTTCAATTATTGAAACCATTTTTCCAGTTGAATAGTGACTTTGACAGGAAAACTTTAAGCTACCTGTAATTGCATAAAATGCTACCTTAATTCCAAGTGGGAGCGGGCACAATCAATCTTCACAGTCCCATCTTCTAACTCAGATTTAAGAGCAGATGAATCCAATACTTCTTTTCCTAAGGAATCAGCATCCAGCAGCTGCCTCGCAATGCTATCATCACTTCCTGATGAATGGCAACTATTCTCGCAACATACTTGAGTCACATTCCCATTAATTCCACCTTCAAAATGTGGAGAGAAGGCATCTAATGGACAGAAAAAGGCAGCAGAGATGGTGTTTGCCAGATCTTTTATTTTAACTATGCGCAAAATGCAACAAAGTAAATATAGAGAAGTGACAGCTTCAATTAGAATTCCCTGGATGTTCAAAGTTCAAACTACCAATAGTCACAAAAAAATGCTGTGAAGAAAATATATTTGTTTACTCGCAAATGATACAGATATGTGACTGAACTTAAAAGCCCTATTTTTTGGATAGGAATTGAAACTTCTCATTGATAAAAATTTACAAAAGGTCCTATCAAAAACATTACAACAATTGATAGCAATGAATAAGAAGGTTATATCATAGTTATAAAAAAAGGAGCCAATTACTCCAAGATAACCCAGTGTGTATAGTGGATTCAATGAGTGTTTCTAGTGGGCATTGCATATCATTGAAAATCCAGTTCCGTTCAAGCCACCACATCAAAAAAAGCATAAGTTCAGCCATAGAATCTCTTTTGTATCTTTAAAGGGGTGCCCAACAATCACACACTGCAAAAGAGAAGGAATATCCTAAGGTCTAGCAAACCATTCAAAAAACTCAATTAGATATCTCCAGAATGCATCCACCCAATGAAAATGGTTGAAAATATGTTCCGAGTGTCTTCTCCATTGTAGCAAAGCTGCAGTTAGGGGTTAAGGCAAATCCTAGAACCTTCTTCTGATACACTTCATGAGTATAATAAACAACGTTATGGCTAGCTCCCAAGCAAAAAAAAATGACCTTCTTAGGTTGGTTGCCCTTCCATAGAGAGGAAAAGAACAACTAAAAGATTAGAGGGAGCTGCTCCAGTGTCTATAGATTGAGACATAATTTAATCAAAGAGCTAGTGGAGAAGGAGCCATCCTTCTCTACAGTGTTTTAAAAGGAGCGAGGCGCAAAAAGGCGCAAAGGGCTCTCTCGAGCCTGAGGCGCAAGGCGCAAAAAAGGTGCGGGCTTTATTTTCGAGGCGCACCGCACCCTGTATAAAAAAAAAATATATCTTATATTCATAAAAAGATATATATCATTTTGTAATTCTTCACAAAATTTAAAGATGAAGATAGATATAGACCATAATACCATTAAACCTCACTCATAAGTATTTAAAAACTATGGAAAATAGATACAAACTTTTAAGTGATAAATAACAATAAATATTATACATAATTAAGATTCTTTGAAATTATAAACTTAGGAGATAATTTATTAAAAAAAAG
>JBBMEG010000020.1:6920682-6942270 GCA_037832605.1 Cyclanthera cordifolia | reverse complement strand
ATGAAGGAAATTATCCTAACATGCAATATTAACAAAATAACATAAAAGCATGATAAAAAGGGGCGTAGAGGTTCATGAGTGTTGCACATGGACAAGCAAGACCGTGACACTAGGCGTAGAGGAATCGATCGAACGGAAGATCGCTGATGAAGGGGAAAGCTCGGCGGCTAAATTGGAGTTGCAGGGGTGCGATAAAAATAAGTTCAAGTGACTATTAATGCCAGTTTTCGATGGAACTAATCCTGATTCTTGGCTATTTCGAGCTGAGACTTATTTCGAATTGCACAAATTGTCGGATGAAGAGAAGTTCGTCGTAGCCATAATCAGCTTTAAACAATTGGTCGCAGATTAGTATAGATGGGCAGCGAAGAGGCGAAAATTCGATAGCTGGGAAGATTTGAAATCGCGTTTATTCAAACGATTTCGACCGACTCAGGAAGGGAGTTTGTGTGAACGGTTTCTATCGATTACTCAAGATGGGCCATTGGAGGACTACATTGCTCGGTTTGAAACGTATTCGACGAATTTAGACCTCACGGACGAGGTAATGGAGAATACCTTCTTGAAAGGCTTGAAGCCGACACTGAAAGCGGCAGTGGTGAGCCGGCAACTGAAGGGATTGGAGGATACGATGAGACAGGCGCAATTGATCTCGGATCGCGAATTGGCGATTGGAGTCGCAAAGGATCCTGGTAAGTCACTGTCCTATTTTCCTAGTAAAACTGCTAACACTATACAGGTGAAGGCAACTATGGGAAAACAGAGTGAAGGCCTAAATACACGGGCGATTACACTTCCTGAACGGCCAGTCTTTGGTCGACGAGAAATTCCTTCCATACGATTGTCGGATGCAGAATTTCAAGCTAAACGAGAAAAAGGTTTATGTTTCAAGTGCGATGAAAAGTACACCAAAGATCACAGGTGCAAGGGGCGTAATCTCCGAGAATTGAGAGTGTTGTTGGTCAACGATCTAGAGGAAATAAAACTCGTGAGGGGAGAATTAACCGAGGAGGAGGATGACACCGAGGAAGCCTTGGTCGGGGACTTAGTTGAATTAGACCTCAAATTCGTTGTGGGATTCTCAACTCCGGGAACCATGAAAGTGAAAGGAGTTATGGAAAACAGAGAAATAGTAGCATTGATCGATTATGGGGCTACACACAATTTTCTTTCACAACACCTAGTGGACGAATTACAAATTCCAACAACTGACACCAATCATTACGACATCGTGTTGGGAAATGGAGTGTCTTCTAAAGGCCGAGGAGTGTGTAAGGGTGTCAACATCACATTTCCTGAATTATTAGTGATGGAAGACTTCCTTCCTTTGGAACTGTCCGGGGTCGATGCGATCTTAGGAATGCAATGGTTGCGGAAGATGGGATGTATGAATGTGGATTGGAACGCTTTAACCATGGAATTTATGCTGAATGGCTGCAATGTAAAACTAAGAGGAGACGCATCATTAACTGAAGCTGAAGTGACACTGAAAATGTTAACCAAGTCATGGACTAGTGAGGATCAAGGTTATCTAATTGAGCTACAGTCCTTAGTCATACGAGGGGAAAACCGTGAAGAGGGTGAAAATGTAGTGTTGGAAGAAGGGCTAAAAGATTTACTAGCAATGCATAAAGAAATATTTGAGACCATACCGTTATGCTCATGCTCAAAAATCAGAAATAGAAAAGCTGGTGGGTGAGATGTTAACGTCCAGGATCATTCAACCAAGCACTAGCCCATTCTCTAGTCCCGTGTTACTGGTTAAAAAAAAAAATGGAAGTTGGAGATTTTGTGTCGATTACCGAGCAGTGAATCAGGTGACTACACCAGATAAGTTCCCAATTCCAGTGATAGATGAACTGTTAGAGATGAATTACATGGGTCCGCGGTTTATTCAAAGTTTGATTTGAGATCCGGGTATCACCAAATCAGAATGCAGTCTAACGATGTTGAGAAAACGGCTTTTCGAACACATGAGGGACATTACGAGTTTTTGGTAATGTTGTTTGGCCTGACGAATGCCCCAGCTACCTTCCAAGCGTTGATGAACCAAATTTCTAGACCGTATTTGCGTAAATTCATACTGGTATTCTTCGACGATATCTTAGTCTACAGTTCGAACTATGAGACTCACCTTGAACATTTAAAAATAGTTATGGAATTGTTCGAGAAACAAACATTGTTCGCTAATCGCAAGAAGTGCACGTTTGCGCAAGAGAAGGTAAACTATTTGGGACATTGCATTTCAAAAGAGGGGGTCGAAGCCAATGAAAGCAAAATCGAAGCCATGAGAACATGGTCCGTTCCCCAAAACATAAGGGCATTAAGAGGCTTTTTGGGCCTTACAGGCTACTATAGAAGATTTGTGAGACACCATGGGTTAGTCGTAGCTCCATTGACACAACTTCTACGCAAAGATGCTTTCGTGTGGACCGAAAAGGCAACAAATGCGTTTGAGGCCCTTAAACAAGCCATGATGAGTTTACCGGTTTTGGCTTTACCAGATTTTTCCCTAGCCTTTGTAATAGAAACCGACGCGTCTAGTATAGGGGTGGGAGCAGTTTTATCTCAACATAAACGTCCTATTGCTTACTTCAGCCAAGCAGTGTCGAACCGAGCAAGAGATAAATTGGTGTATGAACGAGAACTAATGGGGGTGGTGTTGGCAGTTCAGAAATGGCGACATTACCTGCTCAGACAGAAATTCATGGTCTTAACTGACCAAAAAGCTCTCAGACATCTGTTAGACCAGCGAGAAGTACAGCCCGTGTATCAGAATGGTTGACTAAGTTGTTAGGGTATGATTTTGAAATTAAATACCACCCAAGCCAGAGTAATAGAGCAGCCGATGCCCTATCAAGAGTGGTCAGAGAAGTCAAGCTGCAAGCCATTACTGTCCCAAGATTAATTGAGATGAAGGTAATTAAAGAGGAGGTACTCGCTGACCTGGAACTTAAAGAAGTGTGGAACAAACTTTTAGAAGACCCAATATACCATTCGAAGTTCCATATCCAACAAGGCAATTTGTTGTATAAAAATCGGCTAGTGTTGTCGAAGCAGTCTACATTGATTCCTCAAATACTTCATATGTTTCATGATTTAGTGGTTGGGGGACATTCGGGATTTTTACGAACTTACAAAAGACTAACTGGAGAGTTATACTGGAAGAATATGAAAACCATGGTCAAGGAGTACGTGGAAAAATGTAAAGTTTGCCAGCGGAATAAAACTGAAGCAGTCCAACAAACAGGGCTTCTACAACCTCTTCCAATCCCAAATCGAATTTGGAGTGATATTTCCCTGGATTTCATTGAAGGACTACCAAAGTCAAAAGGTTATGATTCGATCCTAGTCGTGGTTGATAGGCTCAGTAAATATGGGCACTTCCTATTAATGAAGCATCCCTACTCAGCTAAAGAAGTGGCCAAAAAATTTGTGCAAGAGATTGTAAAACTTCATGGCTTTCCAAATTCCATAGTATCGGATAGAGATAAAAAAAATTTAAGTACATTTTGGAATGAATTGTTTCGTGCCCAAGGCACACAACTGAAGAGAAGTACAACTCATCATCCTCAAACAGATGGTCAAACGGAGAGAGTTAACACATGTTTGGAAACATATCTTCGTTGTTTTTGTAGCGAACATCCGAAAGACTGGCAAAAATGGGTCCATTGGGCGGAATTTTGGTATAATACGACCTACCACATATCTATTCATACTACTCCATTCCAAGTGGTTTATGGGAGACCACCTCCGACACTGTTGCATTATGGTGAAACAAAGACTAGGGTGGACTCGCTAGAACAGCAACTGGTTGAGCGTGATCGCATGTTAGCAGCTCTGAAAGACCAATTGAATTTAGCGCAAGAACAAATGAAGAAGTTTGCAAATAGAAAGCGAAAGGAAGTGGAATTTGGGGTAGGGGAGTGGGTGTATCTCAAGCTTCGACCATATAGACAAAGGACAGTAGCTATCACCGTAATGAGAAGTTAGCTCCTAAGTACTTTGGCCCGTTTCAGATAGAGAAACGTATTGGGAAGGTAGCCTATAAAATTGAAATTACCTAGTGAGTCCCAAATCCATGACGTGTTCCATGTATCTCAATTGAAGAGAATGGTTGGAAGTCCAAAAACGATACAAACTACAATTCTGCCAGTAAACACAAACTTCGAATGGACAAAAGAACCAAAAACTGTTTTGGGCATTCGATGGAATAATGAGAAGAAACTAGATGAATGGCTAATTCTCTGGAACGAGGAAATTGACGAGGCCAGTTGGGAGAACGCACCAGACATCAAGAAGGATTACCCCCCCCCCCCCCCCTTCACCTTGAGGACAAGGTGAGTCTTGAAGGGGAGGGTATTGTAAGATCTCCTAAGTTACTTACATATAAAAGGAGGGGCAGGAAGGTCATTTCGTAGGGAGAGAATGAGGCTGGCAGAAACGGTAAGGAAATTCACGAGGGGAGAGGGTGCTTTTGTACGGGGAAGGAAGTTCATTGGGGGGAGGATTAATTTTCGGGGTTAGACATTGGGTCTAGGGAGAAATTTCCAGCTTTCTCAAAGTTGCTGGGTTGTTTTAGCTTGTCTTTTAAGTGTGAATATTGCAGTTGTAATCTGAGTTTATGTCAATATATAACCTCTTGTTGAAATAATATTTTCAACAAGTGATTTGCCCTGTTTTCTTCTTGTTGTTGGATCCGAAATACTGATTATTGCAGGGAGTGAAGAACGGAAACCTGACATCATGGAATTTGTGAAGGTATATGGATAAAGAGAATACTCAAAGAATTGAAGATTCCTTTGAAGACACCTATACGTGTTTATTGTGATAATAAAGCTACAATCTCTATTACTCATAATCCAATTCTACGTGATAGAATAAAACATATCGAGATTGATAAGCATTTTATCAAGAAAAAATTGATGTTGGTACAATATGCATTCTTTATCTTCCTACGTCAGAGCGAACTGTTGATATATTAACCAAAAAGACTTTCAAAGAGACAATTTGACAAATTGATTGACAAGCTCGCTATGGAAGATATCTTTAAACCAGCTTGAGGTGGGAGTGTTGGAATTCTAACTATTAAGAAATGTATGATTAATTGTATAATAGAATATTTTGTAGAATATTCCTCTGAATTGTATTCCATAATTGTAATGTTTCCATATATGTAAAAGGTCTTTCTCCTATATAAGAAGACCTAGAATGCACATACTGAATATAGCAATATACATTATTTGCTCTCAAAACTAAGATCTTTAATATCAGTTTCAGCTGTGGCTGTAACATACACCAAGAACAGTGTCTAAGAAAGACCTATTTCCACGTACCAATCAAACAAAAGTTCCACTAGCATTTGATTAGCATCAACTATTCAAAAATCACTGCAGATTCAGCAGGAACGGAAAGCAAAGATGTCAACTCTGTAGCATCATCAACTGCCAGCAAATGAGATACTATAAAAGATTGGACAATCAGGGCAATGTAGGAAAAAAAAACATTCTAAAGGGAATCGTTCTGAATTTTGAACTTGAAAAAAGAAATTTATTCATGAAGGCGTGTTTTGACAAACAGAAAAAACTTTAGACTCCAGCATGGAAACTTGCTTATCAAGCATTGAAATTACAGCTTCAAATTCAGTCACCTGATTTTCAACCTTCTCAATCTGGTTAGTGTACTCATCAAAGCCACCACTCTTCGCCTTCAATTGCTCCACAAAAACCCTCATTCCAGAAGCCACATCGCCAAAACCTTTGTACTCTTCTGCCACCCTGAGATTCATTTTCTCTAAAAGTGCCAGCTGATTACTTGATCCCTATGTAATAAAACAGCATGCCCACCATTATTATAGAAGCAAAAGTTGCTTCCCACATCTTAGATTCGTAGACTAAACCAAACCACGAGCTTTATCATAATTAAAGATTAAAAGAAACAGATAAAACATTAGAAAAAACTTCCAGATTTTCCGGTTATGATTACAATAACACTGCATGAAAACTAAACGAGCCATGGTAATTACAAAGAAGATTGTGTGAGAGAGAGAAATAGGACATTCAAGGCCAAAGAATAGCAGGAAATGAAATTATGGTTTTGCAATGACAATCAAACTTCAAGTTTCAATTACACTAAACTCCAAATCCAATAATAATCAAAAAGCACCTCAGAACCTAAGACGTGGGTTATTAATTTTTCAAACGCTAAGCATTCAATGAAATCCCTCAACCAAATAGTCTCAATAACCGATTCAATTCCCAATACACTTCTCTTCTGGCATAATTCAACACAATAAACAAACAGCATGGACCAGAGAAAAGACTCAAACCACGCAAAGAAACCCAACCGAAAAATTTAGCGAAACGGCAAGGTGGAAACAAAGAGAATTAGGGCTTTGAAAGGTTACAAGAAGGTCCGATTTGACCATTTCAGATACGCTGGTGAAGAAATCGTTGAGTGACTCGGCGAGCTCGTCCCTGTTGAGCAATTGTTGTTCCTCTTTCTCGGCCATGAAACCCTTTTCAAGGAATTGTGATCACTCGCCGTCGCCTCGTCAGAACACAGAATCGCAACTGGATGTCGAAGAAACTGATAAAGTTAGACCAAAATTAATTAACAATTTATGAAACATTTGAAGACGTTTGGAATAGGGTAGAAAGAGATTCTTCTCACTGTAGTATGTAGGTTATGTTTTATTATTATCTAATTTACTCTCTTTTTTATATATTTGAGTTGGTTAAAGTATTATTTTAGTCCTGGTCTATCATTATTGTTCTATTTTAGTTTTCAACTATAAAATATTTAATTTTAATCTCTAAACTTTTATATTTATTAATTTTAGTCCTTAAACTTTTAAATGTCTAATATTGGTCTTTGAAATTTTTCAAAAGAAAAATGTTTGTTTACTTCTCATTTTTTGTAAAAAAAAAAAAAAAAAAAAAAAATTTGTGGTCATGGACTTCATGCACCACAGACAACATGCAAATAGCCCATAACATTCCTTACAATTTGTTTAGGCCAAAATATCTCAGAATATTCGAAGAAGGTTAGGGCCCCACCCGAGGGCCGATCAAGCCAACGCCGACCCCCGGGGGTCGGCCAAGTCCACGCTGACCCCCTGGGGTAGGCCAAATGGAGGCTTTGATCCCTTGGGGGCGGCCAAGCCAATGCCGACCCCCGGGGGTCAACCAAGTAAGTCTGACTCCCCTAGGGGTCGGCCAAGGAAGGCCTCGACCCCCCAGGGGTCAGCCCTTGCAGCCTCAACCCTCCTGAGTCCGGCAGATGAAGGCGAACACCCCTTAAGGGGAAAGTCGTGGAGGTCAGGATTCCCCTAGAGTTAACCGATTCCAAGTAACGACTGGATCCGCTGATAATAGCCAGAAGTTACGCCGGGTAGGCCAGCCGAGGTGGGTTGGTTGTGGAGGGACTCTTTGGTGGACGAGTCGCCCAAGTCCAAGTAACGACTAAGGACGTTGCACCTCGTGGCGTCCTAAAGTTACAACGAGTAGGCTAGCCCAAGTGGGTAGGTCGTGGAGGTCAGGACTTTTCGAAGAGTCGACTGAGTCCAAGTAACGTATAGAGACGTTGCACCTCGTGGCGTCCCTCCGTTACAACGAGTAGGTCAACCCGAGTGGGTTGGTTGTGGAGGTCAGGACTCCCCCAAAGTCGACCAACCCAGTTACAATGAGTAGACCAATCCGAGTGGGTTGGTCGTGGAAGTTAGAACTCTCTTGTGGACGAGACGACCGAGTCCAAGTAACGTTTAGGAATGCTGCACCCCGTAGCGTCATAGGGTTACAACGAGTAGGCCAACCCGAGTGGGTTGGTCGTGGAGGTTAGGACTCTCCCCTAAGAGTCGACTGAGTCCAAGTAACGCAGGAAGACGTTGCACCCCATGGAGTCCCCAGTTACAACGAGTAGGCCAACCCGAGTGGGTTGGTCGTGGAGATGAGGACCTGTAAGGGTTGACCGAGTCCATAACCGACCTCTGAGAAAGACGGTCGAGTAGTCCAGCCTAAGTGGGTTGTTCGTGGAGGTTATAACTTTCCTGTGGATAAGTCAACCAAGTCCAAGTAGCGCTCGGAGACGCTGCACACCCGTAGCGTCCTAGCATTACAACGAGAAGGCTGCACTCCTAAGGGGTCGGTCGTGGAGGTGAGAACCTGCCAAGATTGACCGAGTCCAAGTAACTCTTGAGTCAAAGTCGTTACACCTCCAAAGGGTAACAGTCAGGAGTTACGTCGGTATTCATACCCGGCTTAATGACGGACGTTTCTAACGGCCGGCTATTAAGCCGCCCATAAGTGAGCTGGAGGGGTTACGAAACTGACTGCTATATGAAGTCAGTTCATTCTCCATTCCGGAGGCGAATCTTAAGCTAAGCTACGCTAAGTATTCTCGTGCCATTCTTAGTTCTAAAGTCCTCTAAATTATTTTCATAAATCTTCTACTGACTTAGGCATTGGAGACCTTGTGGCTCACACCACACCGGTGTATCCTAAAAGTGTTCTTTTTTACAGACTTTTTCGTCGTCAGTAAAATAAATCATACTGTGGATATTCATTGACCATTTTTCGACATCAACATAATTCCACTATCTTCCTTTTATTTTTTTCTTCTACTTCCCCTCCTTTGAATACACCATATTTGAAATGAAATTCTTGAGAAACCCTCTTTTCTTGTCTTCTTTTTGATTTTTATCTGCATATGCTCTGTTTGACATGAGGAGATTCTTCAAAACACACGTTCGTCTTATCTTCAGTTTCCTTTGCAGAGACCCTCTTTTCTATTCGCCATTTTCTTCTCCATAAACCATGTTAGATAAAATTTCACAAAAACCCACTTGTTTTTCTCCAAGTCAAAGTTCATTTGTAGATAGCTAAGATAGCGACTTCACTAGTTTTTTATCATCTTCTTCATGTTTTTTGACTTCAAGCTTTGAATTTTTTGCCTTTACTATTGTTAACCGAGAGCCGTCAACAATAATAATTCATCCCCATTCCAACATCGGTACTTCAACAATCATACATCAATCAATAGTATTCTATTCTATCCACCAAAATAATTCAAACCATCCACTCACCAACTCTCAATTACACAGAAACGCCCGCTTTCTTTAAATTTTATTTAGTTGGACATACATGCCATCCACATACAAAGTCACACCAACCATTACCATCAATTCTAAATCATAAAAGTTGACCTATGAGAATAATAAATGGATAAGATTTGATCCATTCTTCCACTTTAAACTTATATTAGACTGTTATCATATTTGAAGACATCGTTGAATTATTACAAATGAGTATTGACAACTCATCTTTAAATAACTACATTGAAACGAGTTATCATAATCACTCAAAATAATTACTTATTTCTAATCGTTCATTTCTAACTACTCAAAATAATCATTCATTTTTTACTACCATTTTCTAACTTTAAAATAATCAATCATTTCTAACTACATCCAAACAAACTATTGTCTACGATCACTTTACAAAAACAATCACCAAACAAAGTATTAACTGCAACCAATCGACTCCCAACTAGTTTAAACTAAAATAACAGAAGTCGCCCAATACTCGACCATTTCAGCAAAAATCAAGTCTCTCGCAAAATTAATCCGAAAGAAAAAAATAATAAAGAAAGAGGTCGATATTAGAGGGAGAGAGAATTCAATATCAAACAGAGTTTATTACAGTTTGTACAACAAACAAAATAGTAGCCACACTCCTTTGCAAAATAAATAAAAATAATAAAGTAACCATACTATAGAACATATAAGCCCCCAACAAGGGTGGGTATCAAAAGTTCATTCATGTTTATTACACATAAGAAGAGAAGGGAATATATAATACAAAAAGAGAACATGACCTAGTACTACACTAAACAACAACAAAACAAGGTCCACAACAGAACTGCATATTCATCTCATTATTTTGAACCAGAATCCCTGTCAAACCTTCAATTTGCAATCTAGAACTGAGGTTTCTGAGCTGTAGGGGCGACAATCTTCATCCCGAGTATTGTGATCAGTGACAGAACCTGATCAATCAGTCTCGAGGTGAGGAATCCTTTTTGAACAAAGCATAGGCATCGCTGTATATGGCAATCAGGTTCGAGAATACGGCAAGAATAACCATGAAAACACCCAACACCTTGTCCTTTTTTGTCGCTATATTGTGTGAATCCCTGAAAATAAAATACCAACAAATTTCCAAACTCAAGGTCAAAATGAAAATATCGACCGAAATCTTAAGCTCGGCAGAAATCTTTCTAGGCTAGAACAAACAGATAAACTCTAAGGTTAGAGACCAACTAACTTAAATTAGAACAAATCAATCAAGTAATCCTAAAATCTCAATGAAAAAAAACCAACGAGGCGTAAACAGTTATTTGAGGCAAGGCAGAGAAGTAAGTAAATTGCTAACCTCAAAGCCACAGAAGCAGGGAATATGAATCCAATGCAGACAGCAGCAGTTGCACCAGTAAATTGGAAGGCATCCCAAATGCTAGGAATGAAATTTGCTCCCAAGAAAATGACACTAATAAGCGAGACTGTGATCAGCGAAAATCTCAAATTGTCTCGAACCAATGGTCGAGCAGATGGAAAGAGGAGGCCATCAAAGTTAACCCTCAAAGGGTAAAAAACAATTGGGAATACAAGCATCAGGTGTGCTGCATAGCTAACACGAACTGCGTCATTAAATGCAGAACCATAGGGAATGCCAAGGTCAGCATCAAAGTTGGCAAGTACATCTGAGAGAGTTCTTTCACCAAAAAGGAGGTAACCGAAAATGCTGGTCATAACATAAACAGAAGAGCACAAACCAATGGCAGTTCGCACGACAGCCTTTATCTGTGAAGAGTCCTCAAGTTCATTGCTTATGTTGTGAACTGCAGACAGAAAACCAATAATGTAAGATGCCTCAACGTTAATAGATGTAATCAAATCATGTTAAAGCTAGCAGAAAAATGTGTTATTTTCATACAACTCCGTGAAACTTAATCACCACACTTTAGAAACCAACAAAACTGTTCATTGCCTCTAACCATAGAACTATTGCACAGATTATAAGATATTCAAATTTTACAGAAGTTAGAAACATTTTAAAAGGAAATCATATACAAAAAAAAGGCATGGATAAACCAGTAAACCAGGTCAAATTAATTCGTATAGACTATGGCCCGCAATCGTGGCATTTTTATAAGTGATTATGTACTTTACTAGGTTATCAACAAAAATTCTCGCTCTCCAACTCCACCAACAGAACAAGGATGCAAGAAACGAAACTAAGAATTAAAAGCCTAATAGGAAAAGAGGGAGCATTACCATTGTAATGGCATACATATGCAGTAACCACAATAGGGACCGCTGTAAACAGCTTTAAGAATGATGAAACATCGATGATCTCAGGGAGAAATCTGGGCATCATAATGGTTCCATCTATCAACTTGTAAACTGAAATTCCGATGGTAATGAAAAGAAATACCACAGCCAGTGCAACTGATAAAGCAGATGTAAAGCTCAACGAATCTGCAACAAAGAAAGATCAATTAGAAATCCATAATACCATAAATATTGGATATCCACCAAAGATACCCATAATGCCATTAATTTCTAAAATTATCTTGTCGATGGATCGGATTCTCTTCCTATTTCCGAGCATGTAAAGCAAGGGAGCAAAAATAATAAAGGTAAACAGAAAGATGAACATAAATTGCAATTTGTTCAATAAATAGACTAGGTTCAGAGCACATTGATCAAGTAGCTTTAATAATAAGGGATGGAGTGCTTGGTGAGCATGCAACTTTTTATTTAACAAGAAATGAAACTTCTTAATGAAGAGATGAAAAGAGACTAATGCTCAAAGAGATTCAAACTATGTATTGACAACTTTTCTTATAAGTACTTCAACTTCTAAATGATTCCCAAACATAAAATTGGTCTTAGGATGTTCTTGTACAGATTTAAAACCACTTTTCCTATCGTTGAGAACATTCTTATACATGTCTTTAAAATGCAAAATTAAACTTAATGTAGTAGGTTCAAGGACATTGATAAAAGAACTTTAATAATAATGGAAAAATAGTTGAGGGTGCACGCAAGTTATTCTGAAGTACTTCTAAATGGTTGCCACGTTAGCGTTAGGAAGTTCCTTTGACCATTTAAAATAATGAATCCTATTATTGAAAACAATTTCAGATATCTTTATAGAACAAAAGAGCTAGCTATATTCGGAGATAAGTTGTACATGCTAGAGAAGAAAATTGATGCAGAGGCAGTAATTCTTCCCAATGAAAACGAAAGCACTAACCAATTCGCTTAAAGCATGCCAATGGTGCAAAAATTCCAAGTGTCGTAGCTAGAAGTACGAAAAATCGACCATTCCACCAATGTTGTCCAAACCATCCTTCTAAAACACCGGAATGATGAGCACCACCCTCGGTGGTTCCAGAGAGCACATCACCTAAGAGAAAATCATATCAATATTGTTTTTCAAATACAACTGCATATGCAAGTCTTTCTACTCAAGAAGCTGCTCAGAGCAAAGATAATAGACTGTGCCCATGAATATCCTTAAACTGGTGTTTTGAAAACCAAACCGTAACAAAAGGGCTTCCTAGGTTTTTGAGGGAAAATTAAGAAATTTCTTCCAATTTTCTTCAGACAATCAACAATCACTTTAAAAAGCTCTAAATCTCTAATATTTGAAAATTATGATTACTATTCTTTTCAATGAAAATCATTTACAGCTTTGCATTTGAGGTGGGGCTAGTACATGCTCACAATTCTGTAAAATACAACCTGAAAAAGAAAACCCCCATAGAGATAGATTTAGTGAAAAGTCAATGATTGATTGAAACCCACCTATAATAATCATGTAGACAGTGAGAACACCAATGTTGTTGACAAGAACACAGATCTGCAACACCATTTTGCCATATTTCCCAAAAGAATCTCCCATTAAACCTCCATAAGAAGCCGATTTCTGTGGTCGACTAAACCTGAGCAAGAGCTCTATTGAAGCCTCTGTAAGGAAAGCCATGAAGATGATCATGGAAACCCCTAAACATAGGCCCAACTCTTTCACCATGGCAGGCAAGGACATGATCCCAGCGCCAATAATTGTGGTAGATAAATTGAACACTGCCCCACTGAAGGAAGCTCCATTGAATTCATTATGCCCAGAACTTTCATCATATTTACTAGGTAACAAAGGAGATTTCTCATCCACTCCAGATTTCTTCTTGCTCGACCTCTTCTCCCCCTTTGCTGCAATATTATCAATGGTCATCTTTCTAATTCTCTCAACTCAAAAGGTCTGAAATATTAAAGAAATCCCAAACGAAATAACCAGATTCCAAACAACCAGCTCCTTGTATAAATTTGAAAACGAGATGTTCTATAAACAACACACTGAAATAAACTTGGGGAGAAAATCGAAAACCCAGAAGCGAAATTGAATTGGGAAACAAGAGGGGAATAAATAAAAATCTGGGAGTTTAAGATCGAAAAGAGGAGATAATCAAAAACTCTTTGATCAGACCAGCCAATGAAGAAAAACCCAAATCACTTTCGGCCGAGAAACGCCAGAATTAATAATTCAAACGTAGAGAAAGATGTACAAAATATCACGTCTCTGGAACTATGGCGAAGAAAGGAGATAAGATCCCACACAAAATTGAGAGAAAAAGAAAACGAATTGACTTAGAGAATGGCGATGGAATCTTGATGGCTAGATGATAATTATCTTCTATCACCCGGCCGTCGGAAAATTACAGCGTGGAAAGGGTATTGTAATCGCGAGTTCAATTGATTTCCCTTCTAAGAAAAAAGGGAAACGCAATTGCGCTTGATTGGAAAGAGGAAATCAGCAACCACAAACGTCCCCGTCCGCGACAACGAACGAGGCCCCACCATCAAAATTTTAATATAAATATTGGTTTGTTTTAGGGAAAAACAATATAATTAAGTAAAACAAAACGAAACAATAACAATAACAAAAAATTAAATACCACATTTTTGGATTAAATAAAAAAAAAAAGAATAATGACTTATTTTAAATAGTAAACGTTTCTTTGGATATATATTTTTTAAGTATTTTAAATTACTATTTAAAATGTGGATATATTTTAAATATTTAAGAGTAATAATTGTAGTCAAAACTTATTTGAAGGTAATTTTTAAGAATAGTTAAAACTAGTATTTAAAATAAAAATTATTTGGAGTATTTAATAATAATGATTACACTAAAAATTTTGAAGTTATGAATTGAATTCTTACTCTATTCTTCTTTCTTACTTAATATATTGTTTCTATGACAATAAACATATATTGTTTAAAAGATTTGTTGACTGAAAAATTTCGGTCAATCTTAAATTGTCACATCATTATCTCAAATTTAATGACAAAATTAAATTAACTTTTGGGATAATATCTCTCAAAATTAAATTGGATCAAAAGTTTGTTTTATTTTGAAATTTGGTCAAAATTAAATAAGACCCAAGTTTAATTGGTGGCCGAAGTGCATATTAATACCCATGTTCAGGTAAACAAGTCCAATGGGCCAAGCACAAGGCTCAAGCCCATAGTCCATAGAAGCTCTATAAATAGAGAGACTCTCATTCATTTTCACAAGAGAGAGAGAATTTGAAACTCTAAAGAGAATTCACAAGAACAGAAGGCTCTCCAAATTTATAAGGATCAAACACGTTTTTGAAGCTAATATGCACTTTGAAGGTGGAGTGATTTCATAAACAAGTCGCTCGAATACGAAGAACACGCATTGTGTTCTTCATAAACAGATCATCAAAGAAGATCAATAAGTTAACGGCCGATCCCACGATCAACAAGTAAAAGACTGATCATCCAATTAGATGAACAAGTCAGATACCGATTCAAAGATCAACAAGTCAGTGACCAACCATAAAGAAGATCAACAAGTCAAAGGTCTATCGAACACCAACAAATTCAACCTTAAGAACAAGGTGCAAAGCCCTTGAGAAAATTCCTCATTCGAGAACAAGCTGTGAAGCCCTCAAAATATTTACATAGGAGAGAGAGAATCAGAGGAACATATTAGAGATTGTACCCCACATTCGCACATATCAGATCAATACAAATATATATTCTAAATTTACACGTGTCTAGCAATCATCTTCTTTGCTGAAAGCTCGTGTGAACATATTGGCACACCCAGTGGGACCTCTCTACCTCTCATCTCATTCTCTCTAAAAAAAAGCAAGCATGACATATGAAAACATCGCATCAAAATCTGTTGTTGCATCAGAGACCTCAATGTCATCTCCAAAAGTTACAGTCAAGTCTGTTGCAACGACATAAGCTATAATCGCATCTGGAAGAGTTGCATCGAAGATAATTGCTTCATATGCTTATGTTGGATCTGTAACAGGCAACGACTCAAAGTCAACCCAGATAAATGTGTCTCAGATTACACCTTAAGTAATTGCGATTAAGCCAATTGCGAAGCGACTTGAAGAAATTTCTAAAAAAACCATTGTCAAGAACAATCCCAACATGATGTCTGTAATGATGGTTAGCATAGAAGCTGACGGAGGAATGGCAGAGTCGAGAGAAAGCTCGAGCAAATAAAAAGAACAATTGAGGATCGGGATTTGGAGATTGTCTTTCTGAAAAATCAATTGCAGAATAGACAAGCAGCTGAATCAAGCCAAACTCCTATTGAACGAAGAAATGATAAAGAAAAGCTCATAGAGGAACAACCACAACAGTCAATCTCGATCGCGTCCTTATCTATCCAACAACTGCAGGACATGATCATAAACTCTATCAAAGCTCAAACTGGTGGGTCAACTCAAAGTTCACTTTTCTACTCCAAGCTATATACAAAAAGGATAGACAACCTAAGAATGCCAGCTGGGTATCAGCCACCTAAGTTCCAACAATTCGACGGAAAAGGCAACCCCAAACAACATGTCGTGCACTTCATAGAAACTTGTGAAAATGTTGGCACTCAAGGAAGTGTTCTAGTAAGACAGTTTGTTCGAACCTTAAAAAAGAATGCATTTGACTAGTATACTAATTTAGAGGCTGAAACAATATACAGTTGGGAAGAGGCCTTAATAACTTCTATAACACGAGACGTACTGTCAACATGATAAAACTGACAAATGCAAAAAACATGAGGGCGAATCTGTCGTCGACTACATCAATCGTTGGAGAGCTCTAAGTCTTGATAGCAAAGATCGTTTCACTAAACTATCCGCAGTCCAAATGTGCATTCAAGGCAAGCGTTGGGAACTTTTATATATTCTCCAAGGTATAAAGCCTCGCACATTTGAAGAATTAGTAACTCGTGTCCACGACATGGAACTAAGTATTGTTATTCGTGATGAAGACATCTAAATAAAATGCTCCTTATCGCAAGAGACTAAACTGCATGATGCTTCTGCCCGCATGAGCTTAAAGGCAAGTGGCACAAAATTCAAACTACGTTATAACTTGATCCCTTCCCTCAAAGGGTACAGACAACTTAATACAAAATTTTAAGTTCAGTTTGTTTTAAAAAAAAGTACATTTCATGAAAAATACATTCAAAGTGGATATATGCATGAATATTCAGTTGATGTTCAATTTTGAGGTAAACGCCTCTCCAAGATCGAGATCGTTGTTGTTCTCTCCAATTTCGAGGTCATCACGTTCTCTCTAAGTTCAAGTTTGTCATTGCTCTTTTCAAGTTTGAGTTCGTCGCCGCTCTCTACAAGTTTGAGTTTGTCGCCGCTCTCTTTAAGTTTGAGTTCGTCGTCGCTCTCTTCAAGTTTGAGTTCGCCGTCGCTCTCTTCAAGTTTGAGTTCGTCACTGCTCTCTTCAAGTTTGAGTTCGTCACTGCTCTCTTCAAGTTTTAGTTGGTCGCCACTCTCTTCAAGTTCGAGGTCATCGCCGCTCTCTTCAAGTTCGAGATCCTCGTCGCTCTTTTCAAGTTCAAGTTCGTCGTCGCTCTATTCAAGTCGCTCTCTTTAAGTTCGAGTTCGTCATCGCTCTCTTCAAGTTCAAGGTCATTGCCACTCTCTTCAAGTTTAAAGTCGTCGCCGCTCTTTCTAAGTTTGAGGTCCGCCACACCAAGTTGCTCTTCAAGTATTGACGCCTGTCCTTCGTCTCTAAGTTCAGACACTGCTGCGTTGTGTCTCTAAGTTCTGATGTTGATCAAGTTTTAATGTTGTTGCTTCGCCTGCATCCGCCTCCAAGTTCAGACACTGTTGGCATAGTGTCTCTAAGTTCTAACGAGGTCACAAATAGGTCTTCGTTGCTCTTTGTAATTACAAAATTAAATAGGGGAGAAAATGATATTGCAAAACTCAAGCTCAATACCTCAATTATGATACCAAGGAGTAATATACAACACCACCTAAGAGCTTAAGATGATAAGATAGGGTAAATTTATTATATTGACTACCACTCATCTATCTTTCATATTTGGTTGAGTCAATGCAATACTTTTGAAGATGTGAATGAGGCATATCTCTCACTTAAGGCCAAACAAGGACATCATGTTCATTCAAGTCATTCTGATAACATTTCAAATTGGGATGAAATTTTTTTTTTTTAGGCTAAAGAAAGATTATGGGGGCAAGAAAATCTTCTTAAATTCAAGCCAAGAAAATCGACACAACTTCATTTTCGAAGATATAAACAAATTATAAATTTTGCTCAACTTAATCGACATTAGGTCAAAGGAAAATGTTCAAAAGTATGACCTAAATTCAAGCACTTCTGAATAAAGTGGCGCTTCATAGAGTCAAATGAGCAAAAATCAACTTCATGTTGCAACTGAAAACTGTCATTTTTTTCGAGATTCATCCACACATATTTGTGCACAAACCTCGAAAAGGGGGCATTTGTTGACTGAGAAATTTTGGTTAATCATAAATTGCCACATCATTATCTCAAATTTTATGACAAAATTAAATTAATTTTTGAGACAATATTTCTCAAAATTAAATTGGATCAAAAGTTTGTTTTATTTTGAAATTTGGTCAAAATTAAATAAGACCCAAGTGCATATGAAGACCCATATCCATGTAAACAAGTCCAATGGGCCAAGCACAAGGCTCAAACCCAAAAGCTCATCAAGGCTCAATCCCAGAGTCCATAGAAACTCTATAAATATAGACTCTCATTCATTTTCACACGAAAGAAAGAAATTTGAAACTCTAGAGATAATTCACAAGAACAGAAGATTCTCCAAATTTCTAAAGATCAAACATGCTTTTGAAGCGATTTCATAAACAAGTTGCTCATATATGAAGAATGCACATTAACAAGTCAGAGATTGATCCAAAGATCAACAAGCAACGACCGATTTAAAGATAAAAAAATCGAAGACCGATCATCCAAAGTGTAACAGCCCATTATTTTATTTAAAATAGAAATTAAAGTTATTATTTTATTTCTGGAAATTTAATGACGAATTTATCCTTGAAGGTTTGTTTTAAACTTGAGGAAATCAGGGGGAAAAAGGTCTTTTCAGGAATTTCGGGTCAAAATTAGAGATTTGCGTCAACAGGGGCATTTTTGTAATTTTGCCACTAAAGGACAAGATAGGGAAAGTGACAAAATAGACTAGAGGACAAAAAGGGTTTGGAAAATCCTAATCATTGGGTTATAAATACCCCATGATTGCACAGTTTAGAGAGCCACAATCATTAGCCGTCAGAGCACGATTTTCGAGGAGCCGCCATCGTTTGCCGTGCAGCCGCCGCCGATGATTGCGTGATGATTGCTGCCGTCGACCGCTGACTGACGCGCCAGCCATAAGCCGTCACGCGTCACACCGCCATTGGTCGCGCCAGCACCACCCGCCTCAGCCAACCAACACGCGCCGTGGTGTCGCCTAATCAGGAGTTGTCGTCGCATGCGCCAGTCAGCGCGCGCCGTTCTGCCCCCAGCCGCTACACGCCACGTGTTGCACATTCAGTGGACAACGTCTCCTCCGCTGCTTCACATTGGTCCACGTCAGCTCGAGCCTGACGCGCGTGTACCAAGCCTCTAGACGCACCCGAACCTACTTCTGAACCTGCTTCCAGACGCGCTCACGCGCCGGCGAGTTCCAGCCCACGCGCCGCCGCCGGCGTCACCGTCTCCGGTAACTGGAAAAACCCGAACTTCATCCCTAAGACAAATCCCGTGTCCTGAGTCCATTTTTGGGGTTTTTAAGGCCTAATTCTTACCCGTTTTTCCTGTACGACCCCTTTTAGGTGGAAATTCTTTAGAGGATTCTTCCTTCGAGTTCCAAGGGCCATTCCGAGCGGTTTTCGGCCAAGGTAAGGGACTGTTTCCCCAGTATAGGGTCGTTGTGGGTAATCTTGAGCACGTATTTAATTAGTTTAGCACTAAATGACGTATTTTACTATGAATGTGTGTTTCTGAAGTTTAGGATGCTTTATATGTTGTGCTTAGATCGTTCTAGCATGTTTTCCGAATATGTTGTGATTGTTGTTTGTTTCCTGTGTTCGGTATAGTGTTTCTAAGACTCTTGTATAATGCTTAGGGCCGGTTTCCTGATATTTAGGTTGTCATGTTAGTTAAGATTCGAGGTCCTGTTTTGGACGTTACTTTCGGTTACGTGTTTAGTTGTGAGCTTTACTGTTGAGTTTAATCGAGTTAAAAATTCCAAAGGGGACAAGGTTTTAGGGGTTTAGTTCAGCTGCAGGGCGTTGAGGAAGATATTCCTACTTCGCGGTAGTGTCAGGGATCGGAGGGCCACCCGATTAGCCATACTACCCAGAGTTCGCCTGACTTTTTCTCAGGTGTCGTGCTAGGAGTGTGAGTCGGGAGATATCCCATAGCGGATGGTCCTAGATCTATCCTTCGTGCGAGTGTTCGAAGTCTGGCGGGAACCAGGTTGTTTCGGCTCGCCGAGGTGCTCTCACACTAGTATAGGTTACCAAGTTTAAGGTAAAGCATTAAGATAAAGATTTGTGATAAAGAACGAGTTAGTGATAAAGCTATGAGTTTCGTGGTTGAGTTTAAGATTGAGATAGAGCTATGGCTTAGGACATTTACGTAATCACGTTACTTAGTGTTTCTCTGATTATTTATGTGTTCTTGCTAGATCCCGTGTTGGGATTCCTTACTGAGTTTTCTCGAACTCACCCTTTCCATTGTGGAATCTTTCCAGGTACTTACCGGTGAACCGAGATGGCTGAGCTGAAGCTGATGTGACCATGGACAAGATGCGTTAGTTTCTTAAGTTCTTTTAAGCTTAATGTTGTTATATGATTTTAAAGCATGAAATGAGTTTGAGACATGTTTAGCATAGATTTTAAATGTTATTTTATCGTTTTCCGAGTACCCCTAAACTCTGCTTACGTTTTATTAAGTTATTTCATTAAATACAAATGATATTTAGCATGTCTCCATGAGTTTAATAAATGTTATTCATGCATAAGAGGTTAAGGCCCCGGATTAGACTTTGTGTTTGGACGGGTCCTTACACAAAGTAGATCAACAAGTCAGAGGCCGATTTAAGGATCAACAAGTCAGTGACCAATCATAAAGAAGATCAACAAGCCAAAGGCCGATGGAACACCAACAAATTCAACCTCAAGAACAAGCTGCAAAGCCCTTGAGACAATTCTTCATTCGAGAACAAGCCGTGAAGCCCTCGAAATATTTACATAGGAGAGAGAAAGAATCAGGGAACATATTAGAGATTGTACCCCACATTCATACATATTTAGATCAATACAAATATATATTTCAAATTTACACGTGTCTCACAATCATCTTCTTTGCTGAAATCTCGTGTGACCAAGATCATAATCACAATTTGATCAACTAAGCTTCAAAAATTCAAAAATTCTTAACTTTATGAATCTCTCGTTTAATCAAATACAAAAAAAAAAAAACTAAATTGTGTTGGCATGATTTGTTTTTTATATAATTCAACAATTATTGGGTTAGGTTTGAAAATCTAAATCATGTAGACTCGTGTAGAGATTTATTCACTTTTTTTAAGTTTAATGATAACTCATCATTGTTTTATTTGGTAAAATTGATTTCTAACTTAAATTTTTTATATAATTTAGCTTCCTAAATGTTTAAATTCAATATCAAACTCTAAATATAAATAATAAATTCTCAATGTCTTCCTAATTCCTTTCAAATTAAGATTTTGTGTTTAACATTACATCGAAATTGTCCTCAATAGGCGACCTAGTGGTTAAGATGTGGGGCGTTTTGGGCATGCTTCCTCAAGCAACTCGTATTCGAGACTGTTGATAATGCTTAAAATAGAAAAATATCTTGAGTTTTGACCTTAGGACGTGGTATTAGTCCCTGGATGTAGTGAGACTCATAGGCCAACATAGGTTGTAAGGACCCGACCCAACACAAAGTCTAACCCGGGGCCTTAACCTCTTATGCATGAATAACATTTACTAAAATCATAGAGACATGCTAAATATCTTTGTATTTAATAAGATAATTTAATAAAACGTAAACAAAGTTCAGGGGTACCCGGAAAATGATAAAATATCATTAAAACCTATTCTAAACATGCCTCAAACCATTTCATGCTTTAAATTCATAAATCAATATAAATC
>JBBMEG010000020.1:6879624-6920582 GCA_037832605.1 Cyclanthera cordifolia | reverse complement strand
AACGAAACTTTAAACGAAATAAACATGTAATCTTACCTTTTGGAAGAGTGGTGGTGGTTTCCGGTGAAAGAGGTGGCAAAGAGGATGAGATTTTTTAGATGATTTGGGAGAAAATGGAAGATTAAAACGGAGAAATGGAAAAGAAAGGGTGATTTTTGCATTCGGTAATCGGAGGCAAAGGCGACGGAATTAAGCTCCGTCGCCTTTGCTCACCAAAAACTAATAACGTTAGGGCAAAGACGACGGAGAAAGTGGTGCAGTAGCCGAAGCCCAAACATTTTCTGCCTAAAATTGGTTTTGGGGGGAAATGATTGGGCAAAGGCGACGAAAGAGCTTCTCTCAGCCGTCTGGTTATAATCGAGGGCCTCTCAGTTTTTTTTCTCTGTAAAGGTCCTCATAAAGTAACTGAATGTCCTAACCGATCAGCCCTCAATGCTCTGCGAACGTCACTTGAGGAAAAGACAAGAGCCGAAGAGGACGACGAAACTGAGGTGGAGCAATTAGTAGCCCTCGAAGAGGAAGAAAGAGAAAATCCTCAAGTTGGTGCGCTCATGTATCTGTCGGCCTTGCAAAAGAGTGTCACTGAGCCGAAGGAGTTATCAAGCAAAGACCTTATGTATGTCGATGCATGAATAAATCATAAGGCAGCGAGAAGCACTATGATTGACTTCAGGTCCAGCCATAATTTTATGTCCGAAACAGAAGCAAGAAGACTTAATGTAAACTGGCATAAGGATGAAAGACGGATGAAAGTCGTCAATTCTATAGCCCTACCCGTGTCAGGGCTCGCGAAGAACGCGAGTGTCAAGCTGGGCGATTAGACCGACAAAGCTGACTTTGTGATCGTTAGAATGGACGACTTTGATGTCATATTAGGGATGGAGTTCCTTCTCAAGCACAAGGTCATTCTTATATCGCTCACTGAATGTTTAGTCATCACCAGGTCCAGCCCCACGACCGTGAAGACCAAGATGAAGCACCCAAGTAGCGTGCGCTTGTTGTAGGCCCTCTAAATGAAATTGGGGCCTAGCGATGACCGAGACAGCTAGTCTCGAGTCGAGAAGTCTCCCTTAAAGGACAAGAGACTGAAATCTGTGATGAGGCAGAAGTTCCCCGAGACGCCGCCCTTCTGAAATGAGCAGTCCATCGGTTCCTTTGCGCAATGCCTTTGAAGTCTTAGCTGAAGAGACAGACTAAGCCGACGTCAAGAATCCAAGCCTGCAGAAGTTTCTTGAAGACTGGCGAAGTGTGATGGACATTGAAGTTCGGTGGGACCGCAAGGACAAATGGTAAGCCTCGAATGATCATTGAGTTCGAGTAGAGCTGGTTGACAAGGCCGTCAACAGCCTAAGTGGGGGAGAATTTCACGGTCTTGCTTGTCTAGTGCGTGTTGTACATGGCCACATGAACCTCTAGAACCCTTTTTATCATGTTTTTCTAGTATAGGATTTACTTTTCATGTCATTGTAATTTCCTTTATGTTTTGGAGTTGTATGACTCCTCGCCCTTTTTAACGCACAAGCTTGCCACATCAAATATGCGCCAGAATGTACTATAGGGGGTACTGACTCTTGAAGCTTCCCTCATACTAAGGTATTATATGATGAATGCAAGCTAGTTGTTGTGTCCCATTGCATCTTGTCATATACCTTTCAAAGACAAAACGTATTTCAAAACGTTCTTTCTCTTTCGAAAACCTTTTCCCGAGGCCCGTGAAAGAGGTTGGCCCTGTTGTGCCACCCGCTTTGCGATTTTCGTTTGGCTGACTTGCTCACTGGTTTAGAGCAGGTGCCTCACGATCGCTTTGTAACGACAATGAAGTTGGATCGTGATTCTTAGCTCAGCTGATACTAGTAATTGACAAGTGTTTTTGGCCCCAACAACCGGGGATTAAGGATGTCCTGGTTTTTAAGAGTTTATTGATATGTTTGGTTGGTTTCAAAAAAATAAAAGTCTTAAATGCATCATTTTGCATTAAAAATTCACATTTTCGTCGAACAATATCGAAACAGTATTAATGTACAGAATTCAAATCATTGATAATATTAATGCATCACTAGTTACACCTGAGTTATGCTGGTTTTGACAAGTTTTAATGTGTTTAATAAGTAAGAAGGGATGGTTTCAAATTCTACCTTTTGAATTAAAAACAAAAAAAAAAATCACATTTTTCAAATTGTCGATAAAAAAAAAAAAGGCTAATCCACCGCGTGACAAGCGGACGTGATATATACAGTATTTTAGACGTCTTAAAAAACCATATATTTTTCAGAACAGTATTTATTCAGATTATACTGTTTCTTCCATTCTTTTTCTCCTCAAATTTTCATTTTCTAGAGAAAATTCTCTCTCAATTTTGCCATCTCTCCGAAATAGCATTCGATCTCTCTCCTAAAATTTTCTCTCGCTTTCCCTCCTTTTCTTGGCCTCCAATCACCCCGTTCAATCTTTTTCGCCCTTTCGTTGCCAGACCCACAATTCCCACTCTCACTTCCCGAAGATCTGGGCTTTTCTTCTGTCCTCTGTAGCTCTGAATCTGATCAACAAATTTGTGGGTTGCATTCCTTCTCGAATCTTGATCTCTTTTTGTTCACGATGCTTTGACATATATTGCCTCTTCAGGGTCGGAATTGGCATCTAGGGTTAAGTGAGATTGATATCGGCGCAGTTCATGTGAGACTCACGCTCTGGTTTCGATGAATATGGAAATCTCTTGCGATGTGGCGTCCTTGGACGCTGAATTGTTGCAGCTGGCGGAGGTCTCTCCTTTGGCGATCAAATCCAATCCTGATTTTGTCGAGAAGCTCTTTGAGCAGTGGCTTTCGCTCCCTGGCTCTAATCGCCTGGTACTTGTTATGTTGCAACTTTGATATTTTCTCCTTTGCATTTCGAAGTTTGTTTAATTATAGGAATTTTTTGCATCTTGGGTTTTGTTTTTGATATATCGATGGATTTAAACATGAGAAACTCAAGGCCATGCTGAAAGGGGAATATAGAGAAGGAATGCAACCCACGATTTATTTTTCTGATTCTATTTTCAACCTTTTGCGTCTATGGAATGTATTTGAATTCATTACTTATCTATTGTATATGTTAGGTGACGTCATTATTAAACGATGCAAAGGCTGGTGTACCCTTGAATGTGCCTGGAAATTGTTCTAGTCCTCGTGCTTCTGCTAGCAATTCACTGCCTTCTATATTTCCTGCTGGAAGTGCTCCTCCTCTATCACCTAGAAGTACATCTGGTTCCCCTCGAGTGATGAGACAGAGGGTTGGCCTTTCTAATTTAGGCTCCCCTCTGAAAGTGATTAGTGAGCCGATTAAGGAACCAATTCCGCAGGTTAGGCGGAAAATGACTCGTTTATCGTTTGTTGTATTTGTTAGTAGTTTAAGCACTACATTTCGGTTCGACATGCATTGTTATTCAACTTGTTTAGTCTTATCAGCTGATCAGTTATATCATGATGATAGTTTCTAATTTGACGACTTTAAATGTTGCAGTTTTATTTCCAAAACGGACGTCCACCACCAATTGACATTAAGGAGCAATGCTTGTTCAGGTTGAATCAGGTTTTTTATGGACGCGTGGATGGATTACAGATCCATGGTGAGATATCTCAAAAACTTATGCCTCAATTCTACAATGGACATTAACTCTCCTTCTGTTATGCCAGAATTTAGGGCAGTTACGAAAGAAGTATGCAAGCTGCCATCATTCTTTTCCCCTTCTCTTTTCAGAAAGATAGATGCTTACAATACTGGAATTGTGTCGAGGTAGGTTTCTCTTGTTGCTGGAGAACGTTATTCCATTATAATTTAAACACATCTTCCCCCCTTTTTTTTGTAAAATGCAGCCTTAAGTAAAATGCATGAACACTTCTATTTTGACAAGTATCCGTGTCGGACACTGACACTTCCGGACACGTCTGACACTCGAAATTTCGTGTCCGACACTCGAAATTCGATGTCCTCTTTTATTATTGTTATTTTTAATTTCGGACACACCTTGGACACCCCCATTTAAGAATTATTTGTTTCAAGTTGGTGGCGGCTGTCGACGAAAACATCCACTGAAGATAGATGTACTAAAATGCAAAAAGAAAAAAGGAAAGAAAGAAAGAAAATAGAATGAAGAAAAAAATGAGATAAAAACTAAAGTATTTGAGAATGTTTAAGGTTGGCTTATAAATTTTGATTTGTGTGCTTTTAGTATGCATGTTAAGAATGATGAGATTTTGTTCTATATTGGATTTAAATGGACTTATATAACTGACTACGTGGGTTAACTTCATATTCATCTTCATTTGAAATATTTTTCATAGTTAGTTATTTTTTTTTAATATTTTGGATTTTATCTTTTAATAGTATATCATATAAAATTATAATAAATAACGTATCCTCGACATATCCGTGTCCTACATTTTAAAATAATGACGTGTCTACGTGTCGTGTCTATATATCGTGTCTGTGCCTGTGCTTCTTAGCTTTTAGGTTATTTATAGAATCTAGAACTTACAATCTGTCTCCTCTCCTTATCTTTCCCATTCATGAATGTGATGCTCTTCACAATTCACTAAAGGTAGCTCCTGAGATAGATATTTGTGCAAAATAATAAAAAGAATAGTTTTTCTCTCTTATTATTCGAAGGTACAAATGAGATTTCTCAAATAGAAAATGCCTCACTATAAAAAAGGAAAAAATAATACAATGAGATTTTATCCTCTATAATAATTACAAGATTATTGTAAAGTATGGAAACAAATAATATTCCAATTAAATGAAAATAACCAACACTCCCCCTCAAGTTGGTATGAAGATATATTCCATTGCTAGCTTGCCTATCATCTTATTGAACTGTCGCTTCGGTAGTCCTTTAATAAAGATGTCAGCCACTTGTTCTGAGGTTGGCATGTAGGGAATACATATGGTTTCATCTTCAATCTTTTCTTTAATGAAGTGTTTATCGACTTCAATATGTTTTGTCCTATCATGGACGACAGGATTGTAGGCGATGAAAATGGCTGCCTTGTTATTACAATACACACGTGTTGGTGTCGGATGGGCACATTTAAGTTCCTCTAAGAGTCTCTTTATCCATATATCCTCACAAATGTCATGAGCTAGAGCCCTAAATTCAGCTTCAACACTACTTCTTGCCACCACACTTTGTTTTTTACTGCGCCATTTGACTAAGTTTCCTCCAACAAAAGAGCAATATCCTGAAGTCGACCTTCTATCTGTGGTACTGCCTGCCTAGTGTACACTTCAATATTAAGATGATTCTGTCTTTTAAACGGTATACCTTTTCCAGGAGTACCCTTTAAGTATTTCAAGATTCTATATACCGCTTCAAAGTGAGCAGGGCCCGGAGCATGCTTAAATTGACTCACCATACCAACAGCAAAGGCTATATCAAGTCGTGTGTGAGATAGATAGATCATAGACGAGTCTTCCCACAAGTCTATGGTATTTTTCTCTTGTTGCAACATGTCGTTTCACATTTTGTTCAATAGGAGTTTCTACTGGTCTGCAACAAAGTAATCTAGCTTCTTCTAGTAAATCTATGACGTATTTTCTTTGATTTACTAGAATACCAGTTTTTGATCTTGCAAACTTCATTCCCAGAAAGTATTTTAGAACACCTAAGTCTTTGATTTGAAACTCATTTGCTAATCTTTTCTTTAAGCTAGCTATTCCCATATCGTCATTGCCTGTCACTATTATGTCATCAACATATTCTTTGTGATCTGCTTGACTTTGAAGGAAGTCATAGCTGGTAACTGCCTTTCAAAATCGCTCAAACCATGTTCTGGGTGATTGCTTGAGACCATACAATGCCTTTTTTAACTTACATACATTGTTGTTCCCATCATTTGTTTCAAACCCAGGTGATAGGTCCACAAAATACTTCTTCTTCAAGGTCACCATTAAGGAATGCATTTTTCACATCAAGTTGATACAAAGACCACTCTTTGTTGTCAACAATAGGTAACAGAACTCTAATAGAGTTGATTTTGGCCACTGTAGCAAAATTTCTTGATAATCAATTCCATAGGTTTGAGTGAACCCTTTAGCTACCAATCTTGCCTTGTACCTTTCGTTGCTCCCATCTGCATGACATTTTATGGTGACCCATTTGCATCCTACTGTCTTTTTTTCTTTTGGTAATTTAACTATGTCCCACTTATGATTTCCTTGAGTGCATTTACCTCCTCCATAACCGCTAAATTTCAATTTGGATCTTCTAGGGTTTCCTATATATTTCTTGGAACAAATAGGTTAGTTATCCTAGATGTAAAAGCTTTATGGGTATCAGACAATCTTTGGTAGGACAAATAGTTCTCATTGGGATATTTGGTTTAGTTACGGGTTCCTTTCCTGTATGCTATAGGAATATCAAGGTTAGAAACATCAGGCAAATTATTTTCAAGATGGAAAGAAGTAGAAGGTAAGTTACTTGGAGTGTCAAGATCAGTTGTCGGAGTATCAGATTGGTTGTGTGTCGGATCAACCATCGTGTCGTTATTCTTTTGATTCAGCTTTCTCCTAGTATAAACCTGAAATTGGTGTTGATTATTTTGTAGTGTTTTTCCCCCTGAAGAGAAACCTTTCCTATTCGGCACTGGAGAATTAAGATCTACTACCTGGAGGTGTACGATATTAGGAAGAGGAGAGGTATCCAGAAATTTCCTTCACCTGTAGTCATCTCCCCTTGAAGGGAATTGGGGAAGTAGGATTGATTTTCTACAAAGGATACATCCATACTTTCATAAACTCTCCTTGCTACAGGATCATAACATCAATATTTCTTTTTATAAGATACGTAGCCTAGGAAAATACATTTTTTAGCCCGAGGATCTAGTTTAGACCGGGAAGGATTTGACACATAGACGAAAGCAGAACATCCAAAAACTTTGGTAGGTAGATCGGAAAAAATCTGAATTGTAGGAAAGATGGTTTTAAGGTATTCTAAAGGAGTTATGGAACCCAAAACCTTAGTAGGCATTCGATTTATGAGATAAGCAGCCGTAAGAATCGCGTCACCCCATAAATATTGAGGTACATGCATTGAGAACATAATTGCACAAGAGACTTCTAATAAATGCCTATTCTTTCTTTCTGCAATGCCTTTTGTTGAGGTGTGTTTCTACAAGTCGATTGGTGATGAGTTCCTTTACTGTGTAAGAACTCAGTTAGGTAAGTATTAAAATATTCAAAGATCCTAGCATGTCCAATCATCTTCCCCGACTCCTGTTCCTGAAAAACACAATGTGAATCATAGAAGATAACACGACAGTTAGAGTCTTTAGAAATCTTACTAACAGATAGTAAATTGCAGGCTAATTTGGTAACATGAAGAACCGATTGTAATGTGATATGTGGGGATAACTTGATAGTTCCTTTTCCAGAGATAGGAGAGACTGTCGTCTGCTATTCTAATTTTTTCAATACAATATAATGGGGAATATGATTCAAAGAATTTTGAGGAACTAGTCATATGATCAGAGGCTCAAGAATCTATAATCCATGGATCAGAATTAATGCAAGAGAAGGCATGGGGACAATTACCCGTTTGTGCCAATGAAATACTAGGATTACCAGAAGACGAAGTGGTCTTTAACGACTTCAGGATTTGATCAATTTGCTCCTTGTTGAGTAAATTTGATTTGACACTATTAGCGCCAGGATTTGTTTGACGAATATGTTTTTTGCCTTGTCTGCTGCTTTTGTGATTGGTAGGTTTCTCATGGATCTTCCAACATGTTTTCTGTGTATATCGTGGTTTATTGCAATGGTCACACCATACACGAGGTTTATGAGATTGATTAAAAACCTTGTTTGCAGTGGCATCAACAACTAATGCAGAACTTTCTACTGTATCAACTATTTTTTTTTTTCAATCATTACATATCGACGACTCTCTTCTCTGTGAACTTCAGAGAACACTTCACTAATAGTAGGAAGGTTAATCTTACCTAGAATTTTGCCTCGAACTTCATCAAACTCAACATGAAGGTCAGCTAGGAATTTGTAAATTCGACGATTCTCAACAAGTTTTTTGTAGTGCTTCTGATCCTTAACAGACTTCCATTCATAGTTATCAAATAAATCAAGGTTCTTCCAAATTCATTTTAGAGAATGAAAATATTGAGTTACAGGATTACCTCATTGCTTTATGTCGCCTAGTTTCAAATTCAGTTAAAAAACATGTGACTGATTTTCCAAGTCAGAGTACATTTCAATAACACTGTCCCATAATTCTTTAGCAGTAGAGTAGCACATGTAATTGCTACTAATGTCTTCTACCATGGATTTTACTAGTCAAGTCATGACCATGGAATTTTCAGCATCCAAGGTGGCAAACAATGAGTCATCTTTAGGAGGTGCTTGCTTATCTCCAGTCAGGTACCCACCTTTCCTTGACCACGATTGAACAAAACCATTGAAGAAAGTTGTCACCATTTATTCGAATGGTTGTTATTTGAATAGTAGGACCATTGGCTGGTATTCTAGCAACTGACATCTTGTCTTCTGACATTTTCTCTTCAGTAAGAACCAAGTTCTAGGCTAGAAAAAGGAAAAACAACACCTACTAAACAGAAAAAAAATAGTGATAAAAGACAACTACTGGAGGGGTTTTAAAGTGCCAATAAATCAGGAGCTGTAAAGTTCTAAAGTGAGGTTCTAGAACCCAAAGAACAGCAGAAAAATCAGCAACAAAATACCAAACAGAGACCAACTGGCAAGAAACTATAAATCCGTGCTAGAAAAAAAATCGCAGGAGTTGTGCTAAAAAACACACTCAACGACCGAGGAAAAACAACTTTTTAACGAACTGCGCCGGAAACACGCCAGAAATTGATCAAGAGACATGCAGTGATGTTGTGCGGAGATCCACCTTCGAAACACGCCAAAAAACGGACCAATGAGGCCTTTTTTCAACGATCGGCGGCGGGAGACTCGACAATTGACTGTGGCGGAACAGTTGGTGACGGCGGCGGAAGATTTTGGTAGCGGCGGTGTTGAGCTCGACGGTCGGCAGAAGTTCGACAGTGAGGGTGGGGTTGCGGCTGAGTTGATTGAAGAGAAGAAGTTTTAGGGTTTTTAGGGTTAGGGTTTTTTTTAAACTATTCTTTTGCAAAATAATAAAAAGAATAGTTTTTCTCTGAAATTATTCAAAGGTACAAACGAGGTTTCTTAAATAGAAATGCCTCACTATAAAAAAGGAAAAAATAATACAATGAGATTTTATCCTCTATAATAATTACAAGATTATTGTAAAGTATGGAAACAAATAATATTCCAATTAAATGAAAATAACCAACAGATATGATAAATCTTTTTAAATCATACACCTACACCACAAATGAAAAATAAAGAGGCAGAATTGTAATTGGTTTTCTTTCAACATTCAAGGCCAAATCCAATGCTTTGACGTCTGGACGAATCTTGTGTTCTCCTTTTGATTCATCCCAATAGTGTTCCCCTCTAAAAGCTCTTTACTTTTTGAGCCTTTTAGTCAATCACGTGTTATTTTTCCTGGTTCATACATTCTATTGGTGTTTTACACACTTATCCAAGGAAGAATCTTTCTGTTTCTAACTCAGATTGTGATTCATTTACTAGTTTGAGAAGTGAGTAATGTGCTTTTCCTTCTCTGAAGGTTATAGTTACAGGATGATCAGTTCAGTAGCTATTCTTTTGTAGAGCTTTCAAGAATCATTTTATAGGAACCAAAAACATTTTCATTGATAAAGTGAAAGTGTTACTTAGAAATCTATCTAAATGTTGATAATGTCCCATCAAAGAGCAAGATTCAAAGATTATTTGTAAAATAAATCGACATAGCCAAGATATGTCTTAGTATTTTGTTCGCAAACTTGCGTACTGAGAAACAACTATGTTGAATGTGGCCTAAGGAAGGAGAAAAACGAGGCACGATTGAATGAAGAATGGACACAATGCAAGTTGTCAAGAAGATAAATCTGACAATGAAAGACTTGGAATATCCTAAAGGCTGATTTTCTCTAGCTTTCCGTGAGGGCTATACCGAGCTACCATGGGTTTGAAATTGGAATATCCCCATTTTTGTTTGACATTCTTATAAATAAAGCCTTTGGGGAAGATGGATGGGATGGATGAAGGGTTTCTTCTCATTCCTTTTCAATAAGCTCATGAAAAAGAATGAGGAGAAACCAAACTCATGTTAGTCATTTGCAATTTGCCAAGGAAACTTTTTTTTCTCTTATTGCAACAAAGAGAAACTCAAGGTCGAAGGCACCAAAATCAATTGCATTTCAGTATAAATCTTGTAGCTTGTGATGAATTGGTATCTGGGCTAAGAATCAATTTCTTCTCAGTTTTTTTTTTTGAAGAGATCGCAAACTTCTCATTAAGAATATGAAAAGGAATACAAAAAGATTACAAGCCCCGAAGGGAAGTACCATGAGATAACAATCCCCGAAGGTATTGCGGGGACAATACAAAAACAATGCATCAAATAAAGCTACAGAATAAGATATAACAAATCATTCAAAACAGAACGGAGCAAAGAGAAGGGGCTAATCAAAGGAAGGAATCTAAATTCGCTGCTAAATCTTGTAGCTTGTGATGAGGAAGAAACCACTGTATAGCAGAACTATGACCTTGGAGGATGGCCATTGAATATCTTATGGGGTAACCCTAAATTCCAATTATTTTGGCTCAAGGAAAAAATAGTTTTGAAAATTGAAACTAATTGAACCAGCTTTCTTTGTTTTCAAGAGGTGGAAGACTCACTCTTCCCCATGCAGCTCTTTCCAGCGTACCAATTTTTAATATCTTTCCATAGTCAAATGCCATGTGAAAGTTATTTGCAAATTAGATAAGTTTATTTGAGATTGCTTTTTGAAAGGTGCGACAAAAGAAAATGGAAGCGTCTTAGTCTAATGGAAAACAACTTCACTTCTTATTTATAAGAGAGGCTTGCATCCATTAGGTAACTTAAAGAACAAGAATATCATTGCGAAATGGGGGGCCTTTTATGAAAGAAGATAATGCCTTGTGAAGGTAGGTTATTCGCGATAAATACTTCATTAAGAAAGCAAAATGGATTTCAAGCCCCAAAACATGGACTTATCGGAGGTCCATGGAAATCCCATATTCAAGTCTTGCGATTGAATTGCAAATGCTATCAAACAAACCGTGGCAAGGATGATAAGATTTGTATTTTTGGAAAGATAAGTGGATGAATGAACAAGCTCTTAAATCTTCCTTCCGACAAACTTCTAATGTCACTTGTCAAAAGATAATTTTATTGATCAATGCTAGTTGGTCGCTTGTAATGAGTGGGTTGTTCATGTAAGAAGGAACTTGACTTATAGGGAAACGTTAGAATGACTTGACCACCATAGCCTCTTTTGAGGCAAAAACACCGTTCTAATGATAAAGACAGTAAAGTTTCAGCCAAATATTTAACTTCTAAACTTTGTGATTTTAGTCATCCCACGATGGTACTTTGATAAAGCTATTTGGGGGTCTAGGATTCCCAAGTAAGTGAAAGGCTTCCCATGGATTCTCTGCTAGAGGAAGTTAAAATACAAGTGGATCTTCGCAAAGAAGATGGTCGACTTGCTCCATGTCTCCAAATTGGTGTATGATGTGCACAGATCCAATAATGAAAATTAGCACCAACGGTGCTTCGAGAACTTTGATATCCTTCTCTTTGTATAATCTTCTTTATTTCAATACAAGTTTTTTGTTTCCTATGAAAAAAACATTTTTTTGGTTTTACGAGGCATTTGGATTTTTAGAGGTTAATGGTTGTCTCGTGAGATTAGTTGTTTACTAACCTAAGCACTCTTAATTATATTATTTTTTTTAATAAAAACTCTCTCTTTGCTGTTTATTCTTACTTGAAGCTCATGTATCTGATATTATTTATTACGGTCGTCATTATGTTGTAGGGATGCCTTCATTGATTACTGGATCAATGGAAACATGTTGACACTGGATATAGCAACCCAAATTTTTAGGATTTTAAAGCAGCCAGATCTCAAATATCTGACTCAGGTTTATTTCTGTTCTTAATTGTTATTTTTTCTCTTTTCCCAAGTCCTGATTGTTATATTGTATGAATAAACAATAAATAAATGTTGATTGTTAAATATTTCAAAATTTCAGTATATTTTAAAGTATTATATCTTATGATTTGTTTTTTAGCGCTGGTATAGCAGCATAAATGACAAACAGGCAGTTACATTTTTATGTTTAATCTTGGTCTTGTTCTTGGCAACGTTGAATATTTTGATTTTATGACAGGATGACTTCAAACCAGTGCTTCGAGAACTTTTAGCAACGCACCCAGGGTTAGAATTCCTTCAGAGCACTCCAGAATTTCAGGAAAGATATGGTTGGTGCCTTTTTGTCTGAGTTTCCCTCACCGCTTCTAATATATGGTTTCTTACTGTTTTCTTTGTACTTTATCTTTCCTAGTAATCATGTCTTCTTTGGTTAGTTACCTTGGTAAGCATGAATTTCAACTTGGGAAAATTTTCAAATGAAGGCTTGAATACAAACCTCAACCCAAAACCATCTCTTAAATAGAGAAAGACCCGACGGGAGAATCATTGGGACCTCGACAGATTTAGTTGCTGACAGAATTCGTGATCCAAAATAAGTGGGAGTGGTAGGGTTTTCTTTTGTTGCAAAGAGCAATTTTCTCTTGGACACAAGTGTAAAAATGCGGGTTTAAGAGTTCTGGTTTTTTGGGGTTTGAAGAGGAAGAAGATAGCATATTGATCGACGATTCTTGGCCATTCAAGAGGATGGTTTCGAAAAGCAAAAGAAGAAAAAATAGTGTTCTTAGCCTTTCAGAGCTTCATCTGTTGTTGATGATAATGAAATGGTGATGCTGGATGGAGAGTTGACGGTGTCTTGCAGGAACGTTGCCACCAAAGCAAAGGGAGAGTTTTAAATTGGAGAAGACAAGGGAGAAACAACAATGGAAGGGAAGCTTTACGATCTCAGGAAAGGAGACAGGGAAGTCCTGAAAATATTCTCCCTAAAATCGTGACCCGAACCCTACTCACCCGATCTCAATCCTCAGATCCTTGTCATGGTTGGATCTAGGCGATCCAACGTTCCCTTTGTTTGACCCATGTGTGCAAACTGATCCACGCATGTAACCCTCCAAAAAAAATCCCTTTTGGAAGAATTTGTTGTGATTGTTATGGAAGGATATGGAGTCTGATTTTAATGGTTTTAAAAAGATGCATCATTTAGGGAAAAATGGCCTAATAAGCCTCTTCAAAATGAGATCGAGAGGCTTCAAAGAGATAACGCCAAGTGGGAGCAGGTGTGCCATGCCACAATTTAATTAGGCTTGTTTTAAATGAGTCTGTTTATGTCAATTAAAAAATCAAGTCAAGGGGTTTGAAGGTTTTGACCGGCAAGGACCCTCTATTGCTACTGTCACCACTGCTGTTGCCTCTAGACTTTTTTTTTTTTCTTGTTTCTTTCTTTAGCATTTTGGTATTATTCTGTAAGCACCTTGATAACAAGGTGATTTTATGGGGCCCAAGTAAGGATATGACCCTTCATTAGATGTTAAGATGGTTAAGCTTGGATAGTTTGTTTGTTAAGTCATGGAAGCAACCTTGAGATTATTTTCTGTTGTCCTCTTTTCTGTCTGAGTATTTTGACTATCAGAGTACAACTCATGAAGCTTCCTCTTGGAATCAGCATCACCAAGAGTTTTTTGGTTTTCCACCAGCAACAGTAATCATTGGCCCAAGCTAATGCTTTGATACCAAATTGATGTTGCTTAAAGGAAAAAAGAGAATTCTAACCATCTTGGGTTGACCGAGCAGACAAAAAAGGATTGAGAATCGCAAATACTTGAAGGGAATAGTTTAATTTTTATGGTTACTTAGGAATTAAATTTCTACTAGTTACCATGACGATCAAATGTAGTAGAGTCAGATAGTTGTCTTGTGAGTCTAGGTTTGCATTAGCTGTCTGAAACATTCACAAATATCTAAAAAAGGAGAGAATTCTCCAATAATCGATCTTAGGATCCTTATGATTGATAAAAAGTGTTTTCAATACAAGCAAGGGCTCTCAATATAAAGAGAATTATGGCGCTAACTAACTCATCAAGGAACTTCTTATAATACCCTTATTCTTCTTAAATTGAATTGACCTTGCAGTCTATGTTAGATGATGTCTGCTGTTGTGTGAAATTTGAGTTTCAGGCAGAAGCTTGTTAATGGGTGTTCCCAGAAGGCTTCTTGCTATGATATTTTCTAGAAAAGAAGGCTTCTTGCTATGAAATCATCATAAACCTGCTTGATTCTAGATTTTTTTTTTTTTTAATTTACATTTTTAATGTGATTGCATTACGACTCTTTATATTTTGTTTTTCACTTTTTTAATGAACTCTTATTTTTTGAATCAGCCGAAACTGTAATATATAGGATATATTACTATATAAATAGAGCTGGAAATCGGCAGCTTTCACTTAGAGAGCTCAAACGTGGAAATTTGATTGATGCAATGCAACATGCTGATGAAGAAGAGGACATCAACAAAGTTTTGAGGTAGGGTTTAATGTTTATGGACGAAACTTTTGTGTTGTGATAAAATGTTCTATGTTGCAAACCTTGAATTCTAATATTCATAAAGCAGTCTCAGATATTATTTACTCTACATCATCATTACCATTTTTACTATCATATTTACCCCTTTTTTTTCTCCTGTTCTTTTTCATTCATGGCTTTACTATTTCCGGCTTTTGTTAATTAGGGAGTTGTAATTTATAATTTTCTCCAAGTTTTATATTTTAGCCTATAAGTCCATGAACTCCCACAAGTTTTTGTTTAACAGCGGAATTTAAACCTAGCCCTTCCTTTCTTTTTTTTTTTTGTGTTACTCCAAACCCTAAACCCTGTTTTTTTTTAGTTACTCCATTTTAAAGCTAGCCCAGATGTTCCTCTTTCTATTCCTAATCCTCTCTTTGATTTGCCCATTCCTTCTCCGTCCATATTCTCTCTTCTATCCAATTAGTCTCCCTTTCTCCTCCTATTATTGGCTGTACCAAACCCTTGCCTCTTCACTATATTAGAAGATGCAAATCTACCTCATCCCTAGTTAGTAACCACATCCTAAACTTTGATTGCTTCGAAACCTATTTTTCCTCCCTTCTCTCTAATCCATCCACCTCTCATTCAGCTTCCCAGTGCCAACTTTCTTCTTCTTTTCATTTCTTTTCTTTCAAGCCCACCTCCTCTCGTCCAACTCTCCTTGTTCCATGATTCATGGGGTTGTTCTTAATCAAAAATCGACTACTACTTTGCCTTCTCCCAATGTTTTTGTGCTCCCTTAGCATATTGATTATGACTTGGAAGATGATTTGAGTGTTAGCAGTTTTGAGTCGTCAGATGATCATTTGGATGAAGATGCTGCTCAAGAGGATTTATTTCACCATCTGATTTAGATGAACTAGCGATCTCCTCTCCTTTGCCTCCCTTTGTCGATCAGCAGTGCGTTTCAATTGAATTCCTAGAAAAGTTTGCCATTATCATTGCCACTTGTGGATTTCAGTTTAAGGAATGTAGTGGATTTGCAATAGGCTCGACCAATTGATATTTTAGATGTTTTTTCTGGGTTGTTTTAGTATGCTTTTGTTTTTAGTAGCTCAACTATGTGGTTGGTTGTAGCGTGCTCCTTAGTCTTTTGCTTCCTTTAGTCTATTCTGGTGCCGTTTTGTAGCGACGGTTTGTCAATGAAGATGAAAGCTTGAAAACTCATGTTTGATAGTTTTTTCTCCTTGTTTAGTCTGGTTATGTCTGGCTCTTCAGATCTTTTGTTGTAATCTGCGTGTGTCTTTTGTTCTTGTTTCTCTTTTGTTGTTAGATTTGGTCCTTATGTTGTTGTATTTCTATTTCTCACTCTCTTGGGGTGATTGGATTTTGGGGTTGATGAGAGGAGAGGAGAACAAGTGGAGGAAGAAGAGGAAATTGAGTGATTTAGGGGTATGAAGTACTTGGTTGGGGATTGGTGTTTTAGAGGGGAGAGGTTGCAAAAACCTTTTTGGAGATTGGTGTTTAGGAGAGATGATGTTTATTTTAGATGAAGTTTGATATAAAGTTTGATTTGTGATTTGATGGAATGTTGGAGAGAAGATGAGGAGAGTTTGTGATGTACTAAAAACAAACAAAGAGTTGAAATTCTCCTCTTCCTCTCCTCCAAATCCAATCACCCTTTTGAGGTTTGTATCTGAAGCTTTTTGCTTCATTTCATTCTCTTAAAGAAAACTTGTTTCCTTATTCAAAAAAAAAGACAAAAAAAATAGAGATGGATTTAAATCTGGCTAATATCACAGATAGAGGAGTGTAAGAATTTCATGGGGGTGTCTTTATAACTTTTGATTAAGTGCATGAAAACTTTAAAAAAGTTTTAGTTGACATAATTAAATTTACTCCAACCTATTAGCTTAAACTTTTAGGTTTTTGGTGATTTATATAGTTCATTATGGTATCAGAGCAGAGGTCCTAAGTCCGAGTATCCGCCAAGTCGTTTCCTCCCCATTTAAAATTGAATTCCACTTGTATGGCATTTATCAAATTTCTTAGACCCACAAGTGAGGGAGAGTATTAGTTGACATAATTAAATTTACCTCAACCTATTAGCTTAAACTTTTAGGTTGATTGGTAATTTACATAATTTAACAAAGAGCTTACTGCTTACTGATAGAAACTTAGAAAGGAGTGAAAATGAAAGCAAAAAATGAAGCCGGAAACGAAATAAAACAGAGATATGAATACAAAATCAATCTCAAGTCCAAAAACAAAACATGGATAATCCCCAATAAGAAGCTAGGGGAAGCTGTCTTCATCACAGTTTGAAAAATAAGAACAAACTTCACCAAATTCTTGTCAATATTCTGATGAACAATTGGTTTCAAGTCCTGTAATTTATTTAGTTAATTCACTATTTTTAGTACAAAATATTTGGGGGTAGGGGGATTTAGACGTGCGAGTTACTTCTGGGGTAAGCCCACTTTGACGGTTAATTCATTCTTCCTTGAAAAGAAAACAGAAGCATTTCTAATATCCCTGATAGAGATTGTAAGAATCTATTGGTGGTGTCTATTGGTTTCAAGTTGGAAAAACTGTGCCCACTCTTTTTCCATATTTTGGTTTTGTTTATACTTGCATATTACTTAAATTAGATTGATATTTTATGTTCATGTGTATGCATATCGATCTCTCCTCTTGATCATATTTAAGCAATGCAATAATTGTTAACTGTAGGTATTTTTCTTATGAGCATTTCTATGTAATATACTGCAAATTTTGGGAGCTGGACACAGATCATGATTTCTTGATCGACAAGGAGAACCTTATCAAATATGGAAATCATGCTCTTACATACCGGATCGTCGATAGAATATTCACTCAGGTTTGTGTAGTAACAAATCCAGTTTGCAAATTGGTTGAAAAATAACTTATTTGCCAACAGTGGCATCTAGTATAGCCTAGTAGTAACCACAAGGTTACAACAGGTTTAAATCCCCCTCTCCAAATGTTGTTGAATAAAAACAATTATTGCATTTTTGCAAAGATTCAGCTAGATACCAGATTTCAGTTTTAAATGGAACTTCCTTATAATCTATATATATAATGTTTAATTTATTTATAAAGTGAGTACTAGTATTAACTTCTCTAAATGATTCCATGTGATCCTAGGTTCCAAGAAAGTTCACTAGTAAGGTCGAAGGTAGGATGGGATATGAAGATTTTGTTTATTTTATATTGTCCGAGGAAGATAAATCATCAGAGCCTAGCCTTGAGTATTGGTATGTTCTGTCCTTGTCTAAATTCTTAAGTGATTCAAGTTTTCTATTACTTTTTCTAGGCCATATAAATTGTTTGTGGCTCAAGTTTCCAGGCATTATAGCCAACAAATTTGACGGAACAAAAACATTTGCAAATTAGCACTAGTCAACAAATTTATGCAATGGAATTTTTTAAATATTGGCTTCCTTTTTTGACTCGTGCTGCGAATTTGTCTTTATTTTTTATATTCAGCTTACTGGATAGCATTTTTCTGAATCTGCTTGTTGGTTTCCTTTAAAAAATGTGATTTGATTAATAGATATATGCCTTATTATAATTTAGTCCTCCCTATAATTCTCCCTCTCTAAAACTCTCAACAAATACACTAAATCGCTCTCTCTCCATCCTTCCTCCTCCACCGCTGCGGCTCTACCAGTGCCGGAGGAGGACGAGCTTTCGTTGAGCTCTAATGCGGCCTACTGCTGAGTCCCATTGGCATTCAATGTTGCTGATGAGGCTCCTCTCTTTTTCTTTTTTGAGCACTAGAGATCTTCGATGAAGCCTTCCATGACGAACCATCTCTTTCGACGCTTGCTTCCTCAACACCAGACATTAACCGACAAAGCCTTCCACCAATGACCAACGGCCTCTGGGCTTTCTGCTCCGTCTGTCGTCTTTGGTGTTCCCTCCGGTGTATTCTACTTGTGAAAGTTATTGTAACTAAATTTTTTGTTTCCTTGTAAATTTTATAAATTTAAATACACACGTGTTAGGTATGTTTTTTTATGTCCATTTATCATTTTAGTTGCATTTTGTATGAGTTTTGTCAATTCACTTTGGTTCGCCTTCTCCAGTTTTCTTCTTTTTTTTTTTTTTGTAATTGTGTTTGTGACAAGCTGCTCTTTCTGATGACGCCTTGTTGTTTTTCCTAGGTTCAAGTGCATAGACTTGGATGGTAATGCAATTTTAACACGGAATGAATTGCAATTCTTTTATGAGGAGCAGTTACATCGTATGGAGTGCATGGCTCAAGAGCCTGTGCTTTTTGAGGATATTTTGTGCCAGATAATTGATATGATTGGACCAGAGGTTCAGCTTCTACTCTTTAGTAGTTTTGTTTTAATGTGTTCAAATTCATTTTCTTTTTTTTTTTTTTTAAGAATATCATAGAAAGATATCCCTTGGTTTCTCCAAATGTTATGTTTGTGCTTTATACACAATATCTTCTTGGCTGCAGAACGAGAGTTATATGACTCTGCGAGATCTCAAAGGCTGCAGGCTTTCTGGAAGTGTTTTTAATATTCTTTTCAATCTCAATAAGTTTATGGCCTTTGAAACGCGTGATCCATTTCTTATCCGCCAGGTAGACGAACTTCTATTTTCGCATGGTCATGGCCATGCGATCAGCTTTGACGAAATCGCAGGCTATATTCTGCTTATATACCGCTGGTGACAATTTTGACCTTGTCGCTCACAGGAACGGGAGAATCCTACTTTGACTGAGTGGGACCGTTTTGCGCATAGAGAATATATTAGGCTTTCTATGGAAGAAGATGTGGAAGATGCATCAAACGGAAGTGCAGAGGTTTGGGACGAGTCTCTTGAAGCTCCATTCTGAGTGGAATTGGGTAAGCCAGTTGTTTTTCAAGATAATGATTTCTATTACTATCCTTATACGGGTTTACAAGGTCCGAGTTAGGTTGAGTTGGGTTAGGAGAATTTTTAGGATCAACCAAAGTTTCGGGCTATAGTCAATCCTCCAATCCGTCCAACCCTATGCATTAGAGCAACCCGACCCAAACCAACTTCATATTTTCGGGTTCGGTTGGGTTGGATTGTTGAATTTTGTTAATCTCATCTTTCTTTTCTAGAATCATTCTGTTCATATTTCATGAATATGTATAAAAAATTAATAAAAGATAGATCAATACTTAAAGCAAGATTACCTATTTTATTAGTAAATGCTATTTATCAATATGCTAAGAACATATAAACTAATTCTCTTCTCACATACACACATTTATGTATATATTATTTCTTAGTTGGGGTTGAGTTAAATTAAATGAGTAAAAAATTGGTCAATCCTAGAACGAACCCAATCCAACAAAAATTAGAAAATCATAACTCAACCCAATCCAAATAGAATTATAACCCAACTTGACTCTTACGGTTTGGGTTGGGTAGTCCCGGTTGTTCGGTAGTCCCGGTTGTTCGGGTTGTCGGTTCTTTTGTACACCCCTACTTATATGCTCAAAACAAGCCTTAAATTCCGGTATTTTTGGTATACCAGTAGCCCAGACCTTGCAATCAATTTTCTGCATAATCATCTGTATCTTACGTCCAATAGTTACTGTTAAGGCTGAGTGACAGACCATCATGAACAGAGATGAATCAAGGGGTGCTGAGTTCTTGTTCATACACCTAATTTTTATTATGCCTCTCGCCTTTCAATTTCCAAATGATATGGCATTGCATGAACACGAGTGTACGATGAATAGCACCGATTTTCGTGTACTCGTATTCTTACAATATTAATATTCACCAATTGAAAGGTTACATAGAGTTTCCTTCTTGTGCCTCTCAGAGAGCAGAAGAAAGCAGCTTGGCTGGAAATTTTTAGCGCTTTTTAATTGGCCACCAGTTGAAGAAATGTATCGATGGATCAGTTCGTTTGAATGAGAATGCAGACTGCTACAGCACGTTAGAAGGAGGGAGGGGCTGCCTTTGCAGCTTTTACTTACGGAATGTCTTCTCTAATGTTGGTTCTCGATCTCGAATTGCAGGTCTCTCCGATTGCTGCTTTGACCGATTGCGAATACCGCATGGAACATCCTGTAGATTGTACTGATACGACATTCTGTAAGTGTTAGTCTGCCTGGTGCAGGTCGATAATCCAAGGCCATTTATTTAGTTTATAGAATGCTGCCTTCCTTTTCCCCCTTCAATTTAAAGCTTATTCATAGATAGATATCATCTACGCCCCTCTCTTTTTTGTTTGTAATTTTATTCTGTTTCTCAAAAATGATTTAAAAAAACAAAAAAAAAAGAAAAAAAGGTTCCCTTCCCTTTATTATCTTTGAGTTGTTCTTTGATGCTTTCATTTGTATGACTTCTTGAGTGAAAGGGCAGGTCAATGTTTACTTTCTATATCTTTTTTTTGTGTAAGAGCTGGGATTCTTCTAATTTATGAATATTTATTTCAAATGTTTTCTCTATTTTTCTTTTTTTAAGACTTTTATCCAGTTAATAAAAATTCTCCTTGCTCCTTTCGCAGTTATCTTCTCATTTAATCACTTATTTCTGCAATTTATATCAAGAGGTATTTTTACCCTCTCGGGTGGTTGAACAAAAAGTAGTTATGAGTTCAACCGAGTCTGTAAGCTGACTCAAACACTTTCTAATAGAAAAGACGATATTACAATTATACGCCCACCATCTTGTGATATAGTATGGTTGGATGCTAAATATGTGCTTATAGGCATTGCTCAAATATTAAATATGTTTTTCATGTGTTGAACATTTGTATACATGCAATGGTAAAAATCACACTATCAATGGTAGTTGTCTCAAGAGTCTTCATCCTTTTTTGTATAGACCTTCACAATTATAGGCCTAACATTTAGTTTTTAAAAAATAATTATGATCATGTTTGATAGACTATTGGAAATTTTAAATATATATATATTATTTATTTATTTATATTTATAGCACAACAATAATGGTGATGGGATGGAGATTCAAATTTGTGTCCTATATGTCAATTATTCCTAGACTAAACTTGTTAGTAGCTCAATTTAAATTTGTTTAGGTTAGAAGATACTAAAGCATTTGTAGATAAGATTGTGGTAATAGCTTAACTAAAGTTATTTAGTTTATGTAAGATCATTTTTAATGTTGAAAGATTGAAACTCTCCCTTGTCTATATAAACCAAAGGAGTACTAATTTTATGATTTAAGGGAAAGTTTTCTATTCACCCAAATTAGACTAAAGTAATATATATAAATAATCAAAAATAGGTGGGAGTTTCTTGGGAAGAAATTTACCAAACTAGTCAAATATATAAAATATTTATAAATATACTCACTTCTAAAAAAAATTAGCAAATGTATTAACGAGTATTATCTCTCAATTTTAATAATCTATACAAATATTTTAAATTTTAAAATTATTTTGTGAGAATCATCCACTGCAATTTTTGTATTTTCGAAATAACTCATGATTTTAAAATATTTTCATATTGAAATCCTACCAAGTAGTATATATTTTCCTATAACATCCTTAGAAATTTTCTCATAAAACAAACTTTTTTTTTTTTCTTCTAAATAATTTTATTCATTTTTCTTAACTTTTTAATCAAATTTAAATTTTTGTTACTTTACAAAATTATATTTGATGGTAATTTGATAATCAATTTTATACTTGATGATTATTTGAATATTAATTTCGTAATTTAAATAAATAAGTGATTATAAATATATTGAAGTCTTTGTTTGGTACTAGATGATGCTCTAAAAACGTGTCACCTATCACTTAATTTTTTAACTTATTTTTTAAAAAAAACTATTCATTTTGTTTTTAACTTTTTTTTTCTTCTAAATAATTTTGTTCACTTTTTCTTACTTTTTTTTTTCCTTTAAATTTGATTTTTTTTTTTTTTAATTTTAGTAGATTTTTTTTTTCTCTTTATTCTCATACATCTATATTTTGAAAAATAGTTTTTTTTTTATTGTTTTGCAATTTTTGATCAACCCTAATTTAAAATGAAATTAACAATTTATAAATATGTTTCTTACCGATAAATTAACTTTAATTTCATAATCAAGTTCGTATTTTAAAAATGTGTTTTATAAATTAAATTCAAACATAAGTAATACATAGTTTTATTTTCAATTATTTAAAAATATTTAATAATTCATATTGTCTTTTATTTCATTTTTGAAACAAAAAAAATGCAAAACAACCTTCAACATTAATAATAATTTAAATTTTGAAAAAAATATTATTTTTTTAGTTAAATATATTCATAAATGTCACATGATACAAAAAAATAACATACACTTTTATAACTCCTTCGTAAACACTTCAAACAAAAATTAATAATTCATCTATCTAAATACTCTACCAAAACTCTCAAGCAAACGAGCTATTACTAAATATTCAAAATAACTCCATCAAATCTCAAACAAACACCTCAATAGGAACTAGATTTATATATATATATATATATAAGGAGAAAAAGAACAACCTTGGATAATTTCCATATTTAAAAAAACAAAAAGCAATAAGAGAAAAAAAAAACAAAAATAAAGGAGAGAAAAAGAAAAGGTAAGGTAAAATGGGGACCAACTCAAAAGTGTTTTGTTTTTTTTTTTTTAATTAATTTGAATGCAAAAAAAGGCAAGGCAAGGGCATAATTGATGACAATGAAATGGGCCTTACAAATGGCATAAAACACAACAAATATAGAGTCAAGTATGTTTAGTTTTGGGCTTGGAAAAGTGGGCAAAAGAAATTCCAATATTATCTCTAGCTAGTTTTGGAGCTTACAAAAGCACATTCAACATGTTTCAGTTTTACCATATATTAGGAAAAATGATCATATTGGCAACTTATGGATATTGATGGGTGATAACACCAACAATATTTAATGTGGTAGATAGATAGAGGGCTAGTAGCGACTTTAATTAATGTTGAGCCAATCATCGAGCCTTTGTAAACAACAAGACAAGTAGAATGTATGGAGAGTTGACAAAGAACTACATGATTGAAAAACAACTATACTCTATTATATCTCCCGTTCATGCTTCTTCTTTTTTTAAGTCATATAGGCATACCTTGAGAACAAAGTATTTTTGAAAGATTGGGTAATGCCAGGAATCCAATTAGGGTATATTAGTAATATGTTATTAGTAAGGGAATAATAGTAATATACTAAGTAATCGAATAGATGAGATAATTATAAACAGAGCGAGAGGGTTGTAAAGGTAAAGTATCGATGTATTTGAAGAGATCGAGTTAGGACTTGAATTTGGTTCATACCTAGGATTACTTCGTACCTTTCACTTCTCTATGAAAAAACAAATATATACATATTTGAAGTCGGAGGTATCATAACATTCTCCTAACAATCAACATGTTTTTTTATGTTGGTACAAATAATCATGTTAAATAATGCATCACTAGATAATTACTTCAAACTGTCCCCAAGGGGGTGGCACAGTTGGTTGAAGACTTGGGCTCGAGAAGTGTGCTCCCTCTCGATTCTAGGTTCGAGACTTATTTGTGACAATAGTTTGTAGTCTCCACTTCCTTGATTATTCCGGTGTCGGGCCTAGGGACGGGCATGGATACCCGGGTATTGTGTAAAATAGCTATCTCAAAAAAAAAAAAAAAAAAACTACTTCAAACTAATCATACTTTAAAGATCCTACAACTGGTTTTGCTAAAATTTTACTCCTAAATCAAAAGTGATGTTTGGTTTGGAGTATTCTAACTCTATAATTGAATCTTAATCAAATATTTAAAATAATACTTATGAAGATAATTTATGGTTTTTTTTGGTTTTTAACCATAAAATTTTTATTATTATGATTAAGTTTAAAATTAAAATAATTATTATTATTGTCTCAAAAAAATAATTATTGTTACAACTATTACTAGTATTATTAAGTTTGTAATTAATATAATAATAATAATTCTAATAGTATTGTTCAAATATAAAATATCTAATAACAAAACGATAATAAAATTCAAGCATTTTATTGTTTGTAAAGTGAATAAGAATAAGAATAAGTATACTAATTATTTTTTGAAAAAGAAATATAAAAATATTAATAAATATTACTGAGAAATATGGTTATAATAATAAATAGCACAATGATAAAACTTTTATAATTATTTTGATATAATAATAAAAACAATAGTAATAGTAGTAGCAATAATTAAAAATAATAGTTATAGTATAATATATGAAAATAGTAATTAAAAATAATAGTTATGGTATTGATGAAAATTATAAGAAGTATATTTCTTTTTTTTAAGTAAACGTGATAATATTTATAATTAAATTTCAATTATTTTCTTTTTATTTAATTAATTTTTATGCAAGGTATTTTACTGAATTAAGAATTCTTTTAATTATTTTTTTATTAATTTTAAAATTAGTACTATTTTCATAATAATTTTTTTATCTACTAAACATAATTTTTTTCAGCTAATTAATTGAAATTTGTTTGTTTACTCAATAAAAAATAAAAAATATTTTCTTGAAATTTTAAGCTTAACAATAATTTTATAATCAATTGTGTATTTCAAAAAGATGTTTCGTAATTTAAAATTAACTGTAATTTCTTAATCAATTTTATTTGTTTGCTTTAAAACGTTTATGAATATTTTTTCACCTACTGATATAATTAATTTTGAACAAATTAATTGAAACTTATTCTAATTCACATAATATCATATTTTCAAAATATATTTCATAATTTAAAATTAACTGTAATGTAATAATCTTTTTTTGTTTTAAAGTTTTATTTATTTATATTCATTTAACATAATATGATTGATTCATTAATTTCCATCACATCAATTAATTTGCAAATTTTTCATATGATTCTTTAAAATATAAATAAAACTTATATCACAAAGAATATTATGAAAAAAATACAAAATTTTTAAAATAAATAAAATGGAATAATATTAGCAAAGAAAATTCTAAACAAAAATATAATATTTGAAATTAAAAAAATATATATTTTCATTGATAATTCATAAATATCACATCATCCATAAATAATAAAATTCTCTCACCACTCATTTACAAAAAAAAAAAAAAAAAAAAAAACTATTATTATAATTTCTCTACAAAAATATACATGGGATTTATTATAATAACTTCTTTCCTAACTTCTTCACAACTTCTCAACCAAACACCTTCAATATTTAATTGTTATATTATGGCCTAAAAAAAAGACTTGAAATGGTTTTAACATTATAAAAGACTTAAAATTATAAATTCATATAAATAATTAAAAAACAAAAAAAATAACATTCTTTGTAATGATTATAATAATAATTATTATTAAGTAATAATTAAAAATTATTATAAAAATTAAAATTAAAAAAAATTGTAATAAAAATAATTGGTATTAAAGTATTAGAAAAAGTTAGTCAATTTCATATTATATTATTAGTATGGGTAAATTATAAATTTAGTTTTGAAATATTAGAATTTAGTCCCTAAAATTCGATAAAATCTAAAAAATAGTCCGTATTGTTGATGAATAAAATCCGTAGAAATTAGTTATTTTTGTTTTTAATGATGAGAGTGTGAGGCAAGTAATTAACTGAAAAAAAAAAAACATAATTCATACATCACATTTACGTACTTTCCCATATGATTTTTACAAATAGCGTGAACTAATTTTTAGATTTTATCAAAACTATAGAGACCAAATTCTATATTTTTCCAAAAGCATATGAACTAAACTCTAATTTTCATGAAACATAGAGACTAAATTAATAATTTACGTATTATTATTAAATTATAATAATAAATATTGATTATACTTACGCAAAAGAAGAAGAGAAAATAAGAAAGATTAAAAAAAAAGGGTAATATCAATAGATTTGAAAAACTAGTTCATACCTTAATATTTCAAGAAGTTTGAAATGTAACGTAGAAAAGTTTAAAATCCTATCCCAAACCAACTCATTTGGATAAGATGACGAATTCAAAAAAAAAATAATAATAATAATTTGACTGATTTTTTTTTTTTAATTTTTATTAATAAAGCTTATTATCTTCCGATCATATCAGAATTAAAAATAAGATCGAACCTTTTTTTTTTCTCGAGGTTACAACATTGAGATGATGAGACTCAAATCACAAATTGAGTAGATCATAGTATATCACTACTGTTAGATGAACTATGCTCGCTTTAACAATAAGATCAAACTTACTTGTATTGAAGTTGGAGGAAGAATAAAAGCCGGAAGAGAAATAATCCATTTTAAAGAAAATATAATGAGTAAAATATTATTTTAGTCAATGGACTTTCGTGTTTGTTTTAATTTGGTCCCTCAATTTCAAAAATCTAATTTCAATGTTAAATTTTGATTTTTTTTTTTTTTTTTTCATTTTAGTCCTTGAACATTCAAAAGTATAAACTTTAAAATATTATTTGAAATTGGTTCTTATAATAAATTTAAAATTAATATTAGTTAAAACTCATTTTATAATATTAATAATCTTAATAATCAAACATAGAAAGTGGATAAATTTTAAATTTTATAAAGATGATAATTTATTTTAAGAAAAAAGATTTTTTTTTAAAAAAAACTAGAAATCTAAAATAAATAAATATCAAAATATCAAAAATTTAAGAATTAAAATAAAAATTTAAAAAATTTATGAACTAAAATAAAATATATTTTTAAATGTATAGACTAAAAAAAAATAGTTTAGGCAATGGCATATTCGTATTATGATGAGAAAAATAAGGTCACATCAATAAATATCTCTCTGAAACCAGTACTTGTTTAACATAAATGGCGAAGAAGATCCTGACCCTTGGATTCTCTTTCTTAGATCCGAATCGTTCAATTCATTCTCTCTCTCTCTCTATGTTCGTTTCGCTTACCCATGAGCTCGCAGAGCTCAAACTCAACTCAATGGAGAAGAGAGAGAGATAGCCAGCAACTCTCAATCACGCTGAACCGCCTTCATTCTCCGATTTTCTTGCGGTCTCTTTTTGCTCTTGCTTCCCTCTTCAATTTCCCATTTGTGTAATTAGGTTTGTTTATTGATTTTTGGGGAAGTCGATTTGCAAGATTGGGTTGCTGTTTTGCTCTATTTTGAGTCGTTTTCTTGCTTTTTTGTTGGGAGATTTTGAATGCAACTGATTGTTAGTGCTAATTTGGTTGTTGTTGTTTGTTGTTGTTCTGTTGAGTCTAGTTGGTGGAGGGGTTTTGATTCTTTTTGAAATGGAAATGTTTGTCGATGGAATTGATGTTTGTGTTGTCGTTTTTACTGATCAAATGAATGTGAGGAGTTACTTGCTTTTTGATTGCGTTGTTTGGGGCTTTCAATCTATGTGTTTTACTCTGTTTGTTGATTGCCTTGCAGATTTGAGGTTTATGATTGCTTCACTGTGTGGCAGTAGGTAGCAGAGTTTGAGATCAGGGTATTTGGATGGGGTCTGTCAGTTCAGCGAGCTGCTGAAAATTGATGCGGTTTGAGGATGATGAAGGTATGTGAGTAATCTGATTTTGATTTAAAGTTCTTTCTGTCGTCTAGCTAGTGGAGGAGGTGATTCTTGGAGAATCTGTTCCTGAAAAAGGGTTTCTGAGGGAATGCATAATGTTTGTTGGTTTTTGAGTTAAGCGCTTGAAAGTGCTTGTGCATCTCGAGCTGGGAACTGGAGGAAAATTTCTGGTTCAGCTCGAGATCTGACATTGTAGTTTCTACCCAAAAATGAAAGGGGTGGTGATTTAAGAAATTTAAGATGGAGATGTACAAGAGCCAAACATCAATGGAAGACTTTTCAAAATATTCCCATAGTTCAGTTCATCTAGCAGTTGTCCGTCGAGATTATGCTTCTCTCAAGGGTATTGTTGCATCCCTTCCTCGGCTAGCCAAGGCTGGCGAGGTTAATACTGAAGAGGAATCTCTTGCTGCTGAGCTCCAAGCTGATGCTGTCTCTGCTGCTATTGATCGCCGCGATGTTCCTGGTCGGGAGACCCCTCTCCACCTTGCAGTACGTCTTCGAGATCAGGTTTCAGCTGAGATTTTGATGGGAGCTGGTGCTGATTGGAGCCTACAGAATGAGCATGGTTGGAATGCTCTCCAGGAGGCAGTTTGTACTAGAGAGGAAGCAATAGCGATGATAATTGCTAGACACTACCAGCCTCTGGCTTGGGCAAAATGGTGTCGCAGGCTTCCTCGAATTATTGCTTCTGCTGCCCGCATTCGTGATTTTTACATGGAGATAACTTTCCATTTTGAGAGTTCGGTTATTCCTTTTATTGGCCGAATCGCGCCATCAGATACTTATCGCATTTGGAAGCGTGGTTCTATTCTCCGAGCTGATATGACCCTTGCTGGTTTTGATGGTTTTCGAATTCAGCGTTCTGATCAAACATTTCTCTTTCTAGGTGAGGGCTACAGTTCAGAGGATGGTAACGTTAAGCTATCTCCAGGTTCTTTGATTGTTCTTGCTCATAAGGAGAAGGAAATTACAAATGCTTTGGAAGGAGCTGGTGTTCAACCAACAGAAGCAGAAGTTGCCCATGAAGTGGCCCTTATGTCGCAGACAAATATGTATAGGCCAGGCATTGATGTTACACAGGCAGAGCTTGTTCCCCATCTAAACTGGAGACGCCAGGAGAGGACTGAGATGGTTGGAAATTGGAAAGCGAAAATATACGATATGCTTCATGTGATGGTGAGTGTGAAGTCAAGGAGGGTCCCTGGAGCTATGACAGACGAGGAGCTGTTTGCTGGAGATGACGAAGAAAGGTTGGCCAATGGTGTTGAAAATGATGAGTTTGATGATGTATTGACTGCAGAAGAGAAAATGCAATTGGATTCTGCACTTCGAATGGGAAACTCTGAGGCTCTGGGTGAGGATGAGGAGCACGTAGCCTTTGAATGCCAAGAAAATGGTATAGTAGGTTCATATGAAAACTGTGACCCAAATGGTGCTACCAAGGAGAAGAAGAGTTGGTTCGGTTGGAACAAGAAGAGTGGCAAGGGAAGTAATGATGACCCCGATGATCCAAAGATGTCGAAAAAACTTTCAAAATCGGCTCCGGAAGGTGCCAATCAAAAAGTAGTAGATCATCAAAAATTGTCTTCTGAGTTATCCACAGAAGACATGGGGGATGTGAAGAAGGGGAAAGATAAAAGCAATAAGAAGAAAAAGAAGAAAGGACTCGCCAATGACTCTAAGCATGAAAGTGAGTATAAAAAGGGTTTGAGACCTGTTTTATGGTTGACTCCAGATTTTCCTTTACAAACAGATGAGCTTCTGCCTGTGCTTGACATCCTAGCCAACAAGGTAAAAGCTATCCGGAGACTGAGGGAGCTTTTAACAACCAAATTGCCTCATGGCACATTTCCAGTGAAGGTAAACCTGAGATTTTTTTATGCTAAGATTCCAATGCCCAGCCCTTTTTTTTTTTATCATTTGCTTTTATTTCCTATTAATCTGTGATTAGAACCAGTTGATGAGATTAGGTGCTCCTTCATTCTTCTCCCATAGAGGTTCATTAGGTAGGAAAACACCAGCGCCTGCTTTTATTAAGATATTTTTGTGGAATCCTGTAAAAGTGTTTGTCGAACTCAATCCTGTAGCTTATCTTGTTGGGGAGAGATTGTAGTTGGCTTGGTCCACCACTAAGTAACTTCATTAATTTTCTTTCTTGTTCTAATATGTTTAGAACTGACCTTGCCATATGAAACTTTCAAAGAAGAAAAAGAGTCAACCCAAATCTCCTCTATGTTACCAACTAGAGCTAAGAGGTCATGGGTTTGAATCCTCATCCTTAATTGTTGTTGAACTCAATCTTGTGTTAGATTGGCAGGACCGTTGCTAGCTATCAGTAACTAGGACACCTTAATATATTGAGAGAATTGAGAAGAATGCTATTCTAGTAGCTAGATCTCACTTTCAATTAAATTTCACGGTTTGTTTGTGCCATGTACAACATTTGAATCTATTGAGAAATGTGATAAGAAAAATTGCAGGAGGCTCTTTTTCCAAAGTAATTTCTCTAGTAATGATTGGTGTTTACTAAATTTTGAAAAGATAAAAGAAAAAGAAATTCATAGGAACTGAAACAAGGTTCTCGCTAAAAGATGTATATACTCAATAGAGTTAAAAAAAACACTTTATCTGTAAAACTTTTAATAAGCTTAAACTTCAAAACGGAGCTGTTTTTTCAAGCAAAATATATCTTCTAACACGTATTTTACAGCTGATTCTCAGTTACATACTAAGAAGTATGGACACATACACGAGATACTCGTACAACACAATACAAATATAGATGCACCATTAGTTTAAAATGAAAGACACGGATACGTCGGAGACACGTTCTTTGTTATTACTTTTTATGATATACTATTAAAGATTACATCCAAAATATTTTAGTTTTTTACTAACCATGAAAAATAATTCAAATAAAGATGAACATAAAAATTTAAATAGACTTTAACCTACATAGACATTGCTTATGAGTCAATTTAAGTCGATCAAAGAATATAATCTCGTCATTCTTCAAATACCTATTATAAGCTCACATAAACACTATCCCAGTGTTGTGTCATGGACCACTTAAAACAAATAACTCTTAAACGGTATGTCGTGAAGTGTTAATGGGGTTTCTAAAATTAAAAAAAAAAAAATAAAGGAGGACACAAAATTTAGAGTGTGGGACACGTGTTCGAAGAGTGAAGTATCGTTATCGGGTATGTGTATGACATGGATACTTTGTAAAAATCATTGTGTTTGTGCTTCCTATGTTACATATGCGGAAGGGATAAGCTGTTCTGTCATTTCTTTGAGGTCAGGGTTTAGTCTTTGATCTCCATGTATTTAGATATTAGCATCCTACAAATTTTCTCATGTCAATTATGACTTATGTTAGGTTAGAAAATTTTTCTATAATAGGTTGTTATGTTGGCCTATGGCAACACATGTTTATGATGCGTTTTTTTGATGTCAACAGTTCTGATATACACCTATTCAGAATATCTTTGTTCTTAATTCTTATTAACCATATTTGTTTTGTATTAGATAATAATAATAGTTAATGACTCGATATGTTTCGTTCTGTAGGTTGCCATTCCCATTGTCCCAACTATTAGAGTACTCGTTACTTTCACAAAATTTGAGGAGCTTCATCCAGTTGAAGAATTTGCAACCCCACTCTCAAGTCCAGCTCATTTCCAGGATGCCAAGTCCAAGGAATCAGAGGGATCCTCCTCATGGATTTCATGGATGAAAGGAAGTCGAGGTGGGCAAGCGAGCGACAGCGACAGTAATCAGTATAAAGATGAAGTTGACCCATTTCATATACCATCCGAGTACACATGGGTCGATGCGACCGAGAAGAAACGTCGCATGAAAGCTAAGAAAGCAAAGAACAAAAAACACAAGAAACAAGCAACTGCTAAAGGCGGGAATGGAGGAATTCAAATGAGCGAGAACGTGGAAGAGTAAATTATTATACATATATTTGTGATTTCTGCTGCCATGCCACTTGGAGATTCTTCTGCAACATATAAAGGAGGTAAGCTTTTATCTCCTACTTGAATTTGACCAATTTTTTTCTTATTTTGCACATTGCTAGATCATGAGCTTAGAGGATCTATTGGTTGTTTGTTTGGTGTAAAAGTCTTGTTGATTAATCAAGCATCCTATCTAGTAATTTTCATCTGGAATATATATTTGGAGAGAAACAGTCTCTTCTTTTGTAGCTTATTTCCATTTTAATTTTCTTTTAGGCCACAATCTTTGTACCAGACCAATTATAAATTTTACTTTTTCGTTGTGTAAAGACTACAACTCTTAAAAGAGGAGCTCTTCTTTTCCTCTATTTAAAATTAATTTCATTTGTCAAACATTTATCAAATTTCTAAGACCCACAAATGAGAGGAATTTTAGTTGATATAATTAAATTTATCCCGATCTATTAGCTTAAGCTTTTAGATTGATTGCTAATTTATCTAATTCAACAAACTTTGGGTTATCAAGAAAATACATCCAAATTTTCAAAATTATTTCTTAGTTAGATGATCACCATAGATTTAAACTAACTTTTAATTCTACAAAACTTTGATCATTCATACCCAAATGAATTTACTGAATATTTGACTAGGTAAATAAAAAAGATAATTTAAAATTCACCTAGCAAGTTTTTCTTTATGTTCAAGAGTCCAGCGTTGTTGTCTGACCATTTTTGTTCCTTTACTGTATTTTGTGAGACTTCTTTAATCAATTTTAGAAGTAGAAGATAGTTCAACTGGTCAATTTTCCTAAAATAACCCATCAGTTTAAGATTGAAAATCGAGCCATGCATTGAAGATCTACAGCACAAAAGAAACAAAACCTGACCAGAGCAAAAATAAACCATGAAAACTGAACCAATCAAACAGCTTTTTGAATTTGGACTGAACCCATCATTGACTCCTTTCCTTTATAGGCAAGACATCCACATAACCAGAAAAGGTAACAGACTATTATTTCTTGACAACCTTACTGTACACGTACGATATATACATCACAAAATCGAATTATTATCTATCCCACTATTTACACATCCTGCTTGTTTATCAACAAGAGATTGAAAACAAATTAACAATGAAATGACTAATCCATCTTATCTTATAAATGTTAGGAGAACTCTCGAGATTCTCAACACATTTTACTTTACCAAAACCGATCCTTGTTGACACTCAAGTATCCAGCCATTACTTTGCCCCCTGTATTTCTCATTCCATCGATAAGAAAACACCATGTCGAACCCAATGCTCCAACGAAAAAATCGGCTTCAGTTGCCATCAAGAAGTTCACTAGGGGGTAGTTCGTACTGGTTATCCTACCGAGCTGTGCTTCGTAGGTGGCCATCGTAAGGTTCCCGACTTGTCGATTCACATTTGTGTAGTAAAATTTCCAGGATGGGTAACTCCTAGTTTTATCAATCACTTCCTGAAATAGATTAAAGATTGATAGTAAGGGAAGGGCTTGATAGTGATGTATAATTAAATTTCATGTAGTGTAGAACACACCTGCATTTCGGTCGAGAGCCAAACTCTGTCGAGATTTGGAAACCGTCTTCTAATGCGCTCGGCAAGGGCCATGTATTCTTTAAATTCAACTACCTTCATTTCACAGGCTTTATCTCCCATTCTTACATGCATGCTTAACATTGGCCTAGGTATCCATGCTTTGTGATTCGACCATACAAAATCTTCTATATCATGCTTTGATGCCATTGAATCTTCCTGATATAAGATACTCAATATTAGAAACTAGGACTAGTCTTGTAAGGTTAAGCTGTATGTAACTGATCCCATATATAGTTTGAAGAAAGATAGAGTTTAGTTCCTATAATTTAAAAATTTAGACTTTGGTTCTTAAGGGGGTGTTTGTTTGTAAAATTGTGAAGTATTTATTTTGAGTGTTTAGAAAAGAGGAGTTATTTTGAGTTATTATAAAGAAGAAATTGTAATAATAGCTCGTTTGTAATTATTTTTAAGAGTAAATATAAAAGTTCGTTTATAAAATCTTCATAAACACTCAAAACAAACATAGAATTTCATTTTTATGGTTTGATAAAACTAAAAAATAGTATATGTCATTTATTCGAAATAGTTTATGATGAAATACATAGAAGTTAGTTATTTGTTTAATGATGAGACTATGAGATAAGTAATTTATTGGACAAAAAAAAATAACATGAACTATTTTTTTAAGTTTTATCAAACCATAAAAATTACATTCTATCTTTACAAACCAAAGGGACTAAATTCTATATTTCTCCGAATCATAAAAAATAAAATCTAGATTTTTAAACTATATAAGAATTAAATTCTAACTTTCTTCAAACTATTGTGAGTTTAGCTTCCGTATATAAAAGCATTTGACATTATATATAAACATTGTAGGTTCAATAGTCAAATTTTCATTAGAGCATTTGACATTTGAATCCAGCAGCCAATATTTTCTTTCATGTTCCCATCTGCATAAACCAAAATAGTAAACCCTAACTTTGAGCAACAAACCTCTGGCCATTTTCCATGTAGAGTTTCGAGAACAATTTGTGCAGCTTCGTTTCCGAATGCGGCATGGCGGGCAACATTCATTAAGCCACATGTGTATTCTGTTTGAAATCTCATCAGATAGCGCACTGCCTGTGAATCAAATTTGCAGTTATCAGTGTTCAGATGTTTGTTCCTTGTTGGACACTGGTTAGGTTGGATTGGATACGTATATTCGTGTTTTTATTTTTAAATAAAGATTAAAATTGAACTATGAAAACTCAAAGACCACAACGAAATAAATGTTAAAATTCAGGGATCAAAATGGTAATTTATCCTATATTTTTTTGTGCTAACCATGGTCCGAAAGACAATAAAAAACCAAAAGGTCAATAGATTTAATCTATGTGATTACTTATCTAAGAATTAATCTTTTTTCGAGTTTTTTTTATATCAAAATGTTGTAAGATTGGTGGGGGCAGAATGGCAAATTTTAGGTATAAGTTGAGGGAGATAGGGTCCACTCTAAAGGCTATCACAATATATTCTCTCTTTGCTTTTGCACCACAGTTTTCAGTCCTCTTTTGCTACTTTCCAATCTAGACATTCTCTTTAATAGCACAGTTTTTTTTCTTTTAAGCTAATTTTTTTGGCATAGGTCTTTATAATCTAGTGTTCCATGAGTTTTTAGTATGTAACTAATGCTCATTATTACATTCAAACAATCTTTTAGGGGCGTTTAGAATTTCGGGGATGACGAGAGGAGAGAAGAAGATGAGCAAAAAGAAGAAATTGAATGATTTGAAAACGTGAAGTATTTGTTTGGGAATTGATATTTAGAGAGGAGAGGTTGGAAAAACATTTTTTAAGATTTGTGTTTAGGAGAGAAGATGTTTATTTTAGATGAAACTTGGTAAAAAATTTAATTTGAGGTTTGATGATATGTTGGAGAAAAATTGAGGAGAAGTTGAAGAGAGGTTGTGATGTACTAAAAACAAACAGATAATTCAACATCTCCCCTACCTCCAAATCCGAACACCCCTCAATAAGGCAACAAAAGGGAAGGAATTATCAAAATAGACATTATTTTGAGATTCTTCTCCGAGAAACATCAATTCACGGAGCATTCAAGTTATCAAAATATTTGTTTAATTATGCTAAATTACTAATCAACTCAAAAACTTAAATTGATAGGTTTACGACCTGATAGAAATTCGAACTCAAGATCTTCTACTTTGATATCATGTTTGAATTATGTTATATCATCAACCATCCTAAAAGTTTAAGCTGATAAGTTGGAGTAAATTTAATTATATCAATTAACAATCTTCCATAATGACTCTCTTAAGCTTGTGGTGTGTGCATTTGTGCGCAAGTGTTTGAATTTGAAAGAGATAGATTGGAAGGAAGAGTATAGAGAAAGGCAGTTTATGTGTAGCATTACCTGTGCTCTCCACCACCTTCTATTCATTTTGCGATGCTTAGAAAGTAAACTTCCATTTACTTCAGTCGTGGGTTGTAAATAACTCCAAGGATTTCCCCATATCCTGCATTAATTACTCATGAATTTACCCTTCAATTCAACTAATAAAACAATACACTTCAACCGTCACCATCAATGTGGAGATTTTTATAACATCAAATTACAAAAACTTCTTACCTGAGGCGTATGGATTGAGACTTTAAGAGTATTAAGAATGAAAATTATTTTGAGTATTCGAAAGTAATAACTGCAGTAAAAAACTTGTTTAAATATAGTTTTTAAGAATATTGAGAATTAGTATTTAGAATGAAAATTTATTTTGAGTATTTAAAAGTAATGATCGAGTCAAAAACATGTTTAGATGTAGTATTTAAGAATACTTAGAATGAAGATTGATTTTGAGTATTTATAAATAATGATTGCAGTCAAAAACTTATTTCTATGTAATTTTTAAAACTATTTAGAATGAAGATTTATTTTGAGTATTTAGAATTAATGAGTCAAAAGTTCTAAAGAGTATTTTAGTAAATACTCAATCCAAACATCTTTTGATTTATAGACATCAATGTGCTTGATAGTTATTTTATTCCACAGTCTTAAAGCTCACCTAGGAATTTGACCAGTCCATATTTCCTTGGTGCTGTAATTTCCTTTCGCGGTTATGATTCCACTCTTCCATGCTTCATTGTTCCCTAAAAGTTCGAATGCACGGTCTCGACATCTTTGAGATGTTTCGGGGAAGAAGTAGCACGACCAACTGGACCTCGACGAACCTATAAATGGAACATGTCAGGCAGAAAGAGAAATACAGCCCTTCCAAGCTGGGTTTCCTTAAACAAGTCCTTTGTTCATATCAATAGCCATTTTACGTACCTTGGCATCCACCATGGTCTGCTCGATTATAGTAACCCGTAACGAGAACCCTCTTCTCGTTTATTGCTATAGCAAGAAGTCCACACATTCCCGCTATTTGAGCTCCAATACCAAATCCAGGTAACCGCTCCCAATCAGCAACAAGAAACCGAACATTTGGATCGCTGCAGTTCGATGGATGCTGATGAATCCATAGATCACGTTGTACTTTTCTTGTCAAGGGGTAGTTTTCTTCATCTGATCCTGCAACCTGGAAACTAGTGTATTGTTATCATTTGATATTGGTTCATAAAACTCTTCAATTATTAACTTGCATGTTTGGGGCACCGTTTATGTTACTAACGATGAGTTATTATAAATAATAGATTATTATAAATAGTGGATTATTATAAACAATGGATTATAATGAACAGTATTACGCGTACAAGTTAATATAACAAGAATACATAAACATAGGAGTTATGATTTTTTTTTTCCTTACCATTTTTTTAAATAACTTGGATTTGGATTAAAAAATTTACAAATAATTAACCAAGTGTATTGCTAAATTTATAACTAACTTTCACATAAATAAGAATAAATTTGACATTTATTTTTTAACAAGGAAATTTGTTTCTTTTTTTACTCTTATTTGTCATATTTTGTAAAATTGATATGGTTATATACTAAAAAAATAAATATATTCGTATAGTTTTAATTTGAGATTTTTAAATAAATATTGAAACTTTTATTCAAGGCTTTCCTTTTGAAAATAATCAAAGTAGTTATTTACGGTAAATCGTAGAGAAAATGATAATCAATATTCATTATAATATTAAAGAATTTAAAAAAAATCAGATGGGCAAACACCGGTTGGGTTATGATAAAATGGGACCCAAACACAACCCTATGAGATTTAACATAAGGGAATATACTTAAAAATAACCAAACATGGGGGGCCAACATGTTTTAACCTACTGCATTAAGTAGGAACTAAACAAAAATTATTAGAAGCAACATGACAAAGTCTGCTAGATTGATTTCCAAAAATAATTTTTCTAAAGGAAAATCACAACTAAAGAGTTTATTCTACCTGTAAAAAGATATGCAGAAACTAGTAAACAGCACTATTTAGTCATTATATTTCAAAATTCAAGAAATTTTAGAAACATACCCAGGGAGGGTAGGAACCTTTAGACATTTCTTGGTGCCGAAGGTAGCTCGATTCCTTCGTTGTAGCAGTCGGATGTGTGTCTAAAACCCCCTTCCAACTCGTCCAAGGAGGGAATCCATCAGTAACGGACCGGTCGTCAAAACGTTTATTCGCTTCTGCTTTCAACTTGCAATCTTCCAAATGTGGTGCATTTGGTACTGTGGCTTTTTTCAATCCATGATCCCGTAGAAATGTGTTATCTTCACCGATCGGTTCGGTGAGCAAAGAACTCCAAGCTGAATATAGCAAAGACGATTTCTCGTCGTTGATATTCACCTTAATTCTCTGAAAATCTTTCAGCCTCTCAATCTCCTTTGGTTTGAAGTTACAGTCTAAGAAACCATTCACATTTTTTTGGGTAAGAAAAAGTAGTCAAAATATTTGAAATTTAATCAATGATGAACAACAAATTATTCACTATTTGGAAGAAAATTTGAAATGAATGAAAAGATTTGTCTTTATTTCCTTGTTGAAAGATTACTATTAACAAGTTCCTTAAAGATGACTTCTCATTGAAGTTGCTCAACTGATTACATTATCTTTTAATAACTTTGAAACAAAACTGAGTTATGATTAATATTCATGGCCAACTATTCTAAAAGAGAAAAAAAAAACACAGACACACACAAAGTAGCTTCACCCAGAAGAATGAGAGGAAAAGAAATCTGTAAAAAGTTTACAAGTCTTTACACAACTGCTCTATTGAAGTCAAAATGCATTTGGGTAAAGTAGAAGTTATTCTAACTTTAAGTATCTTATCCAATACCTTTAAATAATTCTCATACAGCTTTATACCAATGAAATTTTCCAAAATCCAAACAAAAGTTTCAAACCAGCTTTCAGAATAAACAATTGTTTATATATATATATTTACATATCTTTTGGCAACTGATCTTGTACAGGTCAACTAATCTTAAATACTAATAGCTACATTAAGCATTAGAAAACTCATAAGAAATATAATAGAACAATTAAGTACTAAACAAGTTAGTCCACATATCCACTAATTTTATATTCAATACAAACATGTGGATTTAACTTTTTGACATTTCGCTAAGGTTTGATCTATGACGTATGACAAAGAGATTATGGATTCGAATCCGCACACCAAATGTTCTAGAACTGAAAAAAAAAATGTAAGTTTGTTGACCTAGGCCGAAGGTTATGGTGATTATCTCTCAGCCTAACTCTAAGAATATCTTAGAATTCATTGAGTTTTTTTCAAATCCATGAGTGTTTGGGCGGCTCACTCAACTATTATAAGTCTTCAACATTTAGGGACTCTTTGTTTCGATTATTTATGGAACTATTACAAATGAAATTTTATAAAGACTCTTTAAAAACCTCATCCAATCGCGTATATTACTACAATTTTTTCTTTCTAATCACTCAAACTAACTCCTCTTTTTTCTTTTTTTTTTTATCAATCAAAATAGCACCTAAACTAATGTCATACATACTATTGAATGTCAAGGTCCTCTTTGAGGAGACACCGACCTATATGAATTCCAAATTGTATTAACCAATGTACCAAACATTAAGAATTCAGGTCAATAGCAGATTATTCAATTTGAGAAAGAAAGATAGAGATGATGATGGATGACTTACTACTATTTTCAGAAGTAGAGTTCCACAATGAAGCAGGCAGTGAATTGGGTGAGAAAGAAGTCCAACCAAATCTCAAAGAGCTACCAGATGAAGTAAAAGCACCAAGAAACAGAGAGGCAATACAAACTCCACAAAGAAAACCCACAACACAAATTTGACAAGGAAATGAACTCCCTAACTGTAAAGCTTTTTGTGAAACAACTCTTTCTAGAGACTTCTGATTTTGTGCTTCCATTTCCTCTATTCTCTCTCAACCCAAAACTCACTCAAAACCTTTTTACTCTAAAATTTCAAGGCAAAAACAAAACCCCCCAACTATCTTTTAACTCCAATCACATGATGCACATACCCAACTCCTCTTTTTTTTGTAAGAAATTAATATCAATCTCAATCTCAATCTCAATCTCAACCTCAACCTCAACCATCTGCTTTTCACTTAAGAAAAAAGCTCATAAAATCAGTGGTTCACCTTCATTTTTAATTTCCCTAAAAACCCACAAAAGTTGATAACAAACAAAGCAGAAACAACTAATAATTATAAATGTTTAGCAATGGAGGAAAATAGTAAACAATACCCAGAAAAGATTTCGTCAAAAACAAGGCTAAAACCCCGAAAGGCAAAAATCAACCACAAAGAAAGAACACCAGAACCAAACATTCAATCAGGGATTCAGCCTTTTTCATTCTGATGAACTGCAAAAGAAATGAAGAGAATCTTCAATAGCCGATCATCACAGACTGCAAGAAAAAAGAAAAAAAACAGAGATGGGTTGGTTTGTTTGTTCTGTTCATTCAAAGCCCTTTTTATCGATTCTCAGAAAGGGGAAACGGAAAAAACAACAGAGATGCAGATAAACATGATGAATTAGAATAATAATAAAGAAACTGCAAGTGGGTTTTGCAGCAATACCCAGATGAAGAAATTGACAGAAATGGAAATGGGGAAACGGGAAATGTGGCGTTTGTAGAGGAAAGATTCTGAAGTCTGGGCTGAGAGACTGAGCTACTCTGCTCCGCATTTTGGTTCTGCTTTAAATTAATTTGTTCCTTTTTTTTTTTTTTTTTTTTTTTTTGGTTTTTTCTGTTCCACTTTTGCCTCCTACCAAGTGTCTCAAACGGGATATTCTCCTCTAATAATATGGTAATGTTATGACGTAAAATATGGCCCGGAAGTCTCGGAAGAGACCGGGACCCGAACAAAGGACTAAAGGACCAAA
>JBBMEG010000020.1:6856624-6879524 GCA_037832605.1 Cyclanthera cordifolia | reverse complement strand
AGTGTATTGCATTTCCATTCCTACACGTAGTGTATCGATCATCTCTTGCTTCTCCGATACCCTCTTTCTTTTCTCTCCGATAGAAGAGGACGAGTTCCTCATATTTCTACTGGTTGGAGTGTTGGGATCTTCTTCATCTACAACTGGAATGTCAGGTCTATAGTAGGGTTGGGAACACCCTCCCTCTTCCTCAAGGGCGTTAGAATCTTCTTCAACGATATCTGGTGCACCCTGAGTGAAGGTTGCACTTGCCCTTTCCTTCCCGAAAATGTATGCTAGATCATCATAATGAGGAAATGGTTTATTGTTCATACCCTTTGCATTTGGATGTGTCTGTCAAGACAAAAATACAAATAAGAATTCAAACATATATTAAAATAAATAGTTAATTATTGGAAGATATTTTATACCTGGACCCAAGAGTCAAAGACAGATTGTTCAACTTGTACGCACTTGAATTTATCATTCCAACCAAATCCGCTGCATCCATTACCAAGCATCTCTGCAACAGCTTGGTATTGGCGTTTCAGTGTCTTGACTCTACAGTCGATAACCGTGGTTGAAGTGATCTGACACCCAGGTATTTTAGAATGCATTAGTCGCAATAGTTCGTTATGGTACTTACTCCTAAAAGTTCCATTGTTAGACTTCCATCCACCAATGTGAACTAGATGTATTAAACATTGCACAATAGTGCTTTCTTCTAATGCAGTCCAATTGTGACACCCACTTTTTGATGGTCCCGACATTACTCTACAACTAAGAATGTATTATATTATGTGAATAATATTACATTAACCATTCCATACAAAGAATATTAATACATAAGGGTACACGAAACAAAAAAGTTCATGAATAAGTAAAACACGCTACATAATAACGAAGTCTATGACCTAGAAGCTTGGTTATACATTCGTTCAGCTAGTGAATCACGAAAGCGGGTCCATTGTGGGGATGTCTCGATGAAATTAATGTTCGGATGTTCGTCCATTTCAGCTTGAGTAATAGAAGCATCATCGTCGCCTAATATCTCAAAACCTATTGTCGAGCTCATCTCCCGACATATCAAATTATGCAGTAGACAACATGCTGTTATTACCCTTACTTGTACTTTAGGAGGATAAAACGACTTGTTTCGTAGGATTGCCCAACGATTCTTTAGAGCACTAAAAACTCTTTCTATTATATTTCTTACTGATGAGTGTGCTTTATTAAAAAAATTCTCTCGGGTTACGAGGCAGATTTGTTCCCCTCCAGTCTGAAAGATGATATCGCTCGCTTCTATAAGGTGCTAAACATCCTTCTGCATTTGGATAACCCACAGCACAAAGGTAGTAATATCCTGGTCCATTACACGTTTTGTTAAATTCTTTTCACAATTAGTAAGACTATTGAATGTATTAAAGCATTATTTACCGTGTGGGACGTGAAATCCATTGGTCCTTGACAAAGCATTCCTCAAAACTCTCGAGTCAGCTGCCGACCCGTCCCATCCAGCGAGAACGTATATGAACTCCCCATTTAGAGCGCAAACAGCTAAAACATTTGTTGTGATCAAACCCTTTCTATTCCTAAAAGATGCACGATACTCAGCTGGAACATGTATCTCTATGTGAGTAACGTCTAAAGCCCCTAGAAAATTCGGCATGTTTTCAAAGAATAGTCATTTAAAATGGTCGTTGACTATTCAAGGTATGTGATAACAGTTAGGTTTAGGTAGCAATACCTTAAACCATTTCCACCTATAGTCGGTGCATGTTGATTGAATAGGTTCGGGGATTTTAAATAAAATTGTGTGACAACAGATTACAGCAGCTAGAACGTTCTGAAAGTGTCGTGACACCGTCTCGCCCGATCTAGTGAAAATTTGTCGAATGACGCGGTTTTTAACATCATGTGCACATATGTGCAGAAACATTGCTACCATTTCGTTAACGTCTATGCATTCGGTACCTCTAAGACCACCGTGTGTCGTAAGCATGCCGCATAGTGTTTGAAAATATTTACGGTCCATTCTTGTTGTCTCACGACAAGCTGTGTCACTCTCTTTTATCAGTTCAAAAATTGTCATTTGTCGAAAATGGTGTCTAAATAATGAGTCGTAGTTTTTCTTCGTAGGATTATAATTGAGGATTAGGTTTGCTAATAAAACAAATTGATTTTGTCACGTGTAAAGTATCGTTAATACTGCTATTAATTGATCCGCATCCATAATCTACAATAGCAAATCTCGAACTCAATACACATTTAATTTCTACAACTACAATTCAAATAAACAACCACCAAATACACCTATAATTTATTAATTTTTTATACATATGAAATGTTTTTTTTTTTTTTTTTTGCACCCAATTTTAATATATAGGTTTTAAATCAAAATTTAATGTTTGCTTTTTCTCTAGTTTATAATCAGTTTACAAAATTTAAATTAGTCTACGAAAGTCATTTTTACATAAATCAGTTTCAATAATAAATATATTTTAAATTATAAAAATTAAAGTTAAAATAAAATCTTTAAAACCAACAATAGATATGAATCGAATGGCGAATGACGAACATGACCGAAATAGCTATCAATTTATACATTAAAAAATCTTACAAGAGTTCGTTTACAATGTAATAGCATAACAAATACATATGAACGAAGAAAATACAATAAAGAAATAGAACAAAAACAATATTTGAAATGGAATTAGCAACATCAAAACTACATTTAAGTAACAAATTATTTTTAATTTAACAAATAAATCTAACCTCTACTTTCTGGAAGTTGACAATGACCGTCACCAAAATAGCTGCCATAGAGAAAAAGAAATCAAATAAAAGTTTAGATCTAAGTAACAAAATAGAGACATGAGAAGCAAGAACAAACTTTGAAGTACTTTAACAAACTTTGAAGTAAAATAAATAATCTAAATAATGATGCAGTTTTACGCAATAATCTAAATAAATAATCAGTTTCATATCAATTTTAAGTCATTTGATCTCTATTTATTTTTTTTTTCTTCTCATCTATGACAAAATTTCCCTCGATGTTGTTGCTCCAGAAATATGAAAAGAAATCCTAGTTGCAAAAACCATTATTGCACATCTCAACTCATAGAACAATGAAAACCTACAAACGAAAAAATTAGAGAGCAAAAAAAATTATTTAACCCTAACCAAATTAGACAAATAGCATGTCAAAAGAATCCAAATGAAAAATCAAAATACTTTAATGAAAGACAACAGAACGATTACCCGTGTTCTTTAGAAGAGAAATTAAAAGAAAGTGTAAGGAGAAGGTAGAGAGATTAGCAGTCAAAAAAATGAGGGAAATAAGAAATTGTACCAGAGGAGTGAGAAAATTAAGCAGATTTAAAAAAATGGGTGATGGGAAAGCCATTTAAAATAAGGCCGGTTGAATACAATATAAATCTCACTGCCAAAAAAAACATAATAAATACAATTACAAAACAAATGTCTTTCAATATTAATACTCAAAAAAAATTAAATACAAAAAATATAATTATCACACATTAATATAGTGTTAACCAGTTTTATTAACCAGTCTTAACATAATATCTTTTATATATATAAAAAAAAAGTTCAAGTAAAAGATCCAGGAATCAATTTGTACAAAATAAACAAATTAATTGAAGTTAACGTAGATATTTAACAAAAAAAACAACAAAAGATTGCAATAACTATATTAATGGTTATTATTATTATTATTATTATTATTATTTATAAATCATCTAAATTCCAGACCATTCAAAGCAGATTGAAGAAGAAACAAAGTAACATACTCAACATCAAACACCAAAAAAAAAGCATCTAGGCTGATGAACAATAAGAAAAAATTAACAAAAAAATTTAGAAAATCATTAACAATAACCAAATAAATCTGAGTTACAATATGAGTCGAATCCCCAACCATAACTAAATCTCGGCTAGAAATCTCAAAAAAAAAAAGCGTGGGCTTCAACAAAAAAAGAAAAAGAAAAAGGGGAAACAAGGGTTAATGGACCAAAAAACAAATAATAATAAAAGAAGAAAAAATGTTAGTGTTACATCAACAAATCTAAAACCTTTGCTGCAATCCGAGGAGTTTAGATAGACATTTCAGTTGGGAGGGGAGAAGGAAAAATGAGATCAAACCTCAAATTAGAAAAATAATGTCATTGGAAAGGAAAATCTAAATCAAACATCTAAAATTTGCCCAAAACCCACTTCAATTCACAGAGCCAAAGAGAGAAAAGAGAAAACCTAGAGGACAACTAACTACCCGCCAATTCTGCACTGAAATCAAATAAACTCGCAAGATAATCGAGAATAAATGAGAAACATACCTTTTGTTTTGGGATTTTGTTTTGCCATTTTTACTCATTTTCTTGAGTTTCATCGCGGTGGATGATGTTGCTTTGAAATGACATGATAGACGGGTAGCTCTAAGGCCCCCTCCGTCAATCTGTCTTTCAATTCACAGAAGAATGACAAAAATCTTTTTCTATAATATTCTACTCTTTCTTCCTATTAATTTTTCTTTTCTTTGTTCTTCTTATTCAAAAGCTTTTTTTTTTTTTTTTTTGTAATCCATTGCTAATATAGTAGCCAAATTTATAGATTTACAAAGAGTGGGCAAAATTATCTGGGCTGTTGAGACATGCTTATTATTTTCTCAGAAAAAAAAAACAATAAAATGTCACTAATAAGTTGTTGACACATGCTCGGCTGCAAAATAAAAAATACAAATGCTTGCCAGCCAACGTCAAATCAGTTGGTGATATTCACACTCAAATCACTCTCTTCATTTCTGACAATTGAGAGAGAAAAGAAAGAGTTCAAAGCCAATTAACACGGGTTAACTTAGGATTTCGTGAAGAGTTTTTTAATCTCACTGACTCAAACCCGTGTTACTCTACACTTTGGGACAAACGCAATTTTGAGGTTTATGTTACGGGTTAATTTAACCTATCTGCCAAACGTGTCCTTAGTTGCTTCCAAATTAAGTTTGATGCATACATTAACAACTAGTGAGTAATTTTGTATCCGTAAAAAGAGGAGTAATTTTGAAAAAACTCACATTCCAACTATGACATGAGTATATGCTTTAGATTTTTTTTTTTTTTTTTTAAGCAATCTTTTGAATGCAACAATGGTAACTTTTTTTAATATTTTGGTTTTTTTTAGTTCGAACATCGAGAAACAAATTCAAACACATGATATCATGGTTATTGACATATTTATTCATTTGAATTAAGGGTTTACATGATTTGAATTGAGTTGGATTATAAAACTTTTTGGATCAATTCAAAATTTTGAGTTGGTCAATCTGTTAACTTGTTTATTCCGTTCAACTATATCAATTATAACAATTTTTTTTTTGAGATATATATCAAAACAACTCAATCCATATAATTTTGAGTTTGGTCGGTGACTTTTCAAGATATGTTAATTTTCTTTTTCTTCTCCAATACTCAAATCATAGTTTGCAAGTATGTATGAAAAACAATACAAAATGTTATAATTAAACTTATGTTACATTTTGTATGAGTACATCTTCCTTATCAAATATGCTTAGAAAGTTATCTTATTAATTAATCTTACACACATACATGTATACAATACTATTCTTAGTTTTAGTTAGATTTGGTTGAATGAGCTAAAAATTAATCGACTTAAGAATTGATCTAATACAACAAAAATTATATGATCATAACCCAATTGAATCCAAGAGAAATTATAACTCATTTCAACTCTTACCGTTTGGGTTGGATAGTGCAAGTTAGTCGATTTTTTTTAAACCCCTCCAAGTTATAACTATTACTTTTATTGATTAAGCTTGCAACTAGTATCTTATTTTCATAGGAAACAAAGATTTTAGGAGTAAAAGATGTTTTTCCTCTTAATAATAGTTTTGTTCAATTTATTTAGAAAAAAAGAATTATCTTTTTAGTTTCAAGGTTTTGGATTTAATTTCAATGTACTATAATTATCTTCTTTAAAAAAATGTACTATAATTATAATTAAATATGTTCACAGATTTTTTTTAAGAAGTAAAAAATGAAATTTGTATAAGTTGTGTGTGTGTTTTTTTTGAATTTAAAAGAATAAGTCTGCCAAATATGTACATATTCCCAACTTTTATATTTATTTTAAAAAAAAACAATGTAGAAACTAAAATAATCATTACATTAATAAATTAAAAATTAAAAATTATTATTATCATTATTTTAGTGAATTTTATAATTTTAACTAAAATTTTGCAAAAAAAAAAAAAAAAAACTTTCAAAGAAATACTATGAATAACATATTTTTAAAGTAATTATATGTACAAAAAGTGGTATCATCTAAGCAAAAAGACAAAAAAATTCAGTCTATCAATCTCATTTTTTTTCCTTTAGTCTATCACTCTCATATCTATCAAATTTTTTATGACTTTCAATCAATTCAAATGATAGTTAATCAGTTCGCTAATGACCTTCAATCAGTTCGCTAATGACCTTCAATCACTTGCTTAGCTAATAGCTTTCATTCGATTTGTTGATAATCTTCAATTAGTTTGTTTTGATAGTCTTCAATCAGAATAATGTGCAATAATCTTCCATCATTGCTCAAAATACAATGATATCGACCATAGAAAATAGTGAGTAGCTTACCTAATTGCAAAGCTCTTCTATCAATGAGCTGAAATTTGGTTTTGATTTCTCAAACAAAGTTCTCTGACTCTTAGATTATAGAAGAAAGAAATGATTTTTTAAAGTATTTTCAACAAAAAAAAAAAAAATAGAGATTTGTTTTTTGGTCGTTGTGGACCTCTTTCCAGCAACCAAATGGGAGAAATATCCTTGAAAAAAATGCGAACCGAAGGCTTAAAAGGTGAGTTTAAATTGATGAGGCCGATTCAAAATAAAAAAAGTGTTCCAACATGATGAAAGATGAGGACAAAATGAAGGTTTTTTTTTTTTCTTTAAAAAAATAACACAAAATCTTATACAAAAGAATTATTTTAAAAATGTACTCTAATTATAATTAAATATGATACAAAAGAATTATTTAAAAAATATACTATAATTATAATTGACGCCTAAACAATTGCTATACACAATAAATATCCATGTTTAAATGTGGGGCTAAACATGTTAAATTGTGAAAATAGGGGTGTTTAAATGGCTATTTACATATTCTCATTTAAGAATTACATCCAAACGAGTTATTGTAACTACTTAAAATAACTACTTGTTTCTAATTACTCAAATAACTTTTTATTTTTATCAAACAACTCCTCATTTCTAAATCACTCAAAATCTCTTCATTTCAAAATCATTCATATGTGCATTATTATTATTTTTAAATTAAAAAATTAGTACCTATAGTAAATTTGAAATTTATAATAATGAAATCATATTCAATAATCTTAACAATTTTAATACAAGCAAATGAAAAATGTAAACATAGTTTTAAAATTTATAGAAAATATATTAATTTTGTTTTTTTGGTACAAAATGGAGAGACTCGAACCTTTGATCGAGTGGATGCTAAAACATCAATAATGCTAGGTGAGCTATGTGTCACGGTCATGCTTGTCAAGTTTGTGTTCCATGTGTCCGCATAAACCATTAGTCCCTTTTTTCATGCTTTCCTAGTATAAGATTTACTTTTCATGTTGTTGTTATTTGCTTTGTGTTTTGGCTTTGACTCTTTGCCATTTTGACGTGCAAGTCTGCCATATCAAATATGATCCAAAATGTACTATAGGGAGGTATGATTCTTGAAGCTTGCTTGCTACCAAGTTATATGTTGAATGCAATATATTTGAAGTGGTCCTTGTTGTATTTCCAATAGCCTTTTAAAGACAAAATGTATTTCCAAACATTCTTTCTCCCTTTTTCAAAAACCTTTTCACTAGATAGAGGTTGCACCCATTTTGCCACGCGTTCTACAATTTTTTGTTTGGCTGACTTGCTTGTCGTGTTAGAGTAGGTGTCTCATGATCGCTTTGCAAAGACAACGAAGTTGGATCGTGACAATTGGTATCAAAGCTTCGTTAGCTCCATTTGAAAGTTTTCGCAAGAATGTCCGAGAAGAAAATGACGGGCAAGGCCCACGCTAACTGGTTGGTTGAGTTGGAAGAGAAGATTCTCTATTTAAAAGAGCTCCCCGACACTATTCGATTTTTAGAATCTCAATTGAATGAGATTAGTTCTAAAGCCGACATGATCGATGCGGTAGCTGCCCACGTAGATGGGATGCCTATCCAAGATTTGATGATGAAGGTCGAGACCCTTGAGGACAAAACCACATGACTCGCAGTGTTCGAGCACGATGACAGTTCATCGGGGCTCTATTGCCCATATGGAAAAGCGCTTGAGAACATTGAAAGTGCTCAAATGTCTATTTCTCAGTTAGTCACAAACTTTTCTAAAAATCTTAGAGGGCACTCGATGGCCTAAAGACGAAATTGGGCGAGTTCAATGCTCTCGTAAACCTCATCATGCTAGCGGTGGGGAATCAAGCCTCACCTGGAGGTGTTGATCAACTGAACAAGGTTAAAGTGCCTGAGCCAAAGCATTTTCGTGGGGCTCAGGATGCCAAAGTTTTGGAAAAATTCCTGTTCGATATGGAGCAGTATTCGAAAGCCAGAAACACTGTTCTTGAAAGAGTCGGAGGTCACTCTAGAGACAATGCATTTAGGTGACAATACCAAATTGTGACAGCGATCATGATACAAGGATATCCAAGAAGGGAGATATACCATCGACACATGGAAAAAAGCTCAAACAAGAGTTGTGCTATCAGTTCTTCCCCGAGAATGTTATAATCCTAACAAGACGTAAGCTACATAAGCTAAGACATACAGGGTCAATCCGAGACTATGTCAAGCAGTTTGCGGGGGCTAATATTAGACATCTGAGATATGTCAGAGAAAAACAAGATCTTCTGTTTTGTTGAGGGACTAAAGTCATGAGCAAGGTCAAAAGTATACGAAGTTTAAACCTTGTCAAAAGCATATACAGTAGCCGAACGACTATTTGATTTGAAGGTTGATGGCAACGATTAGATAGCTCAAGATGTAAGGCGGGACAAAGCCTTCCTAGATCGAGATAGCAGGAGCAACCGCCCTAATCTTCCAAAAGTGGAGAGCATACCGACTTTAGCAAAGCAAAGAACAAGGATCACCTCCAAAGGCAAGGTGAGGACCTCTGACTTATTTTCTATGCAAAGGGCCTCGTAAAGTATTTGAATACCTAAGTCGACCTGCCTCAATGCCCTTCGTGCGTCACTTAAAGAAAAATCAAGGGTCGAAGAAGATGACGAAGTTGAGATGGCATAACTAATAGCCCTTGAATAAGAGGAAAGGGAAAACTCTCGCATCGCTGCATTAAAGTACCTCTGAACCTTGCAAAAAAAAAAAAAAAAAGAACGTTAAGGAGCCAAAGAAGTCATCAAGCAAAGGCCTTATGTGCGTCGATGCGTGGATAAACCATAGGGCAACGAAAAGTACTATGGTAGACTCCAAGGACACCTACAACTTTTTGTCAGAAGCATAAGCAAGACGTCTAAACTTGAGTTGGCATAGAGATGAAGGACGGATGAAAGTCGCCAATTCTATAACCCTACCAGTGTCAGGACTCACAAAGAGCGTGAATGTCCAGCTAGGAGATTGAACGGTAAAGTCGATTTCGTGATAGTCAGGATAGATGACTTCGATGTCATATTGGAGATGAAATTTCTCCTTAAACACAAAGTCATTCTCATCCCATTAACTGAATGCTTAGTCATCACCGAATCCAACCTTACCACCGTGATGACCAAATTGAAGGACCTAAGTGGTGTGAGTGTGATCGGCCCTCTAGCTAAAAAAAGGCCCAAGTGACTGTCGAGACAGTTGATCTCGAGTCGAGAAGTCTTCAACAAGGGAGACAAGGCAAAAATCTGAGATGAGGCAGAATTACCCCGATGGTGTGCCCACGTGCACGGGCAATAGGGTCAGCCCGAAGCGACGCCCTTCTGAAGAGACCAGTCCGTCGGTTCCTTTGCATAATGCCTTTGAAGTCTTAGTTGAAGGGACAGGTCAAGCAGACAACAAGAGTCCAAGCCTGCAAAAGTTTCTTAAAGACTGACGTATAGTTGCAAACACGGAAGTCCGTTGAGACCGCAAGGACAGGACAGTAAGTCCCTCAAACGATCTCTGAGTTCGAGTAGAGTTGGTTAACAGGGTCGTCAACCGTTTAAGTGTGGGAGAATGTCGTGGTCATGCTTGTCCAGTGCGTGTTGCACGTGGCCACATGCACCCTTACACCCATTTTTATCATACTTTCCTAGTATAGAATTTACTTTTCATGTTGTTGTTATTTCCTTTGTGTTTTTAAGTATTGTGACTCCTCGCCATTTTGACGTGTAAGCCTGCCACATCAAATATGGCCCAAAATGTACGATATGAGGTATGACTTCTTGAAGCTTCCCTTCCTATAAGTAATATGTTGAATGCAATATAGTTGAAGTGGTTTTTGTTTTATTTCCATATAGCCTTTCAAAGACAAAATGTATTTCCAACCTTCTTTCTCCCTTTTTGAAAACTTTTTCACGAGGCCCGTGATAGAGGTTGCAGCCATTGTGTCGCCTCCTCTTGATTTTTGTTTGGCTGACTTGCTCGCCGGGTTATAGCAGGTGCCTCACGATCACTTTGCAAAGACAATGAAGTTGGTTCGTGACACTATGCTCGCGTTGACAAAATATGTTAATTTTGTTAAGAACACATAAGAGAGAAGAATTATGATAATACCCCACATTGTATTTTATAATTCCTAGTACACAACTATTATGCTTATAAATTGACGAAATTTTTATTTATAACAATTTTTATGCCAGTGACATTTAAGAGGTTTTTTAACATTAAATTTATAACTTTAACTTTAAATCAACTAAGTTTTTATTTATAACCAGATATTATTAAATTCAATTTCTATTAAAGTTAGCTTCAAACTTATTTAACAAATCAATTTACATGGATTAAGCGTTTGAAAATACAATGACTAATATAAAAACAAATTGGATTACAATAATGTTTTAACGAATAATCTTCTAACATAGGAATAATTTGATAAGTTGATAATAATTATTCAATCGATAAAGCTTACATAATTGAATACCTTTGCAAATTAAAATTTTTTAACATTATTTTAATATTTTGGACATAAAAAAAACTTCCGAAACAAAATAATTAGAATAAACAAAGTGACAAATATTAATAAAAATAAGGTATTATGTAAAATAAAACATAAATTTTAATAAAAAAATTGTATATATAAATAAAATAAAAAGAGTATGCATTCAACCACTCTACCAAAACCCACATCCAAACAAATTATTATTTAGAACTCTTTTGCAAAATCTACATCCAATCAATCTATTGTCAACAACTCCTCTTCTAAAATCTACATTCAAACTAGCTATTAGTACAACTACTCCACAAAAATCTATACCCAAACAAGTTATTACTGCAATCATGATTTCTAATCACTCAAAATACCTTATCATTTAAATATTCAAAATAACTTCTTTTGCAAAATCTGCATCCAACAACCCTTGGAAACTAGACCCTTAACTTATTTTTACATTTATTTAGGCTAAATTATCAAACATACCTCTATACATTGAGATTAAAAAAAAAAAAATTGCCGTTAAACTTTGAAAAGTTTCATAAATACCCCTGAACTTTACAAAATGTTTCAAAGTACCCCTATCATTAAATTTGAATGAAAACCGTTAATGTTTTGTTTTAAAAATGCCCATGAACTTTAAAAATTTTCAAAAATACTCTTGGCTATTAAAACTTTATAAATTATTTGCATGGTTAATATTTTTAGGAAATGTTACAAATTTTGTTTCAAATACCTAACCTATTTAATTGTAGTTTTTTAATATTTATATTTTTAACTTATGAATAACTTATATGTGTTAATATTAGTTGTTTGATTAATTGAATGGTAAGTCTGATGTTGACATTAATTTCTTAATATATTTCTCTTATAATTATTGTTAGTAATTTATTTTATATATTTATTATTTTACCTTTGTTTAACGATACAAATAAAGTATGGGTGTACATGGAGTTAAGTCAAAGAGATTTTTTAGACCAATCTAAAATTTCGTGTTGGTGAATCCATCAACCCGTACAACCATGTGCGTTTGAGTATTAAATTTTGTTGTGTTAGTTCGGGTTGTTGAGTTATCTGAACACTCTTAATAAAAAGTCATTGAATGTTAGCTTAAACTAACTAATATTTTTCGGTTAGTTGTGCTGTTAATTATATTATGCTTTACATTTTCACGCTTAATGTTATCTTATCGATTGATAAAAATAAATCAAATGTTTAAATAACAGTATTGGAGGTTACTTGAACTCGGCCGACTCTAGGAGAATCCTGATCTCCACGGTCAATCCTTTGAGGGTTGTGAACTTCTCAGTGTAATTCTTAGATGCTATACCTTGTAGGTGTAAAGATTCTAAATGTAACTTGAACTCACTCAATCCTGAGAAGGTCTTGACCTCTATGGTCGACCCTCGAGGGGACTCCAACCTCTTTTGTCTACACCTTAGGGGTCAGATTTCTTTTTGGCCGAACCCCGAGGGGTCCTAGCCTTTTTAGCCGACCCCTTATGGGGTCGTGGCCACCTTGATCGATCCCTAGGGTTCGGATTTAGACTCGACCGACCCATGAGGTCCTAGCCTCTATGAATGTTCCCTAGGGGTGACTTTAGCCTCCTTTCTGTACCTTTGAGGGTTGGACTTCCCTTCGACCGATCCCCGAGGTGTCTTGGCCTCTTTGGGCGACCCCATGGGGGTTAGACTTCTTAGTGTAACTCCTGATCGTTACAAATGGTCTTTGATGTTACTTGGACTTGGTTGACCCCTAGACGATCATAACCTCCCTGACTACCCCTGTGGGAGGCTTCGCCATCTCAATGTTACATCATGGATGTTGCAACGTTGAAATGCAACAATCTTGAGTGTTACTTGGACTCGATCGACCTTTAAGGGGTCCATACCTCCATCGCCGACTTCCCACGGAGCGGCCAATAGGAAGTTCAATCCGTAAAGGGTAGGCAAAGAAGGTTAGAGTAAGAATATATATGTTTATCATCGTAGGAAAAAAAAAAAATAAAGTGAGAAAGAATAATAGTTATTTAAGGTAAAGTTTTTAAACAAATATTTCTAAAGAATTATTATTTTGGAGTAAGATACTTAAAAAATAAATTTTCTATAAGGTAAGTAACATATCTATTCAAACAAAATGTTAAAATGTTAATATTTTTTATTTAAAACATAATGGTGAATTGGTTTGATAATTTTTTCAAAATCAAAGGTATTTTTGAAACTTTTAAAAGTTTAGGGGCATTTTTGAAACTAAACTTTACGATTTCCATCTAAATTTAGGAGTCTAAAATTTCTGAAATATTTGGTAAAGTTTAGAAACAATTTTGAAAAAGGAGAGTATAGGGGTCTGTTTGATAATTTAAGCATTTATTTATTTTGATTTTACCAGGCTTAAATCCACACCATTACCAGTGTTGAACCTCCCCAAAACCCAACGAACAAGCGGAGCAATTTTCTTTGTGGCGGTGATCGGAGATGAAGGTGGTGGCATTGGTAAGCGGCGGCAAAGACAGCTGCTTCGCTATGATGAAGTCTATTCATTACGGCCACGAGGTTTCCTTTTCCTCTCATAATTCTTCTTCTTCTTCATTTGTATGGTTCATCACAGCAATGTTTATAAACCTTATATTTTGCTTCTTCATTCAATTTTCTATTTCGTGTAACCTTATGCCGCACCCTCACTCTGTTCTTCTATGTTTTCTCTAGATCGTTGCGTTAGCTAATTTGATGCCTGCCGATGATTCTGTGGATGAGCTTGATAGTTACATGTATCAAACTGTAAGTCTTCCTGCCCCTGACTCCTTCGGCAAAAAAAAAAATATGCACGGACAAGTTACACTGGAAATTTTGAATCAATGGTTGATTTGGTTTTCTTTTTGATAATCAACCATGAATCATCCTAACTGTGTGGGTGATTTTTTTTTTTCTATTTTACCTTTTCAAGTTTTGAACACTTCAACTAGAGTCTAGAACACTGCCTTACATGTTGCAAAATTCCCTGGCTTCCATAATTTGGTTATTGACTACAAATCTTCAGGTTGGACATCAAATTATAGTTAGTTATGCAGAATGCATGGGAATTCCATTGTTTAGAAGGCGAATTCAAGGATCCACAAGGTAAGCCTATTTAGATTTAAGAAATTCATTGGTAAAAAGCATTAGCTTGATGCATTTTTTTTAGTGTGCAAATGACTAGTAGGAGGTTTTTGTCGGTCTGTGGTGGGTGGTCACCTTTTTTTTTTTTGGCAATTTTATGAACCATTTTGAATGAGAGAGTTAGAAGTTCTTTTAGAGGTGTGAACTTTGGTCTTGGTTAGATTTAATCCCTTAATATGGAGTTTGGTAACATAGGAGTTGGGAGTTTAGTACTTTTCCTTTGTCTGGAGGTCTTCTTGTTAAGCTATATTTATGTAGTAGGAATGATTATTTATTAGATTTTTAGATCAATTCCTTAGTTAATTAGGGACTCGCTTATTCTGATTCTGGTATTGCTTTTTATTGTTCATTATCAGTCACATGTGAATTCTCGCTAGTCTTCGTCATTTTCTTTGCCGGAAAATTTTCGACTCACCCTTCTCTGCTACCTAGCCTTAGTCCTTCTCATCTTGCCTTTCTTATCTTTATCCTCTCCCCTCTTTGTCATCAAGTTTTCTTCTTTTCTTGCTCCCTCTTTCCTTTCTATCCTTTCCGTTCCTCCCATACCCACTCTCCTTATCTTTTCCCTATGATTATATGTATTTTCTCCCCCTTGCTTCTGTGGCAATGGTGATATCTTGAGCTGCTGCATATTTGGAGATACCTTTAGCATTCGAAAAGTTGATTCGATTTTCTGCATGCAAGACTTACACTTTTATAAATTCATACCTCTGTCCACTGCCTCATTCCTTTGGTTGGAATCTTCATTGTCTCAAATCAAGCAGCAGCCAATTGAATGCTTCTTCAAGCAAACCTTTAGTGATGTCTATGGTACCATCTCTGTGAGCAAACTTTGTTCTTCTCTAGGGTTTCTTTGATGCTGCCAAAAACTCATAATCGAATTTGTGGACCAAAAGACTTGCTTTGACTTACTCGCTTGGGTCGGATCCAACTCTTTGAGATCATCAAATACTCGCTTAAGTCTTTGCCTGCTTGGGTGGGGTTCTAGGAATTTCGAGGGACTAATAACCCACATTATGCTCTAATACCATATTAGAAAGTGTGGGCATCCATCTCAAAACCAATTGGTTTTGAGAGGAGTAGCCCACCTTATCTTATAAATGTGTTGAAGAATCCTCATCTTTCCAATGTGGGAGAATTGCCACAAGGTGAGTATCTCCAACATGCCCCCTTAAGATGGCGCCATTTTTGGAAAAGTCATCTTGGATTAGATCCGATTTTGTGGCCGAAATATACCCGCTTTGGCTTACTCGCTTGGGTCGGATCCGAATTTTTTGGGATCATCAAATGCCCGCTTAAATATTTTGCCCGCTTGGGTGAAGTCCTCGGAATTTTGGGAGTCAATAACCCGGAGCTCTGATACCATATGTTGAATTATGTAAACCACTAATCAACCTAAAAGCTTAAGTTGGTAGGTTGGGGTAAATATAATTATATCAACTAACACTCCCCTTTAGTTATAGGTCTTAGAAATTTGATAAATGCCCTACAAGTGAAAATAATTTTAAATGTGGAGGAAAACGACACGGCAGAGATTCGAACTCAAGGCCTCTTGCTTTGATACCATGTTAAATTATGTAAATCAACAATCAACCTAAAAGTTTAAGCTTGTAGGTTGGAGTAAATTTAATTATATAAACTAATAGTCTCACTCTCTTTCATTTGAATTCCCTGTCCTAGTTTATGATCCATTGATGATCCATATTTCCAATCCTTTATTTTTTGCAAAAGACCTTTCCTTGCCCTTTTAATGATATCTCCAATTTATGGTCTCCCAATAATAAAAACTTGGCTCTTCATCTTCTTAACCTCATAAAATTTCTAGCCCATCTTCTGTCTGTTCCCCTACTTCTCCCAAATATCCAATCAAGGCCTTACCTTTACATTTCATTCGTAGATGAAGGGGAGACCTTTTTGCAAATCAAAATCAACTTTTGGCTCTAAACTCCATGAAAGGGATTCACCTTCAAAATTCGCAATTGCAACTGTCAATTTATCTTGATCATTTAATTGATGGATGAGGAAATTACCTCTTGACTTCAATTAAACCTCGCATTCGCATCTTGAAAAAATTGGGATTTCAACTTTCATGACTTTCCCTCTCTTTTGGCAATTTTCGATTGCATCGATATTGATTTTGCCTTCTCCTCCCAATTCCTCATTTTGCTTCATGTTGTTGCTCGATGGAAATTCTGCAACTTCTGGAGCCTTTTGCTTTCGGCCAATGTCACGCCATTTTCTTCGTCTCGCTCCTAGTTTTTGGATGGTTTTCACCCATGGTCAAGGATGGTTCCACCAAATTTGCTATTCTTGTTAGATCCAGTGAGAAATTGAGCATCATCTTCTCAATGTGTGAATCCGATTAACCGAAGCGTGCATCACTCAAATTAAGGGTGTAAACGGTTTGGTTTGGCTTGGTTTGAGTGCCAAACCGGAATCGAACCGCCAAAATATTTCAAGGAAATTGGAAACTGGAACCAAACTGCCTGTCAACAGAATCAAATCACTCCGAACCGATTAACTGATGGTTCATGCGGTTTCATTTGTCGGTTCCCTTAAGAGAAAAACCAACTCAATGAAAATGCAAAGTTAAATAGCTAAACTCTAGCCTCGAACACGGTTTGCCCAGAAAACAGTCCAATCGCCTAGCCAACCATATCACAACACTTCTATAATGCTTACTTCATAATTAAAATACGTAATGTAGTTTTTTTATAGCCAACTAAATATAAAATGAAAACACGCCAACTTAGGATCAAATCCTGGTGCTCTGGAAGACTGCAACATCCATGCTACTTCAGCTATTATTAAGTTTTTATTGCTCACTGATTATTTTTTATCTATAATTGGTTGGTTCGGTTTATAACCGAATACCAACTCATTAAAACCGAGACCGACCAAAAATATTCAGTTTTTATATTTTAAAACCGAAACTGTCTATTAAATTCTATTTTGGATAAAATAGGTTTTGGTTTTGGTCGGTGTTGGCGGTTGATTGATTTTTCGATTTTGGCTTGCATCCCTAACTCCAATGGCTTGTTCAGTAAGTTCCATTTTTTCTTCCACTTTCTTTGTCATTTTTTGATTTCTTCGTGGGATTTGAGTGCTCTACCATTTGTATGGTTTCCCTTACAAAGAAAATAATAAAAAAGGAAATAGGATATTGATCGATAACAAGCCAATTCGAGATGGCGAATCTCCCAAAGAACGTACAATGTTCTTAAGAGTTTTTACTTTCCGTACCTTCTAATAAATACTATTTCTTCACCGAGCATCATAGTCACTAATAGACTCTGTGGAAAATATGGAGAAATTCTTAATTTTATTTCTCTCTACCAATAATGATACAAATAGGCTACTTAAATAGTAGCAATCCTACCTTGAGAAGGAAACTAATAAGAATAAAGAAAATAATATAATATAATAAGATATATTCTTCTTATTATATTTACAAAAATAATATTAGACTAGTATAACCAACAGACTCTTACTATTCCTTTGATAATTAATGCCGTGTTTATCTTTATAGATAATAACTTCTAATTGTATTCCTCATATACCAACTTCCAAGTCTCATATCTTTATTGGTCTTTTCTATCTCTTAAGTATTGGTGTCTTAACAATTTACAACACGAGAAAGATGACCGAAAGAAGATATAATGATTTTTAAACAAGAAAACCACAAATACATTCAAGAATGTTAGTTGATTTAATTAAGTTTACTTCAACTCATAACTTTAAGCTTTTTGGTTGATGTTCATTTAACATAATTCAACATGGTATCAAAGCAGAAGGTCAGAGTTCGAATCTTTGTCAAATCATATCCTCTCCATCTAAAATTGAATTCTACTTGTAGGACATTTCTCATATTTTTAAGCTCACTAGTAAGGAGAGTGTTAGTGATATAATTAAATTTACCCCAACCCATCACCTTAGGCTTTTTGGTTGATTGATGATTTAACATAATTCAAGAAAGAACAATGATGGGTTTTAATTTTAGTGATCCAAAAGATGAATTTCAACCTTACAACTCTCTATGCTCGATTTCTTCAAAGATCCTTCCAAGATTTACATTGGAAGAAGAATTCCAATGACCTTATTAGGGATTCTAAAGAACGTCATGATAAAAATTCAAGAACGTTCAAGAAACTGCCAATATCTAGAATTTCAGCACAAATAAGAACTTCAGATCCAAAAAATCAACCCTCAGTTTTGGATCACGCCAATGGTGGCAGAAAACTATTCAAGAACAAACTTAAATCTCTACAATGACCATTCAACCGTAGAGGAATTCAAGAAAAAGCTGATTGAAGTCAGGCGACCACTTTGGTTGAATATACATTTCATATGGGTTTGCTTTGGTGCCATCATTCATATCTTTTTTTTTTAACTATGATCTTCTTTAATTTAATCATTGGGATAATATTTTGTACTTTCAGTCTCTTAGAAAAATTGAAGTCCGGCTGAGTTTTAGATATTGAAAACAGTTTTGTAACATTTCACTGTTGGACAGAAAGAATGTGAAATTCAATTTTAGAATTACATTTTTGAAAGTATGCGTCATGAAAACTGAGAATTTGCTAGAAACCAAGAATTCACAGAAATAAAAGTTCAACCAACCATTAGAATCAAGGCAATGTGACTCTCACACGTGAGAAAGGAAAAAAATCAAATGAAAGTCAAAAAAGCCATGAATTTGGTCAAAAACACTTCAAGGAATTATTAGCTATGCTCAAGTATAAAGAACAAGGAAGTGAAAGTGAAGAGTGAGAAGTGACGAACTCTTTACCTGCACATCCCAACTTGATCTTTTGAAATTTCGAGAACAAACATCGTTAAGAAGATAATGATGTAAATGAAGAAGATGAGATGATGCAAGCGAAGAACATGAAAATCATAATCGAGTGCTAAGCATTGTTACGTGCATAGTGATCCAACCCAAAAACTTCGTTCTACTTTCTTGCAAATTTCAACTCGCTTCATACTCAAATCAACTAAGCAAGCGCAATGCACAATGTAACCAAAGTTGAATTCATTACAACCTTGCAATGAGGGCTTTTCATCATATTTTTGGGGAGAAATCCTAATCTGTTTCCATAAAAGACAACACTCCAATCAAATATAATTTGAGTGTTTCAAGATTTTAAGGGAGGTTTTTTGTAGATCCATTCCTGTTGAGAAAGGTCTTTATTTTTCTGTGCAATTGTTGATTATTTGTTCATGGTTGTGCTCCAAAACTGGCAAAAAAGAACAATTTCAGTTGGGAGCTTTTTCTAACCATTGAAAGAAGTTGTTTGATTACTACAATCTCCTTTTAGACCTCGTGGATGAGTCTTTTTGGGGGGGGAGGGATAGAATATGATGTTATAGGAATGGTGATTACTTAGATATTTTAGTCAATTCCTTAGTTAAGGTTATGTTTGGTCAGATAACCTCATCTTGGAAGCTATTTTTGTGGGCTCCATCCTCCCTTTTTGTGGGCTTTCTTTTTGTAAGCTTGTGCTATGTATTTTTTATTTTTATCTCAATGAAATTTCGGTTGTTTAATAAAAAAATTTAGTAGCCTTGTGATACGCACCGGACATCACAAGTCTATTCAAGAAAGAAGAAGAATAATTAAATTAGTAGTTATTATTAATTAGTTTAATTGATATTTATTATTATAGGTTTATTTTAATTATCTATTTTGGTTTATTTAGGTTTCCTTATTTAATTAGGATAATAGTATTTCCTTTATCAATTAGGTTTAGGGATTAGGTTTATTATAAATAGGAGTCATTAGGTCATTGTAAGGTATCTGATTTCAAAACGTTTTGGTATTCCTGCTGGAATTGGGGAGAGGACAAGCCTCTGGAAAACTTGTGACTATCTATTCAATTTCAATTTTCATCTTCTTTGTGTTTTTCGTTATTTCTCGATCTTGAATCATAACATTTGGTATCAAAGCCGTCGATCTATGGCAGCGAAAGATCCGAATTTGGAAAAAGGAAGTTAAAGATTTGAAGAAGGAATTGAGGGAAACTCGCGATTCGATGACGAAGACGTTGGAACTCTTGGTGGCACAAATAGCGGAGCAAAAGGAATGGAGGGAGAGGTTCGATCGGAAGGCGGAGAAGCAACCTGTGAGCACTGCACCGGTGGGTGCAGGGACAGCCGGGAGTGGTAGCAGGGTGACCGGCACAGTACCGCCGGCGGTGGCGCAGCAAACGGCGCTGGTGGGCGAGGCCGGTGGTGCGCAAGTGGCCTCGGGTAGCGCAGGCAGGGTGGCCGCGAGCGGGGTGGGTCCAGACGCTGGCAGCGTGATCGCGAGCGGGGCGGGTCAGCAGGTGGTTGCGGCAGCGGCAACAATACCGACGGTCGGGGCGAGTCAGGCGATTGGTTTGGGGGTTGGAGTCAGGTCAACGGGTGATGGGTACGGGATGGAGCCGGGAGGGGGTCGGGATAGGTGGAGATGGCTAGGGATCTCGCATTTCGGGATGTCGGCTACTGTGGGTAGGGGCGTGGACTTTGGACGATCGAGGGGAGAACACGGGTTTAGACCGGGCGAAAGATTTAGGGATTGGGGACCAAGCGGGTTTGAGAATCTGGGGGAAATCAATGCTGATAGAGAGAGATCCGTTGGGTTGGGAACCTGGGGGGGGGGGGGTAAGGGAACGAGTGTAGACCCAGGGAGTTTCGGTGCAAACGACGAAGGTGGGGAGGAAGAAGGCACTTGGGAAGGAGGTCTCGGCGGGGCGCGGGTTGTAACCAGGGATAGCTGGGTAGGGGCACGTTTACCAATGGCGGCTGAGTTAAATGCTTTTAATATTACAGCAGGAGTGAACTCGACCTTATTTAGGGAACAGGTTGATGCGGATACAGAGTTGAAAGGTATAAAAGACCAACTGCTAACCGGACAAAGTGCAATAGCAGGATACACCTACAGGGGGACATGTTGTGTTTGAAAGGAAGGTTGACAATACCGAGGACATCAGATACAATTCTCTTATTACTAAAAGAGTTTCACGACTGTCCGATAAGAGGACATAACAGTGTTCAAAAGACTTATCAAAGATTGGCCAAAGAGATATATTGGAAGGGCATGCGAGCAGTGGTTAAATCGTTTGTAGCAAAATGTCAGATTTGTGAACAAGCGAAACATTTGTCGTTAGCACCAGCAGGGTTGCTACAAGCATTACCGACTCCAGAACGAATTTGGGAGGATATTGCCATGGACTTTGTGGAAGGACTTCTGAAGTCACGAGGGTACGACTCAGTTTTTGTGGTGATTGATCGGTTGTCGAAGTATAGTCACTTCATCTTACTACGACCTCCCTTTACAGCAGTTTCAGTAGCAGAGGTTTTTGTTAAAGAGATTGTTCGTCTGCATGGATACCCGAGGAGTATTGTGTCTGATCGAGATAAGATTTTTACCAGTTTGTTTTCGGAAGAATTGTTTGAGGCATCGGGCACTAATTTGTGACGTAGTACAACATACCACCCGCAGATAGATGGTCAGACAGAAGTGACCAATCGAGGATTAGAAGCGTATTTTGCTGCTTTGCGATGACAACTCCGAAATCGTGGGCTGACTGGTTAGTTTGGGCAGAATACAACTATAATACCTCGTTTCATTGAGTGATTCAAATGACCCCATTTGAGGCAGTTTACGGGCGAGCACCACCAACGTTGTTGACATATGAGGGGGATAGTAGCCCGGTAGCGGAGGTGGATAGACAAATGTATGATCGTGATGAAATGTTGAAAAGGATGAGGACCGCTTTGGAGAAAGCAAAAGGGAGAATGACAGCGACAGCCAATGATCGGGCACTAATTTGCGACGTAGTACGACATACCACCCGCAGATAGATGGTCAGACAGAAGTGACCAATCGAGGATTAGAAGCGTATTTACGTTGCTTTGCGATGACAACTCCGAAATCGTGGGCTGGCTGGTTAGTTTGGGTAGAATACAACTATAATACCTCGTTTCATTGAGTGATTCAAATGACCCCATTTGAGGCAGTTTACGGGCGAGCACCACCAACGTTGTTGACATATGAGGGGGATAGTAGCCCGGTAGCGGAGGTGGATAGACAAATGTATGATCGTGATGAAATGTTGAAAAGGATGAGGACCGCTTTGGAGAAAGCAAAAGGGAGAATGACAACGACAGCCAATGCCAAACGCCGGGATGTCGAACTGGTGGTTGGAGATTGGGTGTACATAAAATTACAACCTTATAGGCAGTCATCGCTCGGCCGTTTCAAACACCCGAACTTGGCACCAAGGTTCATTGGTCCATATTTGATTTTAGCTAGAGTAGGCAAGGTCACTTACAAATTAGATTTGCCAAGCAACGTTTGAATTCATAATGTACTACATATCTCAGTATTACGAAAAGTAGAAGGGATCAACGTACCGAGATTTCTGGCACCAGCAGATTTACGTGATGATTTGAGTATGCCTTGCTCACCACAAGCGATATTTGGTATGCGTAGAGGACAAAGAGTGGATGACCGTGTCGAAGTGTTGATTGGATGGGAGGGCTTCAGATGCAGATGCGACGTGGGAGGAAGCTGAAAATATCAACCTGTCATTCCCTGACTTTCACCTTGAGGAC
>JBBMEG010000020.1:6830316-6849881 GCA_037832605.1 Cyclanthera cordifolia | reverse complement strand
TTAAGCTGTCTTGATGCGTAAGCTATCACCTTTCCTTTTTGCATGAGAACAGCACCCAAACCCCTTTTTGAAGCGTCTCAGTACACCACAAAACCACCTAAACCCTCTGGAACTGCCAACACCGGAGCGGATATCAAACGTCTTTTTAGCTCTTTGAAACATTTTTCACACTCTACAGTCCAGTTAAACGTCTGTTATTTCCTGGTCAACTAAGTCATAGGCCCCGCCAATTTTGAGAAGTTTGCCACGAAACGTCGGTAGTAACCGGCTAACCCCAAAAAACTGCGCACCTCTGCTACTGTGGTAGGAGTATGCCAATTACTTACTGCCTCTATCTTAGCAGGATTTACAGAAATGCCCTTGCTCAAAATGACGTGTCCCAAGAAGGCAACCTCACCTAGCCAAAACTCACACTTAGAAAACTTTGCATACAACTGATTCTGCCTGAGTGTTGACAAAACTTTTCTTAGATGCTCCTCATGGTCGGACTTAGTCTTGGAGTAGATGAGTATATCGTCGATAAACACAATCACAAACTTATCCAAGAACTCCTTGAACACCCTGTCCATCATGTCCATAAATGCCGCAGGCGCATTAGTCAAACCGAAAGACATCACCACAAACTCGTAGTGTCCATAACGGGATCTAAAAGCTGTCTTGGGAATGTCCTCCTCCCTGATTCTCAACTGGTGATATCCAGAACGCAAGTCGATCTTGGAAAATACTGATGCCCCCTGAAGCTGGTCAAACAGATCGTCAATCCTGGGCAAATGATACCTATTCTTGACTGTTACCTTGTTTAGCTCTCGGTAATCAATATACAAATGCATCGATCCGTCTTTCTTTTTAACAAACAGAACTGGAGCACCCCAGGGCGACACACTCGGCCTGATGAACCCGCTGTCAATCAACTCCTGCAACTGAACCTTCAGTTCTTTCAACTCTGCTGGAGCCATTCTGTATGGTGCTTTAGAAATAGGTACTGTACCAGGTTCCAACTCAATGCAAAAATCAACCTCTCGAGGTGGTGGCAATCCTGGCAGCTCGTCTGAAAACACGTCGACAAACTCTCTGACCACTGGCACAGCATCAACAGGCACCTTAGCTTCCTTTTCTCTAGAAATTGATGCTAGGAACCCTCTCGCTCCTGAGGTCAGTAACTTAGTCGCCTTCAATACCGAAATGGTCTTCACACATTCCCAGGCTTTCGCCCTTTAAACCTAAAGCTTGGTCTCGATGGTGGGCTAAACACAACCTCCTTATGTCGACAATCAATCACCGTGTGATGCTTAGACAACCAATCCTTGCCAATGATCACATCAAACTCGCTCATAGATAGTACCACGAGCGTAACATCCAGAATATTACCATCTCCTAGGGCATGTGCCTTCTTCATGCTCCCCAACTGTTCTTGGAGGAGACGAAGTTGGCCCAGTCAAGGTTGTGCCTCGGCTCCATCACACCCCGCCTCTTTTCGGTGTTTGTTGATCACATCCCTGAGATTCGTTCCTAAGTCTGATCCCGCCGTACGGGCACTTGGAACTTTCAGGGGATGCGGGGTGGACGAGCCTCGGGTGGTGCTCTTTGGTTGGCTACTCCGAACGGACTGCGTCTGAGAGGACTCCGACGCTCTTGATCCAATCCTTTGGTGGACCGAATGTTCCTTCCTCTAGTCGTTACCGCCGAGTCGAAGTCGTTCGACCGGTTTTCGGTGCAGGGAAAGCACCTTTTTTGGCGCCTCCGTGGCTGGAGCTTTCCCTTTGGCAGGGTCCCGAACCAACGGAGCTGTTTTCTCTGCTACAGCCTTTTCTCTTGGCAGGCTGTTGCTACACTGCCTCTTGCAGCGCTTGTTGGTTCCCAGCATCAGCTACCTGAGCCGGAGGTGGTTGCCAGAGCAATTCCACCAGGAGACTCAAACGCTCCGCCATTCCTTGCACTCGTTCTTCCAAAGTAGTAAACTTTGGATCTGCATGCTCCGGTTCTTGTGCAACTACCGCACCCTCAGGATTCGAGTGGTTCTCGACATGAACAACGTTCTGTTCTCTGGAGGCAATTCACTTTGGAGCATGCTCGGCGTCCGATTCGTCGTTGACACCGTGGTGGTGGCCGTTTTCAATATTCGACAGTTTTGCAAGAAAACGAAGTGGAATTTTTTAGCGTTTTAGGTAGAACACTATCGTCCCCACAGACGGCGCCAACTGTTGATGCCGAAAAATGGTCAACGGATATCCATAGTGAATTTGTTTAGCTGAGGACGAAAGGGCCTGCAAAAAAGCGAATTTTAGGGCACACTGGTGTGGTGTGAGCCACAAGGCCTCCGATGCCTAAGTTAGAAAACGGATTTAGGGAGAATAGACTGAAGCACAAAGAATGGCTTAAGGGTACTTAGCTTAGGAATCGCCCCTTGAAAGGGGGAATGAATTGACTTTTATAGCAGCCGGTCTTGTAACCGCTGCGGCTCACTTATGGCGATGTAACGGTCGACCGTTTAGAAACGTCCACCATTAAGCCGGGTATGAATATCGGCGTAACTCTTGGACGTTACCCTTTAGAGGTGTAACGGTTTTGATTCTGGACTCAGTCGACTCTTCGGAGAGTCCTGACCTCCACCGTCGACCCAATGGGACTAACCTACTCGTTGTAACGGGCGACGCCACGGGGTGTAATGCCTCCAATCGTTACTTGGACTCGGTCGACTCTTCGGAGAGTCCTAACCTCCATGGCCCATCCACTCGGATGGACCTACTCGTTGCCGGACCCGAGAAGGGTAAGGCTGTAAGGGCCGACCCCGAGGGAGTCTTGACCTTCCTTGGCCAACCAGCTGCAAGGGCCGACCCCGAGGGGGTCCTGGCCTTCCTTGGCCGACTCCCGGGGAGTCGGACTAGTTTGGCCGACCTCGCGGGGTCGAAAATGGACTTGGTCGACCCCCGAGGGGTTGTAGCCTCTATTTAGCCGACCCCCGGGGGGTTATGGCCTCCATTTGGCCAACCCGGGGGGTCGGCAATGGCGAGGCCGACCCCCTAGGGGTCGGCAAGGACGTTGGCCGAACCCCGGGGGGTCGGTGAGGGTTTTGGCCGACCCTCCGGGGGTAGGCGAGGGCTTTGGCCGACCCCCTGAGGGTCGATGCCTCCATTTGGCTGACCCCGGGGGGTCGGCATTGGCTCCCTTGTCCTTCGTTCGGGTCCCGACCTCTTCCAAGTTTTTCGAGATATTTTTAGGTTATAACAAAAAAATTTCGAAACAGTTTTCCAAATATCTCATAGCAAAAATGAGTTCAGAGTAAATTACAACCATTGTTGTAAAAGATCAACAAATAAATCTGAAAAGAGAGAGAGATCAAGAAATAGATGCACTACACCCACCCTTTGTCCTATTATTTTGTTACTTAAATTATTTATTTATTTATTTACCCGTTTTGGCTAAACAAATTAAAACTATTCTTGGTCATTTCAATAATTTAGTCACGTTGCTCAAAGATTTTATGAACCAATTGAATAAGAAATTATGGGCTCCATGACTTCTTTTAAAGATAAAAATTTAAGTATGAATTAAGGGTTTGTTTATTTTGGTGTGGATTGGGTCACATGGTTCAAATTAACTATGGTGATTATTTTAATGGAACACATTTTGATACACACATTTAAAACAACTAGAGGCTTTTTCAAATTTCTATCTCCAACACTTGGACAATTCGTTTTCCTAGCTGATTAACTCTCAATCAAACTGTGGGTTTTGAGATGTTCTTCGTACATTACAACAATTTCAGGAATAGATGATGGACTAAAATATAAAAATAAAAAAAACATTGTCGGGCATAAAAGATGACGAGCGACTTTAGATGTTGGGCGTTGCCCGACATTATTAATGTTGTTCGTCATCTTTTTGCCTAACATTGCATTTGCATGTCATAAAATGCAAACAATGTCGAGCGAAGAATAGATGTTAGGCGTTTATTAATATATTCGATCTTTTTCCTAGAATAAATGATTGATAATGCCAATCATGGAATGTTTTTAATGTCGGGCACATACCATGATGACCATTATCCATCATGGAAAGTTCCCGACATCTTAAGGCTTTGATGTCACTATCAGGTACCCGACACCTTTTCCAATAGCTGTTAGGCAATGCCCGACATCTTTTCCCAAATTTGTCGTAGTGAGAGTAAACATGTGGTTCTTTTTTATGTCATTTGTGGGGTGACGATCCTATATTAGAAAGTTAGAAAAATCTTCTGGTGGACTATTTCTGTCATCGCCAATTAATTTTAAGATGGATTTACACCCTATCTAATATGGTATCATAACTCATTAAATTTAAATATTTATTCGGTTCAATAGGAATAAAATAGAGATTCAATTTAATATTGGTGAACCCAAAAGTAGCACCATGTTGAGGATCCCACATGTCGATTTTTTTCTCTATATATCCTTTTGATATCCTTTCATCTTCATTGTTTTGTTTTCTTCCTTGCAAAGTTTTGATGACGACGGGTACGAAATCCTTCATTGTTGAGGTATTCGGTTTGGTTCTTGAGTTAAGGGTTTTGACGAGTTTGCTTCGATCTTGGTTCTATTACGCTAGGGTTTTGATCTTTAATAGATGTTGATCAATTTCTATTAATCTGTTGGACTTTGAAACATTAAACTATTACCCTAGATTTCGAACCTCTCAACCCTTCGACGAAGTCGTTTTTCCATTTTTGACACGATCCGATGAAGCTCCTCGTGTTGGTCTCCATGATCAACTTTATCTTGACATAGACATTTGTGGGGATGTCTAAAATCAGTGTGTGTGCATGGTTGAGAGAACTCTTACATTGTACTCATTGAAGTACTTTTTCTTACCTTCAAGAAGGTTGCTGATGCTTGTACTCATTGAAGTTCCTAACCCATATGAAAATCTTCTGATCACATTTTAACTGGATCAAAATTCTGTTCCAATTGACTGACTTTCTCTTACACTAGATTTTTTATTTTTATTTTTTTCATTTCCATTTAGTAAATAATTAAATATCAAAAAGACTTATTTTTTGCTTTAACAATAATTAAGTTTGGAAGCCAAGATCTGTTCAATTGATTTATAAGCTTAATGAGTTTGTATCTGAGATATTAACTTGTGTTAGTTCAACTACAATTAGGTTAGGGGATATGAATGGTAACTTCTTGATTATAGAAATACATGATATTGTTCTTATTAGCTTTTAATATTGAATTTAAATTTATTATAGGGATCAATTTTAAGGTTTTTTTTTTAAGTTTAGGAACTAAAATTGGACTTTCAAAAGTTCAGGGACCAAATGGAATAAAACTAGAAATCTATGAATTAAAATTGAACTTTTGAAAATTCAGGAAGAAAAATAGAACAAATGTGAAAGTTCAAACACCAAAAATGTTATTTTTCCCTCTAGTTTAGTATATTAAAAATTTTGATCCATAATTAAATAAAAAAAACCAAGAACTTTAAGTTAAGAATTAAATTAAATCTCAATAATATGGGTTAAAGTACGGCTAATAAGTAGCATATCAACCGAAAGGGTTGATGGGGTTGGAAATTGAGCGTAAGAGCATGCAATAAACACAGAGAAATGTGTGCAATATATTTTAAAAAATATTAATTAATTCAATTATTAATCTACATGTTTTTATCGTAGGTGATTGACTTCTTATAATAAATTCTTCTCATAATACTTTTGGTGGATCTAAATGTCAAGTAGGATTGATCAACTCCCTAGATGACTAGATCAACCTCCTCCAATCTTCCAGGTTATATCTACCTGATACTAAGTTGTTCGTAGAAGACTTTTAGAGAAAAGGAAATTGGGAATATTTTGTGTCAAAGGTATGACAAGAAGGACATATAGATTTGGAATTAATAATATTTTTCTTTATCTTATATTAAAAGATATTAGAGAATAATATTTATTTAATAAATATTTCTCCTACTTCCTTAGTGGAAAAATTTGAAAATCACTCCCTTATCTATTAGAGGAATGATTTTTCTTTCTCGGTAAGGGAGGAGAATTTTAAATTTTACAATAGGTCTCATACACTGTTTTATTTCTTTTAATTGATATTTATCTAATAAATATCAATTATATAATATATCCAATATATTATTTTTTTCTATAAATAAATGTCTAATTAATATATCAAATATATTAATTAACCAATAAATATTCATATAAATAATATGTTCAACATATATCCAATAATTATTTACTTAATTAATATATCCAATGTATTAATTATTTCTCTTTAATATTTATCTAATGTATCTAATTTATTATTAACTAATTTTAATAAATTAAACTTAAACTCCAATTATGTTCAACATAATTTATTAGTAAGTTCATGCTATTTAAACTCACTCTCTAACTAAGTAGTGTACTAGTAGATATGAGCTAGCATGGAATCCAATCCATATTCGTTAACATTAAGCTTATATTCCAATAAAAGCCTGTGTTGAACTCTTTCGCATTATAGAACAATTTATGTCCACGAATATAATCGTTCATCTATCATATGATCTTTCACGAGCTTATTCGTAATTCACATCCAGTACAAGACATTCATTCTACTTTTGTGATTACATAATTTTTTTTCCTTAAGTGTCATTGATTCCTCTAATGAACGAGTTGTTTATTGTCCGACCATAAACCAGTATTCTTTCGAGCCACTAAGAGGCAAATACCCTTTGTTCAAGACTTAGAATCAGTTCTTAAGGGAACAACTCTTCTACTTCCTCAATAATAGGGAATGAGTGAATTTCTTCTTGTAACATTGAGTTTCCAGACACTCACTACAATAATACCTAACGTGGGAGGCGTATTTTAACCCAATGTTGTTTGGTTGATTTGACTCATGCACATAAAAAGACATTTTCATAAAGCAAGAGTTCATACCTCCTAAAAATTAAGATCACATCGACATACAACCATCTTAGTGAAGTACTTGATCAAAATCTATAACGAAATTACTAAACCAATCATAATACTTCTAGTCCAGTCTTATGCAAAAACTCATTTTTACATAGGCGCCTCATTAACATGTATCCATATGAATAGCGAGGATCAAGTTGTGTGCAATCATTACTAAGCGCATCGTAGGAACAGTGTCATCGGACTTAGGCGCCCTGCCTTAGTCCATACATTGTAGATACTTTATGTTATTAACTTAGCACTAGATTGACTTGCATGTCCCACATACTTTGTCCAAGTGTTCATCTAAAAAATTATAGATTTATCGTCATTAATCCAATTAATGTGATAAGGCTTAATGACGTTTGCAAATTAAACGTGCAATTAACAAAAATAATAAATTTTATTGATAATTGAAATAATCATTAAATGAGATATGTTTTTTAATTATAAACTACTAAGCTTTTAGGTCACAATCTCTAACAGGTGGCGTTCTGGTTTTATTGATTGGTTATAATCCGATTCAACTCCATGCTTATGTGTTTAATCCTAAAAATCAATATCTGACTCTTATATTATTTAAGTATAATGCATTCTATGTAGGGTTTGTGGTCCTCACCCAAAATTTTTAAAAAATAAAATAATAAGTAGCATATTAAATCATTATATACCAAAGCTTTGTTACTCTTAAATTATCAAATTAACAAAAATTATCTATTTGACAAAAGTGTATCCTATCAGGTTTTGAATTTGAATCTCTCGCCACAATTGAACTAAAATACTTCTCAACGTATATGTTAATTATATTAAAACTTCATCTCACTTGTCGACAAACTCAACCAATCAAATCAAAAGTTTAAATTGATGGGTTCGAGTAAATTTTTATATATCGAATTTCAAAAGATTTAGTAACAAGCATATCTTAAATAATATCTAACAAATATCCTAATAAATTAAGATAATATCTAATAATACTCAAATTCTATATCTAACAAATTCTAGAGAATATTATTGAAAACAATGTCAATAAACGTTGTTCACACTGTTTCTACATTTGCTGTCGGTCGCGAGTCAAATTGAGCATGCCGCAAATAAGATGCTAAAGTTATTATAACCACATGCAAATTTCACGAATGGTCAAACTATTGTTGATCACGCCGCCATAAATACATCGCTAATACAATCTTGTATTGCACCATATGAATCATGCGAATTTCACGAATCATCAAACTTTCATTGATTATGTTGTCTGTCATAATATACCGCAAATAAGATGTTGAACATGTATCGTACGAGAATCACTTGGATTTCACGAATCGTCAAACCACCCATAATGACATTACCTTGTCGATTTAAGAATAATCATCTCTAATTTAGACAATGATAAATTTTAGATAAGTCATGACTTTGATACCATCATAAATTTTTGATAGCTTTAATACCATGATAAATTTTGAAAAATATCTTTCCATTAACCTATAAAATATATTAAATTTCCAAAGATCTGGTAAGAAATTCTAGATAATTTATAACCAATATTCTAAAAAATGAGAAATACTTATTAATGTTTAAATACTACCGTTTTTACATTAAATAAGTATAAATTTATTTCGAAAAAATATATAATTTAATAGTAATTTCTAGGGTATAATTTAACGCAACAATCCACATATGTTTGGTATGACATTGCTAACAACTTCCTTATAAATTAAGGGAGCATTTGTTTAATGTTATTAACGAGCTATTATTACAAATTATTGTTTTTATGACTCTTCTTTAAATAACTACATCCAAACGAATTATTACAATTATTCAAAATAGTTAGTCATGAGAATTTGATGTGTGTAACACATTTGGTAAGAGACATTATAATTATAGCACAAACTTATCAAAAATTCATTTATTGCGGATTTTTTTTTTTTCCGTTAATTCCAGTGTACTGGTTGACTTCAATCACTTAATTAATAAACTTCAATTACTTAATTAATAGACTTTAATCAGTGTAATGATTGATTTCAATCACTTAACTAATCTACTTCAATCACTTGACTAATCGAATTTAATCACTTAACTGATAGACTTCAATCACTTAACTGGATAGACTTCAATCACTTAATTGATAGACTTCAATTAGTGTACTGATTAACTTCGATCACTTAACTGATCGACTCCAATCACTTAACTGATAGACTTCAATCAATGTGTTGATTGACTTCAATTAGATAATTAATGGACTTCAATCACTTAACTGATTGACTTCAATTAGTTCAATCACTTAACTTATCGAATTTAATCACTTAACACATGCATCATACGACCAATTAGAGTTTCAAAATAGCACTGATCAATCGTTTGAAATAACATAGATATGGCAATTGAGATAAATCTGAGAGTCTTATGGAAATCGATTTAGAGAAATGAAATCGATAAAAGAATCGATTGAGAAAATGATAGAAAGCATTGATCGACTTCAATCAATGTACTGATCGACTTCAATCACCAGACTAATTGACTTCAATCAGCAAACTGATCGACTTTAATCAGCGAACTTCAATCACTAGACAGATCGACTTCAACAGTTTTTAGGCTAGAGGCTTTGTGACCATTTTGATAGGCCCGTCGAAAAAAGTTGCTATATATGCAAATAGTTTCAAAATGTGTGATACACCAAATATTTATGGTTTTTTTTAATATACATGCAAAAGCCTCGTTTTGATTACTCAAAATAATAACGCATTTTTATTAACTCATTTCTTCTATCTATTAAAATTAATCATTTATTTATAATAGCTCATTTCTAACTTTTCAAAATAATCACTTATTTGTAGGTTACATCCAAACGAGTTATTGTTTGCAACACTTCTAAAAAAATCATCATCTAAACGAGTTATTAACTGCAAATTATCTACAAACAATTACACCTAAAAAAAAACCAAATTTCTAATCACTTAAAATAACTTCTTATTTATAATCACTCAAAATAACTTCTCATTTATAATCACTCAAAAAATCACTCTACGTCAAAACATTTTTAAATGTAAATAACCAGAGGTTATACTTGGAATTCTAGTTTAAGAAAACTTGTACTTGGAACTAGCAAAAATAAAGGAAGTTATAAGAGTGTGTTTGGGCAACCAAGATGAAATGAGAATGATTCTCATCCATAATCATTCTTCTCATAATTATGTTTCTTCAAAAGTACATTTTAATTCTTCTTCTAACTAGTTTTTGTTCTTCCCATAATAATTTTGTATTTCCCTCAATTTTTCACTCCCAACATATTTAATATTTTATTCTCTTCATAATCATTCTAATCACATCAAACACAAGTAATCATTCATCATTCTCTTTACCTTAAAGAGATACTTCTTATAATCATTTTCTTTTACATTCTCTTTCTAATTCTCATTTCCCTTCCCATAGGCACTCCTAACATCCAGTATGATGCGAAAGAAAAATAATTATGAAGAGAATAAAAAATTGTATTAAGGAAGAATAAGAAGTAGCTTGGAAGAGAATAAAAAAGTGATTTTGAAAAAGATGGGATTATGAAGGCCTTGTTTGGCAACGTTCTTGTTTCATGTTTCTCATTTCTTAGTCTTTGCTTCTTGTTCTTTGTTTCTTATTTTCTTAGAATAAGAAACAATAATGTATTTGGTAACTATTTCTATTTCTTAAAAAAAAAAAAAAAACGGGAGCAAGATTTGTTTGGTAACGTTATTGTTTCATTTTCTTGTTTCATATTTCCTTCTTCTTGATTTTAAAATTTTTATCCTTTAAAAAAAATGTAAGTATGTAATATACAAATATATAATATGCATTAAAAAACATTTTATAAAAATAAGGTGATCTAATACTCAAAAATAATTTTATAAAAAATACAAAATAATATAAATCTAACAACAAATCTAACATGTTATTTTTCACGAGTCATTCCTAGGGGTGAAAGGAAAAATCGTAAAAGGACGAAACTAAATTGAACCAAACCTATCTTTTTTTAGAACAACAGTGTTTGATATTTTAGAAAATAGAAATGTATTGGTTCGTTTTCGATTCTTAATGGAAGAACCAACATAAAATCGAACCAAATCAATATAGAAAGAAAAATATAAATATGTTACTATTTATATTTGATGTAAACTAATTTAGATTTTAAATAAGAAGCAAAAATTATGTAAATATTTTGTTATTTGTGGAAAATGTTATTTTTGGTTGGTAAATTAAAATTTTGATATTTTGGTTAGTAAATCTTAAATCAAATTTAATGATAATTTTGATACGTTGAAAAATTCATCTAAAATGATGTTCATTTAAATTTAGTTCAATTTTATTGATAAACAAATATTATATATGTAAAAAAATTAAAATAAGAAAAATATAAATTTGTGAACTTCAAAATATTGCAAAATATTACCGATCAACATATATCGTATACTACAAATTTTAAATTGCATACCATACATAAAAATTGAAAAATTATAAATTAGTATATAAACATATAAATTAAAATAATTAAAAAATATATTCCAAAAGAGTATGAAAAAAGAAAAATTACTATTTTAATAAAATTATTATTTAACAACAAAATGTGTTTTTTATAAAAGAAATAAAATTTTCAAATTTTAAAAAGAGAAACAAAAAATAAGAAACTACTTTTTGTATTTTCTTATTTTTTTACCCAATTTTTAGAAACGTTCTTTTTATTTTAATAACAAAAATCATGAATAGTTTACCAAACAAATTTGTTTCTCAAAAATTGAAAACGAAAACGAGAAATGAGAACGTTACTAAACAAACTCTCATATTTTTACATAATTTTTAGAAACGTTATTTTTATTTTTTTTAAAACAAAAAACGAAAACAGTTACCAAAAAATCTATTTATCAAAACTTAGAATAAAAAACTAGAAACAGAAAAGGAGAACCAAACGAAACGAAAACGAATGATTTTCTTCCTGAAATACCATAAATCATATCCATATTTCCATTCTTATTTTTATTTTGTTTTTGGTGGCCCAATCCACGAAATAAAAAAGTGACATATCAGTAATATATGAGGAAATGGAGGTTATATAAATAAGTCTCTCACTAAAAGTAAAAGAGAGAGAAAGAAGAGAGAGAGAGATCTGAGTTAGGTGCGGAATCGCTTAGACGCAGCAGCAGCAGCAGCAGGTCTTGTTAAGTTCACATAAATGGCGAAGAAGATCCGGACCCTTGGATTCTCTCTCTCAGATCCAGATCGTTCCATTCATTCTCTCTCTGTAGTTCGTTTCGTCTTCACCCAATGGAGGGAAGAGAGATAAACCCTTCGTTCTCCGATTTTCTTGCGGTCTTTTCTCTTCCTCCTCCTTACTTTTCTGCTCTTGCTTCATTCTTCAATTTCCTCGCTCTTTTACTACGCTAATTGGGGGAGTTTATTTGTTTGTTTCATTAATTGTTGGATTTAAAAGATTGAGCTACTTTTGTTTTTCCCTTTCTTTTCTGTTGTTTTCTTGTCTTTTTGTTGGAAAGATTTGAATTACACTGACTCTTGGTGCCAATTTAGTTTGTTATTGTTCTTTTCTCTTTAGTTTGTGGATGGGTTTTGATTTTTTTTTTTTCTTTTTAATTAGGAATTGGAGTTTGTGTTGATGAAATGGACTTTTTTGGGTTTCTTGCTTTGGAATTTGTTGTTTGGGGCTTTCAATCTCTATGTTTACTCTGTTTATATTGTTTTGCAGATTTGGGGTTTTTGATTGCTTCACTTTGTAGTTGTAGGCAGCTGAGTTTGAGATCAGGGTATTGGAGTTGTATCTTTCACTTCAGCGAGCTACTAAAATTGGTGGAGATTTGAGGATGATGAAGATACGTGAGTAATCTGATTGTCTAGCTACTACTGGTAGAGGCGATTCTTGTTGAATCTGGGCCTTCAAAAGGGTTGTTGAGAGAATGCCTGATGTTTGTTGGTTTTTGAGTTAAGCCCTAGAAATTGCTTGTACATCCGAGTTGGGAACCGAAGGAGAAATTCTGGTTCAGCTCGAGATCTGACATTGAGTTTCTCCGAAAGAAATGGAAGGGATGGTGATTTAGGAATTTAAGTTGGAGATAAACAAGAGGCAAACGTCAATGGAAGATTCTTTGAAATATACCCATAGTCCAGCTCATCTAGCAGTTGTACGTCGAGATTATGCCTCTCTGAAGCGTGTGGTTTCATCCCTTCCTCGGCTAGCCAAGGCTGGTGATGTTAATACTGAAGAGGAATCTCTTGCTGCAGAGCTCAAAGCTGATGCTGTCTCTGCTGCTATTGATCGCCGTGATGTTCCTGGTCGGGAGACCCCTCTCCACCTTGCAGTACGTCTTCGAGATCAGGTTTCAGCTGAGATTTTGATGGGGGCTGGTGCTGATTGGAGCCTACAGAATGAGCATGGTTGGAATGCTCTTCAGGAAGCTGTCTGTACAAGAGAGGAAGCAATAGCAATGATAATTGCTAGACATTACCAGCCTCTGGCATGGGCAAAATGGTGTCGCAGGCTTCCTCGTATTATTGCTTCTGCTGCCCGGATTCGTGATTTTTACATGGAGATAACTTTTCATTTTGAGAGTTCCGTTATTCCTTTTATTGGCCGAATCGCTCCATCAGATACTTATCGCATTTGGAAGCGTGGTTCTAATCTCCGAGCTGATATGACCCTTGCTGGTTTTGATGGGTTTCGAATTCAGCGCTCTGATCAAACATTTCTCTTTCTAGGCGAGGGCTACAGTTCAGAGGATGGTAACGTTAAGCTACCTCCAGGTTCCTTGATTGTTCTTGCTCATAAGGAGAAGGAAATTACTAATGCTTTGGAAGGAGCTGGTGTTCAACCAACCGAAGCTGAAGTTGCCAATGAAGTGGCCCTTATGTCACAGACAAATATGTATAGACCAGGCATTGATGTTACTCAGGCAGAGCTTGTTCCCCATCTCAACTGGAGAAGACAGGAGAGGACTGAGATGGTTGGACATTGGAAGGCAAAAATATATGATATGCTTCATGTGATGGTGAGTGTGAAGTCAAGGAGGGTTCCCGGAGCTATGACAGACGAGGAGCTATTTGCTGGAGATGATGAAGAAAGGTTGGCCAATGGTGGTGAAAATGATGAGTTTGATGATGTATTGACCGCAGAAGAGAAAATGCAATTGGATTCTGCACTTCGAATGGGAAACTCTGAGGGTCTGGGTGAAGATGAGGAACACGTAGCCTTCGAAAACCAAGAAAATGGTTCTGTTGGTTTGTATGAAAACTCTGACCCAAATAGTGCCACTAAGGAGAAAAAGAGTTGGTTTGGTTGGAACAAGAAGAGTGGCAAGGGAAGTAATGATGATCCCGATGATCCGAAGATTGTAAGGAAAGTTTCAAAATCCCTTCCAGAAGGTGTCAATCAAAAAGTAGTTGATCATCAAAAACTGTCTTCTGAATTATCCACGGAAGATATGGGGGATGGGAAGAAAGGAAAGGATAAAAGCAATAAGAAGAAAAAGAAGAAAGGAATCACTAATGAATCTAAGCATGAAAGTGAGTATAAAAAGGGTTTGAGACCTGTCTTATGGTTGACACCAGATTTTCCTTTAAAAACAGATGAGCTTCTGCCTCTACTTGACATCCTAGCCAACAAGATCAAAGCAATCAGGAGACTAAGGGAGCTTTTAACAACAAAATTGCCTTATGGCACATTTCCAGTGAAGGTAACATAACCTAAGATTTTTTATGTTAATGTTCTAATTCCTCATTACATATTTCTTTATCATTTGCTTTTATTACTTCAAGTTTTCATTGTCCTGTGATGTGAACCACTTTATGAGATTATATGCTCCTTCATTCTTCACTCAGATAGCTTCATTAGGTAGGAAAAATGTTACTGCCCGTTTCTTTCAAGATTTTTGTTTGAAATCCTGCAAAAAGTGTTTTTCCGAACTCTTTTTTTTATACTTAGAACAACCCAACCCTGTAAAAAAAAATTGACCCATCTTTTCAGGGATAGACATAGACTAAATGGAAAATAGTCCCCCAAAGGGTGGCACAGTCATCAAAAGCTTGGATTTTGAAGGTGTGATCCCTTCAAGGTCCTAGGTTCGAGATTCACTTGTGACATTAATTTGTGGACACCTTCTGTGTCTCCATTCTTTCGATATCTCTCGGTGCCTGGCCTAGGGACGAGTGTGATTATCTGAGATGTAGTGGAGCAAACCTTCGATTTTCCAGTTTTCATAAAAAAAAAACCAAAAAGGCCCCTTTAACTTATATAAGTAACATGATTTCTTTCCTGTTCTTAATGAGTTAACAATTGAACTCGTCATATAAAACTCCCAGAAAGGATAAAGTTTGGCTCAAACTATCCTGGTTTCCTATTTTTTTTGCCTTCTATGTACCTACAACCTCTATGCACCATGCAAAATTTGTTGTAACCAGGAGATTTTTGGCACCTCTGATTTTGCGTTTTTGTGAAAAGGATTTTAGTTTCAAGTAGTTGGCAGGACGCTGACTAATCAGTAATCAGATGAGAGAATTGAGAAGAATATGCTAGTAGCTCTTCCATTTATGTTTTCACGGTTTGTTAAGCAATGGACAGAAGAATGTACACGGACATTTTTCCTAAGTAATTTCTCAAGAGGAAAGATTAGTGTTGGTTTCCAAATAAATACATGGGAGCAGAAACAAGGGTCCTGTAAAAGATGTAAATACTAGTTTCAAACTCTTTCTTAGGAAATTTTTTGATAAACTCCAACTTCAAAACAGTATAAGCAAGTTTTTATAATTTTTTTTTTAATCAGTATATATCTTCGTAATGACATGTTTCATAGCTAATTCTTGTGAAATAAGCTGGGATAAGCTGTATTATCATTTCCTTGTGGTAATGAGGTAATCTTTTTGACAATTTAACATCATCCTACAATTTTCCTGACGTCAATGGTTTTGACTTTGAGGTCAGATTTTTTATTTCGTACTTTGTTGTTATGTTGGCAACAACACATGTTTATGATATGAAATTTGATTTTCTGATGTCACAGTTGTGTGATACCCACGTCCCCCATATTAAGGATATTTTGTTCTTATCTTAATTCTAGTAATAATAATAATAATAATAATAATAATGGAAGGATTTGTTTCATTCTGTAGGTTGCCATTCCCATTGTCCCAACTATTAGAGTACTTATTACTTTCACTAAATTTGAGGAGCTTCATCCGGTTGAAGAATTTGCAACCCCACTCTCAAGTCCAGCACATTTCCAGGATGCCAAGTCCAAGGAATCAGAGGGATCCTCATCATGGATTTCGTGGATGAAAGGAAGTCGAGGTGGGCAATCCAGCGACAGCGACAGCAATCGATATAAAGATGAAGTCGACCCGTTTCATATACCATCCGAGTACACATGGGTCGATGCTAATGAGAAGAAACGCCGCATGAAAGCAAAGAAAGCAAAGAACAAAAAGAACAAGAAACAAACGACTTCTAAAGGTGGGAATGGAGGAATTCAAATGAGCGAGGACATGGAAGAGTAATTTTATTTTTTCATATATAGGTGATTCCTGCTGCCATGCCCCCCAACTTTGAGATCCTTCTGCAACAGATAAAAAGGAGGTAAGCTTATCTCCTAATTGAATTTGACATTTTTTTTTCCTATTTTGCACATTGAAATATCATGAGCTTAGAGGATCCACGGGTTATTTGTTTGGTGGAAAAGTCTAATTGATTAATCAAGCATCGTATCTGTAGTAATTTCATCTGGAAGATATATTTGTATTTGGAGAAACAGTCTCTTCTCCTTTAGTAGCTTATTTCCGATTCGATTTTGAATTAGACCTCAATCTTTGTACCCAGGTCACCAACTATAAGTTTTACGCTTTCGTTCGTTGTTGTTACGACTCCACAGAGATGCTCTTCTGGACCCACTTGACATGAATAATTTTTTCAGTTATAATGCTTAACTCTTATTTGATAAATTTGATTAAATTATGACTAAGTTAATAATGATAAAATTAATATAGAGCAGTCGTAGCAGGTTGTCTTAGTTTCAGGAGTCCAGTTCTGCTGTCTGACTATATTTGTTCCCTTGTCTCATTGAGTTGGACTTTGATCAATTTTGAGGGTAAAAGTAGAGTTGGTTCAAGCACATCAGTTTAAGATTGAAAATTGAGCCATCAAGATCTTTGCCATAACCAAACCAAACCAATTAAACAGCACCTCTCATCTACTCCTTTCCTTCACAGCTAAGCCAGCCACCTAATTAGAATGAAGGAATAGACTTATTTCTTGTCAATCTTACTCTGCACTTAGGATATATACTCTAGAAAATCTCATTATTCTCTTTCCCTCTTCCGAAAGAAACCAAGAAAGAAGAAATGAGACGGTTAAATAATCCTTCTTACCCTTCCAAAAGATGGCCTGGTTGGTAGACTCGAGGTTTCCAACTTATGCTCAGTGGATCACTGTGGCAAGGATAACGAAAATAATTACAAGAATAATTATCGTATCCACATTTGAGTTCGAGAATCATTATCCTCATAATCAATATATATTCCTCCCATCGTCACCGGTCATCTCTTTACAATCCTCTTTCATTCTCGTAACTACTCTTTATTCTTCTCACTCATTATTTTGTTTCCTTATCATAATTTTCTACCTCTCAGAGCTTCTATTTCTCGATTTAAAAAAAAAAACACCAAACATTTTAAAATATAGTAATAAGTCATTTGAATGTGAATACAAACGGTGTATGCTTCTACCTTGTGTGGATGTCGAGAAACTCGTAAGAAATTAATTCTTAAATAGGTAGCATCATGGATTGAACTCATCACCTTATGTCTCCAAGGTGTTTATTGACCACTACATCACTCCATGGTGTTTATATCTAAATTATTATTGCATATACCAATTTAATTGAAGTTTCTAAAATTAGGGCGAGTTTCTAAAATGACATTGTGAATTAATATCGAATAATCAAATTTATAGTTTAATACGTGATGATTTTAAAAAATTTATAATTTCGATTATTATAACATAGACCAATTTAATTGAAGTTTCTAAAATTAGGGTGAGTTTCAAAATATGACATTGCTGATTAACATCAAATAATAAAATTTATAGTTTGATACACGAATGATTTTAAATAAAATTTATAGTTTCGTATATGGATAATTATTGCATATACCAATTTAATTGAAGTTTCCAAAATTAAGTTGATTTTCTAAATATGGCATTGTGGATTAATATCAATTAATAAAATTTATAGTTTGATGGATGATTTTAAATAAAATTTATAGTTTGATATATGGAATAAAATTTATAGTTTCATATATGGATTACTATTGCATATACATATTCAATAGAAGTTTCGAAACTTAGGTTCCATTTGAAGCACAATTAAGTATAAAGTAATAAAAGATAATTACAAATTGAAAACATTTCATATTATCGAAACCCATACATCAATTTCTCCTTAATAAGAAGGAAGAACATATAAAATTGAAATGCTAGTATAGTAACGAAAGTCGACATATAAAATATGGAGTAGCATCGTGGCTACATCAATTGAAAAGTTCAACAACAAATTCATTATCTTTTATGCACCTTCGATTGAATCTGATCAATAAGTCTGAAGTAGAGGCTTTGTTTTAGCCTGAAAAAATTTAGTAAACAAATTTGAAGACATAATTTACTCAATTTAATTCCAAAATGAAAAACCTAACAAAAATGAAATATAGAGGTATAGACCACCTTTTCACCGACACTATTGAGAACATAAACCTTATACAAATAATGATAAAAAAAAAAAACCTTCAGTCTCAAGAATGGATACAATTATCATTTCTTGTACGAGATAAGTTCTCGTATAAAATCACTTGAAGTGCATTTTTTTTTAAAATATGTTTTTCAATGATGCAACATTACAATAACAAAGTCTAAAACATAGAATATGAGTAAAATAGGATTTGGATTAAAAAAATATAAAATAGAATACTAACCAAAGCTATATACCAACATAGGCCAATATACAAAGATGAACTAATATTAAACAAAAATATAAACACAAAGAAGAATCGTGAACAAGTAACATTAACAAAAATGAACAACATGAATGGATCAACGATGGTTTGTGAATAACAAAAATGAAGAATATAAGCAGATGAATGTGAACCAATAGCAGAATCGAATATGTTGCGAATAACAAAAAGATAAATAGAAAGTAGAATCGAAAACCAATAAACTGAAAGTCAAAAACCCATAACATTAACACAAATGGATACCCAAAAACCAAAAAGCCAGAATGTGATTCAAGGAACAAAAATGAACAGCTAGAAATAGAGGCCATAAACTATTCATAAATAATCAACGATTGTTGAAACAGAAAGAGGATAAAACTCACAATGAAAAGTAAAACTCAGCGTGTGAAACAAACAACAATCCCAAACCAATATATATAAAGAGGAGAATAGTTCGATTTAAGAAAAATAAATCAACACTTACGATCAAATTAACTCAGAGACAGTCATTGGAAGTGAAAGTAAATTTATTTCGGTAGAAACAAAACCCTAAACCCAGACTAATTGCGAAGAAAAATTCTTCATTTATGAGGAACAAAAAGAAGAAAATTAAAGAAAGAGTTCATGGTTGTACGAATGAGCATATATA
>JBBMEG010000020.1:6777246-6822830 GCA_037832605.1 Cyclanthera cordifolia | reverse complement strand
GAAGCGAGGCGCCAAAGGTGCGCCTCGGGCTTTTTTGCGCCTTTTTGGGGCTTTATTGCGCCTTTTAAAACACTGGTCCAGTAGGAGTGCACGCACACGGAGGCATTTTTCAACATAGACGCATAAAAGACAAGTTCTAAACAAGCCTTCAATCTATTTGTTATACAGTTTTAATTTTTTAACTTCAGTCAACTCTAGTTAAAACCACGTTGAAAAGAAAAGAAACGGCTTCAAGCTGCATCACCAACGGCAAACCACCCCAAATTGGAATTTCATGTCTTTCAGCAAGATTAGCTTGGCACATGAAATACGCCAAAACATTCAATTCAAATACATCCAAAGCATTCATATTATTGAATTACCTAAATCAAACATATATATTTTCATCTTGAGAAAATGGCATGCCATATCTTTGACTTTTCTTCATTGGGTCCATGTTTGGAAATTTGAACATTCATCAATAATTTAATTTTTGTCCCTTTCCATACACCAAACAGACATTTTATTCTTTTATGATAAAAACAAGAAAGAGATTTCAAAACTGTGCTTCACGAAAAATGGCAATGAATTGATGGCATACCTCGATAAACTATCCACAGATTCGATTCCATCTTGCATTTCCTCTTCTTCAATTTCCTCCTCATCCTCATCCTCCTCCACCTCTTCTTCTTCCTCTTCCTCCAAATCACCCCAATGCTTAGTCTTATCAACAGGTTCCTCCTATACAAGGCATTGGATAAGGCAGCATACAATCAAACAACAGGCATACACAAATCTCAATAAGTGGTGATGAGAGAATCCACAATTTCTTTTTCTTAAAAGAAACTTGGTAAAAAATAACGTCTTAAAATCTAAGTGCTGCACAGAGAGGTACCGGCATAAAAGAGAATCCACATTAGATACAATGGAGAAATTAGCAATGCCTTCAAACATAGAGAGATTAAGAGCAAATGTTTTGAGATTAGTAAATTTCATATCTTCAAACTGGTGTTCACCATCTACTAATTTCTGTAAGTCTACCCCTTTCCTATAGTAGCTCTAGTTTGAGGAAGTCTTGTAAGTTATAAGAACCAACCATTTAATTTTCCATCCTCAACCTAAATCAAACACATTTTTCTGTTAGGAAAATAAATAAGATACCTCGTAGTTAGCTTGATCCTGATGCTGAACACCAAACACATCTCCATACAGTGGACGGCCATACTATCCATGAAAACAGACAGAACAATTTTAGCAAACAGTTTTTATCCTGAAGATAAAATACAAAAACAAATACTTACTTCATCCACAGGAGGCTTTCCCCAGCCACCAGGATGGTAACCAAAGCTAGCTCCAGGTGGAATTGGGGCATTGAGTCCTGGAATCTTTAGATCTGGATAGGATGGTGGAGGACCATATCTCTATGAAAGAAAACAATAAGTTGATCACAAATAAACAGCTTTAAGAAATCATGAAGGAAAATTTTGGTTCGACAATAAATTTAGCTGTCCAACCTGCATGTTAATGAGCCATGGGGGAGGAGCACCCTCAGGCATACCAAGTGCTTCTTTCAGTTCTTGCGATATCATGCCTGGTTTCATCTCTCTTAACTTAACCTGTATGATAGGAACAAATAAATAAGAAAGAAATCCCCACGAGGATTTATTTTGGAAAGAGACATTATATTGATTAATGAAATAGGAGAACTCCAAGAAACCAAAGAAGAATATAGAAATCCCAACTAACTACTCAATATCTGTAGAAGCAGAAGTCACCATACACACACAGTTACTTACTTTTGACCAACTTCCTTCCATTACTTTTTATTGGAAACAAATTTTTTTAATTGATGATAGGAAAGAGTTGCAATGCACCAGCCCCGTACACATAAACTTAAAATGCACATTGGCCAACATCATATCACGGTGCATGAAAATAACCAGATGCACCAGATCCTAGCGACCAAAGAGCATTGTGGATAAATAATAGTAAATTAGTAATAGCCAAAAACCTCGAATTCTTTCCCTTCATAGTACAGATCTCCCAGCATTGTCAGCTTTGGCTTCGTTTGGTACTTAAAAAAAGCGTCATGAAGAACCTAGTTCACAATAGCCAATTCAAATGTTTACATTCTGAACACAGCAACGAAGACATCAAACAGCAAACATAAAACTAGATGTTACCAGTCAAATACATATCAAATCAAAATCAGAAGGCAGTAAAACCTGATAATCAATATCCATCTTTCCCATCTTTGGCTGCATTCGTTCTCTTTGCTTTTGCTTCAACTTCTTGCTATCCTCTTTTTCTATGTAGGCCTGCATAACAAATATAATAGAGAATTGGACATTTCAGGCATCACATTGGGTCTTAACGTAAATATTGAAATACATTTACACTGCATGATTTTTCCAGAATAATAAGAACTAAACTTTGCAGTGAACTACCTGTCTAATCTTTTCAATTCCTGTTGCTGCAATAAAATCTGGAAGTTGGAATGGTTGTTTTTCGATACCACGTTTCCCCTACAAAATAAATCCAACTACCCATAAGATACAAACCTTACTAAGATATTGTTTCATCGCTAGAATTATAGAATGCAGAGTCAGTATTAACAGAAAGACACCTAAGAACTTCAAAGCAGACTGATTGTTAAATTGATGTTGATAAATATGAGAAAAAACATCATGCAATACTCAATTAAATCCGTACATTAATGCAACATAAAAATGTTCACTTCCCAACCCACACCACCAAATATTACTAAAATAGAAATTATCCAAGGGTGCTCTAGCAAACACCTACAAGTTCCGGCTCCAACAGTGCCACAGCCACACCCCTGCAAGAACCAGATATGTATATATAAGAGAAACTTTATCAACCAGTCTTTTCCCTCACTCAAATCTCATTCTCTCATGTTGAACATACCCATCAATTGTGCATAGACGTATATACTGTAAATGTGATGTAAGCGGACTCACTGACCTGTAAGAATTTCCTTTTCTGACACCAATGCCTTGGCACAGGAACTGTGTTGCGATACGATTTCAGATAAACAAGTAATTTGGGATCTGCTGCAGTTGCGTCCCAGATCTGAACAGTTTATAAATTAGCACATAAGAGTATCATAACCAGAAAATGCAACTACTATCAGGTTTGGTAATGACTTTTTGAGGTAAAAAAGACAAGTCCAATACGGTAAAAAGTGCTCCATTTCAACCTCAACAACATCAGGTCTCAAACAAATCTGCTTCAGCTCTGCAATCTTCATACGCCGTTGCATCTGAAAAATAACAAAAAAACACGATTTAGCTTATTATGACAAGCAATAACCAATCAAATTCTTTATACATATAATACGTAAGGCTTTAGATAATGGCAAGGCTCCAACCTTCTTTTTCTTGTTTGATAAGCCTTTTTCCTTTTGTTGGTTATCAAGTTCTTCATCATCAGAATCCGAGTCTGACTTCTTAGATGCTGCATTTTGAGTAGACTCGTCTTTGTTTTCACTCTCCTGAGTTGAAATGAAATCAATAAGTTTTTAGGAGTGCACAATGACAGAAGAAATTGAATTGGGTAATGGTATTACTCTGGCAAGTTTATACATTATACTTACCTCAGCAACGGCTACTTCACTGAAACTAAATTTCTCAAAAACTTTTCTAAATTCTTCGTCCAAGCTATCATCTAAGTCAGCTTTCTCAGCTACATATTCAATTTCTACATTCTCAACCTATAATTTCAAGGAAAAAAAAAAACAGATTAATCCATTATGAATGGTTCATTAAAATCAAACAAATAATTTTTTTTAGAATAATTTAAAAAAATCAAAGAAATAATTTAACTACAAGGAACAAGGTTTACCCCACTTGTATGTTCTTGCTGTCCAACAATCAATTTATAAGTTCGATTATTCAAATTAAACAAATGCAGAAATATCAAAACAAAACAAAAAAACAACCCAGCGGTCTTCAACTGAGGGACTAAACTTCAGCTCAATGAAAGGGTTGTAAAAGAAAAAAATTAAGGAAAAGCGTATTAGAACAGATGTGAATGTGTCGAGAGACGTATTTCATAGTGTTAGCACTTGGTGTTACGTACTCGCTTACTAACTCATAAAATAAAAGCATCATCAAAATGAAAGCTTAAATCGCCATTTATTGGATATCGAGCTCCTTCCCAAGACAACCCGCAAATTCTACCTATCTAGTTCAATCTTCAATCTGAAAACCATCGATTTCCAATACCGAAGCACAGAGAGAAAAAAACGCTAAAGGCGAAAACAACAACTCAACGATTATTTTATCAACGTAAAATAAAATAAAACAAACCTGGAGTGGATTGTCGTTCTCCTTGGTGTCGTCGCCAGAAGCATTACTATCCTCTCCAACAGTAGCCTCTTTCACCTTAGAAGCCTTCTGGTTCTTCTTCTGCTTTCTCCGGCGGCGACGTCGTTCAGTCTCCCGCGACTTCTTGACGACGCCAGATTTTGGGTTAGAATTAAGGTCCAAGTCGCTACCATTCGCGACAACAACATTGGGCTGAGAAATCACCTCCGCAGTCATGCTCGGATTCAGCCTTGACACAAATCAATCAGAAAACATTCGCGCAAACCCCTACGAGAACGAACAGAATAACAAAACAAACACACAGGCAGGCAAAAACCAATAAATACGAAAATCAGCAGAGACTCAACCAAAACCGAGAAGTAAAGAAGAAGAAGAAGAAAAAGAACCTGTATCGAGCAGGGCCACTGCCGCGGAGTGTAGAAGGGGCAGAAAGACGGGAAGCGGATTTTCCGTCGGTGGTCCGGCCCGGCGAGGAAAGAAGCGGCGGAGCTGGCAGCGGAAGTGGGTGGAAATCTTGGAGTTATGTTGGAAGAGAAATCTAAGAATCTATGTCTATGTTGCAGTGCCGAACAATAGGAAATGAGAGAGCAAATACAAATTTACAGTTATGCAGTATTCCAAAAGACTGTCCGAATGATTTGATCTGCTGTATTGGCTGGATTAAAGAGTAAATCCACATAATAGACCTAGCCTAATTGGTTACGAAAAAATAGTCTATCTTATCTTTTAAATGTGTCGAATAATTCTCACATTTCAATGTGGAAGAAGTGTCACAAGGTAAGTATCTCCAACAGTTATTGTTTTCTTAAATTTCTTTTTAATATTTAAACGCCAGTCTTACCGCATTAAGTAGATTAATGGTGTTATGTCCAATGTTATTTGGATGTACACTTTGACAAGTATATTGGACATATAAGTGGATCTAGTTTCAAGTTAATAATCTAAAACATCTACAATATATGAACTAAGGCAAGGGTGTCTTCACATTGTTGGTACGACCTGCTTTGCAAGAGTTGCAACGACCTAATTCTGGTTGTTAACGTAGAAACATGTGAATGACAGTGCCTGTGTAAAAAAGAGTTTTTTGCATTAGACAGGATCAAAAGTTTTCTGATCGAGCTAGTAATTATGTTATAGTTTCGCATCTACTACTTTGCTAAGGATAATTGTATGTCAATGTGATATGGATCTCGAGTGGGTTGTGAACTCCTACTTTATGAGAGCGTCGTTTGGTGTGCATGGGTGAAACCAGCCTAATAGTTGGGTTAATATGCTTCCCTCATTTGGGGATTGTCGCAGCGAGTGGTTAACGCAACATCACAATAAAGAATTCGCGCCTTTGTAGATATTGAAAAGATGTAGAGTTATTCCCTTAATAATTGATTTGGGCTTGAACAAATGGATCTCGCCCTCACTCGCCCGAGAGGACATTAATTAATAGTTAGACTATAAACACTTGTTCATTAGAGATATTAGTGGCGTTTAAGAAGAAATATGTAACTATAGAGGTAAAACTGACATTTTGACCTAGTTGTGGATTACGAACATGCTCGTAAATGATCACATGGCAGATGATCAATTATATCAGTGGATGTTAACTCATCATATAGCACGAAAGAGTTTAGCACAAGTCTTAGTGGAAGAAGTCTGATGTTAACAATTAGAGATTGGATCTCGTGTCATTGTAGCTTTCGACCTACGGGTTCACCGGTCCCCGGTCTAGCTCATACTTATCGGTACACTATTTTATTAGAGACTAAATTTGAATAGTTCAAATTCATGGATTAATTATGTGGGGCATAATTAATAGGAGTTTTAAACTTAATGGTTAAACTTAATCAATTAATATATTTGATATATTCTTTTAATATTTATTGAATAAATATTTACGAGAAAACATAAATTATTAGAAAAATTAATTATAAAAAATTATTGGACAATTATTTAGTGAGAAACTCAACTATTAATATGTTGGACATATTGTTATAACAATTATTAAGTTTGAGGATTATAATTAATATGTTGGACATAGTAATTAGTTTAATAATTATTTGACAATTATTTAATGAAGAATATTAATAACAGTGTTAGACATATTAATTGAATTAAAAATTATTAGATAATCATTAAGATAAATAATTAATATTTGAGATATATTAATTAAACGATTTATTTATTTATATAAATATATTTGATATATTATGAAATTGAGATTTATTTGATAAATATCCAGTATAAAAAAAATATATATATATGGATTATATTGACAAAATTCAAAAATCTCTTTCTTGGAGGATGGATGAAAATTTCGATCCTCTAGGGAGATTTGAATCTAAATTTCTCATCATAATAATTTATTCTCAAATAGAGAAACTCCTTTGAAAATTGAAAACTCTTTTTCCTCCAAGTAGAAGTTTCAAGCTTCATTCTCTAAGAGGCTTTCCACCAAGTGTGAGTGTTCTTCGGTCGTTGCCGATTTTCGGTGAAAATTGAAACCGAACCGACCTTATCAATTTTCTTGAAAATAAAACCTACTCAATTAATCGTTTAAGTCGGTTAAAATAATCGGTTATGTTAGTTAAGTCGGTTGATTCATTTTAATAATTTTTTTCTTTTTTTAATAAAAAAACATATTCATCACACAAAATTTATATTGGAGTTTTAAGAATTAATTTTTTGAAATTGAGCATACAAAATATTTTTTAAACACACATTTAAAAATAAGTTAATTTTACCATAGTTCAATAATAAATGTAATTAATTAAATGAAAAACATTAATATTACAAAAAATAATTTTTATTGATGGATCGAACCGACCAAAAAAAGTGGTTAAATATTTTTTTAACCAACACCGACGAATATATACTTGAAAACCGATCAACCGCTTATAAACCTTTACCACCAAGTACTTAGTATAGTAAAGAAGTCGTTGCCTGAAAGATTGGAGGAGATCAATGAAAAAGGTATAGGGAATTAATCGATCATACTCAGTATAAAGACTTTTCATAATTAATCAAGACATCAACTAATGTGAGTAGACGTTTATTTACAGCATGTCAATCACATGCATGTAGATTTATGGATTAATTAATAAAATTTTGTATAATCACACACTTTCGGCGCATTAATTTGGTGATTCTACCTCCACAATTCTCAATAGTGATAGTCTGAGTGACTCGAATGATTTAGACTCAAGTATCAATGCGCTCTATGTACTTAGAAGATTCAGAGAAAAGGATTTTAGCTTCTAAAGACATCGATCATTGAGACTTTACTAGAGTAATTTCACGTGGCATGTGACATGTGGCATATGTACGTGAGAGCATAGATGATTTCCTTTGCGGTTTTTTATTTTATTCAAAGACTTATGGTTTATATTGCATGTTAACCGTCTATATTGTGGCATTATCCAGTGTGGAGATTTCCTTATTAAGTTTCACAAATCACCCTTATTTATTAGTTGGTTATGGATTATGCAGGTTTGTACTAAGTTGGATGACCCGAGAAGACGCGCTCTGCCGAGAGGAATTAGCATTGTATAACAATATGCGTCGAGTTCATCATTCTTTAAATTCTTTTGTATATGCATCGTCTTTCATTGCATGATTATTCGAGTTGTAAGAAACTATTTGAACTTTGGTTTTGTAATCGAGCGTTAAGGCATATACTTATTTTATCTTAGATGGATTTCTTCTGTATATTCATTGTCTTTCGTTGCATACTTATTTTTAACTTCCCTTCAAGAATGGGATCTTGTTTGCTCAACCCACTGCCTATTGAAACTATAGTCGTTTGTCCTCGGTTGTCAGTACCTCAACATCCAAACGCCCACTCAACTCTAATCTATAAATACAAAACCAATAACAATAAAATAGGCAATGTTATCTAATATATATATATTTTTGAGATTACAACAAATAAGATAGAAGATTTGAACCCGTGACCTCATGGTCTTTTAGTTTTCACTTATGTCATTGAGCTACCGCCGCCATTTGACTATTGTTATCTAATAGTTGGCAACAAGTTAAGCTAATTAGAGTAATGTTTGATTTTTTCTTTTTCGTTTGAACCTTTTAAAGTTTAGAGTAACGCTGTTTGATAATTTAGTAAAAAAAAAAAAAAAAAAAAGAAAAAAACCAGGATAAAGTCACCAAATATATATGATTAAATTCGAACTTATCAAATTTCGATTCCATTGATGATTTGTGCGACCACTCTGCCATTCGGTGCTTGAGCTCTACTTTATTATGCGAAGCTGAAGGCCGAAGCACAGCATTCGATCAGTTCAAAACTTTGATCGCAAGAAATTGAAGAACGATGTTGTTTCAGGTTGGAGGGCAAGGGACTCGTCCAACCTTCTTTGAAATGGCCGCAGCTCAGCAGCTTCCTGCCAGTCTTCGTGCCGCTCTAACTTACTCCATCGGCGTATGATTCTCTCTCTCTCTCTCTCTCTCTTCAAACTACGCATTATCGATTTTCTGTATGCATTCGTTGGAGACTAGCTGCTGTAAACTCCGACCCTCAATTTCCGTGGTGATTTCGTTGATATACTCAATTCTTGGCAAAATTGGGCTTCTTCTCGATATTTATAGCTTTGAGTTATATTCTCTTTGTTCGGTTGAATTTAATTTCTTCAAAAGCTGGGTTCTATTTTGTTGAGATTGGCTTATTGATTTTTCTCTTTTCATGCTTTCGTAATTGGTACTCTTTTGGAATAGGGCAGTGTTGAAATTCTCATTATAATTTATGAAACTATCGTGGGTTGACGTCAAAGAGGGTCTCGAGACTCAAAAGGTTATGGGCTCAATCATAACTCTTTTCCTGACAATCATTGTTGTTAGGCGGTTTGACTCATGTGAATAGTGTTAGGTGCACCTAAGCTGATTCAAACACTATTTTTCTTTTATTTTGGGAGGTACTGATCGACCTCTCATTGTGCATTCATGGTTGTGAACATTCTGTCTTTTCATTTGGCTGTACTTTGTTTCCTCAGTTTGATATTTTGTTTAGTTCTAAACCTTAAATTCTTGTTTGTTGGTGGAAAAATTTCAGGTCTTGGCTCTAAGAAGACCATTATTTCATAGGGTGTTAGACTATGAAGATGAATTATTTTCTTTGCTTATGCTGGTTCTCGAAACACATAGCTTACGAACTACAGGTAAATACGGGTTCTCATTAAGCACACATTTTGTATTTGAATATTACTGTTCCAGTCACTCTGTACGTAATTGTTTCATTTTCTACATATTTTTCAGATGCTTCATTTTCAGAATCCCTGTATGGCTTACGAAGAAGAGCTGTAAATGTAAAAGTAAAGAAGGAAGATGGGCGTTCAGTGACTTCAATCTCTGGTGATGGTATTCAACATAGAGGATTAGAAAAGCATCAAAAAGTTCTTTCTGTTGCTTTCTTGGTATGATCTGAATCTTGTTTATTAAAAAAAAAAAAGAAAAAAAAAGAAAAAAAAGCACCGAGGCAGCTAATGTTGTACTCTAAATTTTTTCTTGTTCCTCTAACATTGAGTTCAACTTGCTTATCTTCTTGGAAACTTTGATACTTTGTAGACTAGTCTCTTTCTCTACATACAAACACACACATTTAACCTAGTTGGTTCTTGTCTATGGAATGTATTACTCATTCATCTCAGCTTTTAGTGCATACTCCTCTCACTAGTCACTAGACTAGGTCATTTAGACACTAAACATGAGATACAATAATTTTCTGTCTGGTAGCATAATTTCCTCATAGAATTTTAGAATGTTTTTTTGTGTGTATAATTTAGTTTTTGCAAACATAAGTTTAATACGAACAATTAATATTTCACGTGGATTCAAACCTAACTTCCTTGCAACACGCTGTGCATCTTGAATGATTTATGCAATGAATATAATTTTCAGGTTGTATTGCCATATTTCAAGTCAAAGCTGCAATCTATTTACAGTAAGGAAAGGGAAGCTAGGCTTCAAGCTAGTTTATGGGGTGATGATAATGAAAGGTATAATGATGATGAAATTTATAATGTGAGTGGTGACCCTGTGATTCCTACTAGAACTCTGAGAGCTGAAACATCTATAAGAGTACGAATGACGAAGAAGTTTCAGAAAATTGTTGGTGCTTGTTACCCATGGCTCCATGCAAGTAGTGAAGGTAATCAATACATTGCATCAAGTTTTTGTGGTGCATTCTTATTTTCAACAAAAAATATTTGGAGATTTCTGGTTTCAGTTAGAGCTTGGATTATTATAGATCAGCTGTAAATTTCAAATCTGATAAATACATTGTCTGTCCAAAAAATAAATCTGTGTTTCCTTCCCCCATTTTCATTTATTATCCAATCCATTGAAAATTTTTCATATCTGTTATTGAAGTTCAGAGAAATGAACAAAGAAGTACTTCACAGTTATTTATTTTTTGTTATATTACATCTTGAAGTTTTACTTGGAAGTGAAACCAAATATTATTACGGTTATCTATATTTCTTACTCGTTTTAATTTTTGACCCCCTTATCATAGTTATGGACTATCTTTATGATGATGCAGGTCTATCATTCGCTTATCAGTTGTTATATTTGTTGGATGCTACTGGATTTTATTCACTAGGACTGCAGGCGATTGGAGTTCATGTCTGTCGGGCTACAGGACAAGAGCTGGTAATTCTTGAACTTCTACTGGTATTGTATATGGTTGTAACTCTTTTTAGTAAAAATTTCATTATCTACTTTATTTCATACAAATCTTTAGTACCTTCTTTAGAGAGTTCTACACAAAAGCATCATGGATGCTTGAGAATTCAGTTATTGTTAAGCAGTCTTTGTATAGCAGTGGATGAAGATGATATATATATATATTATATATATGATTTAGTCTATTTTATTTTGAAACTAGGATTTGATTAGTCTGTTACAGAATGTTGACAACTGGAATTCAATTTTTTTAGGTTATGAAAACCTTAAGCAGAATAGTTGTTGCATTTCAAATGTTCTTCCTGTTATTAGTCATTAGATTAAAATTAGATGTATCACACATCATCATCCTTTCTTCTTTTATTTCTAATAGATCAATAGCATTCAAAGATTATATTGGTTTCCCATTATTTTGTATAATCATTGTTTTCTGCACCTTTTTGTGACACCAAGGTAGATGGACACATCGTCTAGAATTTCAAAGATAAGAAGCCATGAGCGTGAGAGACTACGTGGCCCTCCTTGGCTGAAGGTATAACTTCTTTGACCTTTATTGTTATTTTACATTGTTTCAATCAAATTTTCATTGCCCTTTGTGGACGTTACTCAAATTCATCTGTGAATACGTGTGTGGCTAGGTAGGTAGCTGCAAGGGATGTGATTGTGAGTCCATTTCCTTTCTTAGTCACTTGTGCTATGGTCAAATAAGCCATGGGGTGGGTGGTTAATTTTGTTGCACATTTTAAATACCAAAAAGTTGGTACTGAACGAGGATAGCATGGGTTGGGCAAGGGTCAATCTTCTACATTTGGAGAAAGTAAAATTTTTGGACGTAGAATGTGTAACGATACATGGTACCCTATAAAAAGCTATCAACATTTCAGTTTACTTTTTGAGAACCTTTGTTATGATGGTTATGTATAGTCAAGGTTTTAAAAGGAGAAAGGCAGCATCGATGCGGTATGATGCGTAAGCTTTCAATTTTAATTAAAAACATTACACAAATTCTAAATTTATGTAAACATGTATGGTAAAACATATTACTCTAAGTATAAAAACAATTTATTTTCGTGTACATTTTCACTACACCATCCTCATCTCTGGTTAAGAGGTCGGGTTGATTAATGTTGCACCTGCTACGTCTTTGGCTTTAGTCTTATGCTTGACTAACATTACATTTAACTTTATTTCAATTAGTTAGGTTACTTGCGACCTAAAGGGTATGTGGGGGTGGGTGGTAGGGAGGGGCTCATTATCTTAAACGGTAAAATTAACATCTAATTGGTGCCTCGATATAAATGAAGCGCCGCAAAAACAATATGAAACGCCGCCAAGGAAAAGCGATGCCGCTGTGCGAAAACAGCTGGTGGGACCAATTTTTTCAATTATTTTTTATTTTTCTGAAATTCTCCTTTCTTTGTTTTGTTTAAATATACCATACACTTCAACAGAAAAAGATGAAAAACATAAATTACTCAAAAATTTTAATTGATATGTTGTTTGAAAATTTTAATTGATATGTTATTCAATGTTAATTTTAAATTCATGTTGCAGAAAATTTCACTTACTAAAATAAAAAATGTTTAATTTATTTTTTATTATGTTTAGTACTAATTAAAAAGTTTAATAATAAAAATAAGTTGTTAAAGTTTTGTATTTCTTTAAATATAAAACCAATTTATTTTACAAAAAAAATAAAAATAAATTACATAACCCCCTTTATAATACACACCAAACACTGTTTATCATAAGCCATGTTACAATAACTTGCAACCCAAACACCGTTTATCATAACTCATGTTATAATAACGCATATCGAAATACCATTTATGATAGCTCACCATTTATAATAACTAGCTGTTTATTATAACCCTCCGTCTATAAACAAAGTCGGTGCCCCAAACGCACCCAAAATGTTTTATCTCTTACTTTCCTGGCTACTGCTTGTTCTTGGATCATATGGCGAAGAAGATTATGATAGGGTTGGGCCCTAGAAGGGTTCATGAATATTAGAAGGGCATATAAGAAAATAGTTAGAGAGTTTGTTAGGGGTTTTAGTTATAAATAGAGGGGTTGTGTGAGGGGAAGGGTATCCATATTTTGAAAATTTTCATTAGGGCTCTTAGAGGTGATTCTCTAGAGATGGGAGGTTCCAAGTCCTATTAAAACTTGGTTTATCTTGTAGTTCTTGGTTATTTCATTATCAATATAGAATGGTTCTTATCAATTGGTATCAGAGCTCGATCTTGGCTCATGGTGGGAAAGATGGAGGGGAGAGTTATGGTGTTAGAGGAAGGGTCGCAGAAATTCTCGCGAAACAGTCCGCAATCGAGACGAGCTTGCAGGCGCAGTTTGCGGAAGCCGAGGAGAGACAGAAGTTCCAGTTCGTGCAGATTCAAGATGAGATGCGAAGCTGGTTCGGTGAAGGAAAGGGGACAGGCAAAGGGACCCAACGGGTGGGTCGCGACGTTAGAACAATGACGATGGCCGCACAAGGGAAAGGGGTTGTGGTCGATGGAACCTGATGCGAAGGGATCGAAAGCCTCGATCCGGCGCTCACGGGTCTGATATTACAAAATAATTGGTGCTGGAGGGCTCCAAGGTGGGGGCGCGGCTGAGTTCGAAGGAGGAAGATGCCGAATCTGCCAAAAGAAAAATCAGAAGGGAAGGGAGAAAAAGCAAGAACAAAGAGGAAAAAACAGAAGTTGAGGAGGATGATAACCCATCTGGGAAGAAGAAATCCGCCATGGTTTAGGTAGCAAAGCACGGGGAAGAAAGTGCTATCAAAATCGAAGAAGAAGCGTCATCAGAAGCTAACGAAGGAGAAAAATTGTGTGCCATGGAGGATTGGAGAAGATTGTCTATTCATGGAAATCCATAAAAAAGGCAACGTCGGCGGGCGGCGGCGAAGGCTGGGCGTGAGTGGTCGTTGAAGGGAGATGAGAAGAGTGAAGAAGGAAGAAATTTGTTGAGATTTGTTTGAGAAGAAGACATAAAAAAAATGACAAAGACATGACGACTAGGGTTTCAAGAGAAGAAAGAGGGGAGTATGAGTGGATTATTTGTTTTTTTAGTTTGGCTGGTGTTTAATGAATGGGAGAAGGCCCATTACCTTATCAAGGAAATAAGAAGATATTGGGCCATTACAAATGAGTTATATTGTTGTAAGAAGTCAACATCATCACCTCCAAGCTCCAGCCACCACCAACTGCTGTCCTTCAACCACTATAGCCGCACCGCTCCGACCACCACGACTGCCGGAAATTTTTTTTTTCTTCTAATTTTCAATTTGAATCCCACACCTTGAGGACAAGGTGTGTTTTTAGAGGCCGGTAATGGTAGGGTTGGGCCCTAGAAGGGTTCATGAATATTAGAAGGGCATATAAGAAAATAGTTAGAGAGTTTGTTAGGGATTTTAGTTATAAATAGAGGGGTTGTGTGAGGGGAAGGGTATCCATATTTTGAAGAATTTCATTAGGGCTTTTAGAGATGATTTTCTAGAGATGGGAGGTTCCAAGTCCTATTAAAACTTGGTTTTTCTTATAGTTCTTGGTTATTTCATTATCAATATAGATTGGTTCTTATCAGGTTATTGATAGAGGATATGAGTTTGAAGACATACATATACTCGATCAACTTCCAAAGAAAGTTGTCGCTTGTTTGAGCACTGGGTCTTTATTGGAGGTCCATTGTCGTTTCGGTTATTCATCTTTGTGTGTCATGAAGAAAATCTATCCAAGATTTAATACATTATTTTTTTTGAATTGTGGATCTTATCAGATTGCTAAATTTTATCATCTTAGTTTCAGTCCCAGAGTCAATAAATGAGTTGATGCTCCCTTTGATTTTGTTTATTTTGATGTTTAAGGTTTCGATTCCTATAGTATCTAAAGAAGGGGTTCCATTATTTTGTAATGTTTGTTGATGACTATTCTCGTCTAACTTGAGTATATCTAATGAAAATCGTTATGAGTTATTTTCTCACTTTTATGTCTTTGATGCTGAAATTTGAATTCAATTCAATTCAATGTTTCAATCAAAACCTTGCGTATTGATAATGGTGGTGAATTTTTTTCTAATATTCTAGGGTTTTACTTATGTTTTTTTTTGAGTTCATAACAAATGGGGATGGAGTACTCAAAGCCATGACCACTTGGTCATTTGATCTACATTGCTGCCGCTAAGCAATAATTGTTGTATGGATGAAAGAAAAAATTGAAAATCGACAAAACGAAGCAAACTAAACCGATCCAATGGATCAGTTCGGTTTTTAAAACAATATTGGATCATTGAGTTTGATTTTTAGAAAACCGAAATATATTGGTTTGAATTCGTTTCTTGATGGAAGAACCAATAAATAATCAAATGAACTGAATATATAAATAATAAGAAAAAAAAGTGTTGGTATTTAAATTTGATGGAAGAACTAATTTAAATATGAAATATGAAGTAAAAGCATGGTAAATATTATGATACTTATGAAAAGTATTGTTTTTTTGTTAGTAAAATGAAAGTCTTTATAATAAAATTATAAATCAAATTGAGAACGAGGCAAAAATTTGAAATATAAAGAAAACTGTTTACTGAAATCAAAATCGAAAATCGAACCAAACCAGATAAAATCGAACCAATGGTTTTGTCCTTTATTGGACATCAGTTCAGACCCAATTATTGAAAACTCGGGAATATTGGTTCGGTTATCGGTTTGGCACAAAATCGAAAAAAACTAAACCGAAATTTCCCCTATTTGTTGAAGGTATTACTCATTGATCATCATGCGTTGATACTACGTCTCAAAATGGAGTTACTAATTGAAAGAATCGACATTTGCTTGAAATTGCGAGGTACATTGTCATTCCAAATGAATGCTTCAAAATATTTTTGGGTGGATGCAGTGTCTACGGTCTGTTTTCTAATCAATAGAATGCTTTCAATTGTGCTTAAAGGTAAATTATGTATCAAGTCTTGCTTCCCACCAAAGTCAAAGATTTTTAGTTGCATGTGTTTTGTTTGTGATGTTAGTCCTCACCTAACAAAGTTAGATCCTAAATCCTTAAAGTATATTTTCAAGGGTTATTCCTATGTCCAGTAAGGGTATCGATGTTATTGTCCAAGTTCGAATAAGTACCTCGACTCGTCTGATGTTAAAATTTTGGAGGTTGTGCCTTTTAATCTAATGTCGTCGAGTTCTTGCCATGAGGAGGTTGACTTATTCATTTATGAGGTTGTTCCTTTCATCCTTCGTCTCATTCGGTGTCTATTCCCTCATGTCCTCCCATTACACAGGTTTACCCCAGACGATTACAACAAGGATCTGTAAACCCGTGTCCTATATCGGAAGATTCTTTGTCATCTGAACCACAAATAAGTAGTGATCTTGATCTTATTCTTTGTAAAGGTAAGCATTCATGCACTTCTCTTACATTCCTTGATTCTTTGTCAATCCATAAGAATACTCATGAAGCGTTGTTCCATTTTGGCCAGTGCCGAGTAGAAGAAGTGATTGTTTTAGATGACAATAACACTTGAGATTTAGTAGCTTGTTCGGCAGATAAGAATGTAATTGAATTTAAATGGGTATTTGCTATCAATGTTAAATTCAATGGATCAGTCGCTTGGTTAAAAGAACCCTCGTTGCACTAGTTTTGTTCAGACATGTAGAATATATTATATTGAAACTTTTTCTGCGGTGGCAAAGATGATGTCGATTCGGTTGTTTATTTCAATGGTTGCATCTCAAGATTGGTTGATTTACTTAATGCGTTTTTGCAAAGAGATCTTTAGGAAGAGTTTTATATGGAGCAACCATCTGGCTTTGTTGCTCATGGGGAGGATGAAAAGGTATATGGGCTTCGCAAATCGTTGTATGGTTTGAAACAAAGTCTAAGTGCATGGTTTGGAAAATTCACTCAAGCCCTTAAACAATTTGGAATGAAAAAGAATTAGAAGAGTTTGTCTCACCATTATGTATTCTTTAGACAGTTGAAGATTGATATTACTTTGTTGGTGGTGTATGTTGATGATATTATAATCTCTTGAGATGATACAACTGACATAACATTGTTGAAAACTTTATGTTAAGACACCAATTGCCTTAACTAACACGGGACAAAGAACACCGAGAATGATAACAAACAAGAACGCTAAATTAAGATTATAACGGACGTTACAACCCCGTAGCCATTAAAGAGGGCTAGGACTCTCCCAAGGTCTTTTACAAAGACTTTACCAAAACATACATTTCATACTCTTCTAAGACTCCTACTTCTCTATTTAAACACCCACACTAATAGTTAAATTACTACCTTACCCTTATACATATTATACTAATATTCCCAATATTGCCCTCCTGAGGGGCCTAACATACTCCCATACTGGAAACACACCTTGTCCTCGAGGTGTGGGTAAACAAACAATTTAACATCTTTGAAACCTCCTATCTTCATTATTTGAAAGGAAAAATTGGAGCCCTTTAAGCCCATGTCAACTTGGCCCAAATTCATCCATTTCTTGTCAAAACTTTGAACAGTATGTCCTTCCACCTCTTCCTCATTTTTTGGAACAGCCCAATTGATTAGCCTAATTTCAATTAGTCCATTATCCTCCAGCAAACATCCAAGCCCAAAATTCCAATTTGTTTTCCCACTGGTAGGCTTCCCACCCTTGATTTCTTTTTTATCCAAAAAAATAATTAACTTTCTTCTACTTTTTCCTTCCCCTGACAATTCAAGTGGGTCCTCTGAAAACCCACATGGCCTCTCTGACCACCAAGTCCATTCCCATTTATTATTCTGTACAGAAATGATGTCTTTTTTTCCATCTTTATTTTCTTTCTATCTTCTTTCTTCTTCATCAACAAGATCCACCACCATCTTCGACTGCTAACTGTTTTTGTTAACATAATCCTCTGGTTTTGAGCCAACATAAATGGCCTCTCGAACCCATGTCGTGATCGGGTTTTCGTCTCGCGCGACCTATCTTTCCATTTTTGTGTCTTCTCCGATTTCGATTTCTTCATTTTTTGGATTTTCTTCTTAGGTCGACCAATTTTATGTCGTCGCTTTCCTTTCTTTTTCTTTTCCGATCTTTTCTTGAGCTCACGGTATTTTCGTTCAACACTTTTCTGCTTCCGCCCTAGGTTCCATCTTTCTCTACTTCCCTTTCCAATCTTTTTCTTTTGCTCGTAATCTTGCTTTCCATGCCTTGCTGCAACTCCTTGGTTTTGTCCTCTCCTTTTTCGGGTTGTGTTGTTGCTTACTTCAGGTATGCATACCCTAAACCCGTATGGACTGATTTTATTTCTTGTTTCCAACCTGCCCGTTGCACAATTTTGTTACGTTGCTGCCACCATTTGCTTTGTTGGCCCACCCTTTCATTTGTTTTGGTGTTCAGCTCCTTCTCCTTTTGTTGCTTACATACGGCCAATTGGCTTTGCAAGCTCCTAGAACTTTCTTGTAAGGCTTTTAAGATTTCACTCATTTCTTCCCAGTTTTGTCGTTGTTTTGTTGCCGTTGCTTTTAGCTCTAACAAGCCTTCATCGTAATCCATGGTTTGAATCGATTCTCCAGGAAGAACGTGCTCTGATACCAATTTGTTAAGACACCAATTGCCTTAACTAACACGGGACAAAGAACACCGAGAATGATAACAAACAAGAACGCTAAATTAAGATTATAACGGACGTTACAACCCCGTAGCCATTAAAGAGGGCTAGGACTCTCCCAAGGTCTTTTACAAAGACTTTACCAAAACATACATTTCATACTCTTCTAAGACTCCTACTTCTCTATTTAAACACCCACACTAATAGTTAAATTACTACCTTACCCTTATACATATTATACTAATATTCCCAATATTGCCCTCCTGAGGGGCCTAACATATGATACCAATTTGTTAAGACACCAATTGCCTTAACTAACACGGGACAAAGAACACCGAGAATGATAACAAACAAGAACGCTAAATTAAGATTATAACGGACGTTACAACCCCGTAGCCATTAAAGAGGGCTAGGACTCTCCCAAGGTCTTTTACAAAGACTTTACCAAAACATACATTTCATACTCTTCTAAGACTCCTACTTCTCTATTTAAACACCCACACTAATAGTTAAATTACTACCTTACCCTTATACATATTATACTAATATTCCCAATATTGCCCTCCTGAGGGGCCTAACACTTTCTTCATAATCTATTCATACTAAAGATTTGGGAACTATCAAATATTTCTTGGGCATTAAAGTGATGAGAAGCAAAAAAAATGTTTTCATGTCCTAGCGTAAGTATGCTCTTAACTTGTTATCTGAAACATGGAAAGTTAGGAAGTAAGTTGTGTGGTAACCTAATGTACCTAATCTACATTTACCAAAGACGAAGAATCTCTTAAAGATTGAAAAATGGTTGAGAAATTAATTACTTGATAGTTATGAGACTTGACATTCGGGGTGATCATACATTCTCCTCAAACCGATTCGACTGACAGAAATAGACCGAATTAAGGGTGGTTGGTCGGTTTTCAGTTATATGTCGGTTGGTATAGGTTAAAAAAAATGTAACCAAATTTTTTGGTTGGTTTGGTCGGTTAAGTTGATCGGTTTGGTTTGGTTGGTTAATAAAAATTCATTCCTATAATATTAATATTTTTCATTTAATTAAATACATTTATTATTAATTTATTGTAAAATTTAACTAAAATTTAAATGTGTTTTAAAAAAGTATTTGGTATGTTCATTTTTAAAAAATTAATTCTTAAAACTTCAATAAAAGTTTTTATGAAAAATATGTTTTTTAATTAAAAAAAGGAAAAAACAATTAAAATGAATTAACCGACTTAATTGACATAACCGACTGTTTTGACCGACTTTTCCGACTAAACCGACTGACTTAACTGATCAGTCGGTTCGGTTTTATTTTCAAGCAAATCGATAGGATCGGTTCGGTGTCAATTTTCACCAAAAATTGATACAGTTCGATCGATGAACACCTCTACTTGACATAACATCTCAATAAGTGTGGTGAGTATATGTCATCTCCTATTCTGGATCATTGGGTGGCAATAGAATAGATCTTGATTTATTTGAAATTTGCACCTGGTCGAGGAATATTGTTTGGGATTCACGGTCACACCAATAATGAATGCCGCTCAGATGCTGACTGGTAGGGTCTAAAGTAGATAAGAGGTCTACTTTTGGATATTGTGGCTTCGTGGGAGGCAATTTAGTGTCGTCGAAGAGCAAGAAATAGAATATGGTTTCCCGTTCGAGTGTCGAGTCAGAATATCGAGTTATGACTCAATCAACATGTGAACTAGTATGGTTACTTCAACTGTCGGCTGAAATAGGAGTGAAAACTACTATATCCACTAGGCTATGATGTGATAATCGATCGACTATTCACATAACGTCTAACCGAGTATTTCAGGAAAGTACTAAGCATATTGAAGTGGACTCTCTCTTTATTCATGAGAAGATACAACTATATTTGATTTCTACAAGTTATGTAAAACTGGAGAGCGATTGGGAAAATTCTTTACCAAGGTATTGAATGGAGCAAGAATAAATTATCTGTCAACAAGTTGGCATGATAGACATATTTGCTCTAGCTTCAGAAAGAGTGTTAGAGTTATTTGAGTTTTTACTTGTATTTCTATAATCATTGAATTAGGCTTGATAAGCCTATTTAGCCATAGGGTATATACATAGACTCAATCACATGAATAATGTGCACAATGACATTATCATCTCTTTAAATTTTTTCAAGGTATTATGTATCTCATCGAAAGTATACACTAGACCTCTTGAAAGAAATTGGAATGAGTGGTTGCAGACCAGTTAACACGCCTATGGATGCAAATACTAAACTTGGATTAAATATCAAAGATGAGATGATTGACCGTGGCAAATATCAATGGCTACTTGGATTAAATATCAAAGATTAGATGGTTGACCATGGCAAATATCAATGGCTACTTGGAAAGCTAACATATTTAACTCGCACTCAACCAGATATTAGTTTTGTTGCAAGTGTGGTAAGTCAATTTCTGTACAAGCCGTCTAAGGATCATAACATTTTAAGAATGATCTTGGGAAAGATATGATGTTTAGAAAGACTCCAAGCCGATTGTTTGGAGTCTTCATAGATTCTGATTGTGCTGGCTCTCTCATTGATCAGAAGTTAACCTCAATGTAGTGCTCTTATGTATGGGGAAATCTAGTCACCTGGCGCAGCAAGAACAACCAGTTGTCGTTCAAAGCAGTGTTGAAGCTGATTTTTGTTTATCAGCCCATGGAATATGTGAAGGAATTTGGTTGGAACGCGTTCTCACAAAATTGAAAGTAGATATGGATGACTCCATAGAAGTATTGTGTGATAACCAACCATCAATAGCTAGCGAAGAATCCAATTCACCATGGCCGAATGAAGCCTACTTTGATCGATCCTCACTTCATTAGTTAAAAGATTGAAGTTAAGATCATTTGATCTTGTGCCTTCTCACCAACAAGTTGCAGACATCTTAATCAATGCCCTCCATCAAACTAGCCTTGGTGGATTAATTTCCAAGTTTGGTATGCAAATTATATATCATCCAGCTTGAAAGGGTGTGTTGGAAGTCAGCAGGATCTATATCAAATTAGTTACGATTATTTCCTTTTGATTTTCTGATTTTGTTGTCTTTATTTGTAGGGGGTTTTAGTTGTACGTATGGGTGTATAAATATGGTGTATTTCTTCTCATAAGTTATTAGAAAAAATGCCTTCAATATCCCTATATTATCAAGGCCTTTGGAGATCATCGTACTCAACACTCAACTGCCCATAGAAGAGAAAGGGTGAAAGAGGATCTCTCTGCCTAAACCTTCGCGTTATAACAATGTGCCCTCTAGTTCTACCATTCACCAAAATTGAGAATTTGCCGGATTTTGTGGTTGTTTTGTTAGTTTGACAGTTTTCCTTATTAACTTTTATTGTTAACTTCATTCTTTACTCTTGTTCAATTTGTTATGCCTAAAAGTTTTTGTTCATGTTAATTTACATGGTTGGACAGGCAATTCAAGGAGGGATCCTTACATGTTTGTACACTATGCTAGATTATGCACAGACTGGACTGATTGCAGCAGTATTTTTCTTCAAAGTAAGTGCTTTACTAATCCAATATTGCACGCGTTGCTTTTTTTTTTTTTGAGAAAATTGCACGCCATGCTTTTAGATGTTTGTTTATAATATAATTGTGTAAAATGAGAGCAAAATATCTCTTATTTTATTCATTGGAAAAAGGTTTCTTAAATAGTTCCTTGTGGTACAAATAAGGAAATAAATACAATATATCCCCAAATCACTAATGTTCATAATTACATAATATTTGAATGGTAATAACTCATATGGTAATAGTGAAAAAGTCAATAACCAACACTCGCCCTTAAGCTGGTTAGAAGATATTTTCCATACCCCAGCTTGTCTATCATTCTATCAAACTTTATCTTTGGAAGATCTTTTGTAAAGACATCAACCACTTGTTCGGTAGTTGGAATGTAGGGAATACATATAGTTCCAGCTTCAATTTTCTCCTCTATGAAGTGCTTATCTACTTCAATGTGTTTTGTTCAATCATGAAGGACCGGATTATGAGCAATGGAAATTGATGATTTGTTGTCACAATAAATATGCATAGGCATGTTTTGAGAAAGTTTCAATTCTTCCAGCTATCTCTTTATCCATATACCTTCACAAATGCCATGAGCTAAAGCTATAAATTCAGCCTCGACACTGCTTCTTGCTACGATGCTTTGTTTTTGGCTTCTCCAAGTGACTAAGTTTCCACTGACAAATGAGCATTATCTGGAGGTTGATCTTTTATCCATAGAGCTGCCTGCCCAGTCAGCATCAATGTAAACCTCAACACGTAGGTTACTTTGTTTTTTAAACAATATACCATTCCCTGGAGTATTTTTTAAGTATCTCAAAATTCTATACACTGCTTCAAAGTGATTAGGTCCAGGAGCATGCATAAATTGATTGACCATACTAACAACAAAGGTAATGCCCGTGCGTGTATGAGATAAGTAGATAAGTCTTCCTAGTCTCTGATATTTCTTTTTATCCTTAACTTCATTTTCTGTAGCTGGCTCTAATTTCACATTTAGTTCAATGAGAGTTTCTGTTGTTTGGCAGCCAAGAAGACCAGTCTCCTTTAACAAATCCAAGACATATTTTCTTTGATTTACAACAATACCAGTCTTCGATCTGGAGAATTCCATTCTTAGGAAGTATTTTAAGAATCCCAGATCTTTAATTTGAAATTCCCTTGCTAGTTTCTTCTTCAAAGTGGCTATTCCTTCAATATTTCCAATCACTATTATGTCATCGACATATACTATCAACACAACCATCTTTTTGTTTCTAGCGTAATTGTAAAATATAGTGAGATCTGCTTGGCTTTGAAGGTATCCGAAACTTGTCTTTGCCTTCCCAAATCGTTCAAACCATGCTCTTGGGGATTGCTTGAGACCATACAAGGATTTCTTTAACTTGCATACTTCGTTGCTATGCGCTTTTGTCTTAAATCTTGCGGGCATGTTCATAAACACTTCTTCCTCTAAATCACCATTAAGGAATGCATTCTTAACATTGAGTTGGTATAGCGACCAATCTGCATTAACAGTAATAGATAACAAAACTCAAATGAAATTAATTTTAGCCACTGGTGCAAATATTTCTTGGTAATCTATCCCATAGGTTTGTGTAAATCCCTTGGCAACTAACCTAGCTTTGTACCTTTCAATGCTACCATCTGCATTGCATTTTATGTTAAACACCCATTTGCATCCAACTGTTTTTTTGCTATTTGGTAGCTCAACTATGTCCCATGTGTGATTCTGCTCTAGAGCATCCATCTCCTCCATAACTGCTAGTTTCCAATTCGGATCATTCAGTGCTTCCTGTATATTCTTTGGAACTAACAGGTTATCCTGGTAGTCAAGGCTCTATGCTTATCAGTCAGTTTATGATAGGACAAATAGTTTTCAATTAGGTATTTTGTACAATTACGAGTACCTTTCCTGTTGGGATATTAAGATCATGCAAACTAGAGGTACTATTTTCAAGAGTAGATGGAGAGATAAGGAATTGTAAGGTATGTTACTTGGATCATCAGTACCAGTTATTTTAGGCATCAGATTGTCTCTGTGCTAGGTCTACCATCTTGCCTTTTTCTTTCTGACTCAATATCCTCCTAGTATAAACCTGAAGTTTAGGTTGATTACGTAGTGTTTCTTCCCTTGAAGATACACTTTCTAAACTAGGCTTTAGAGATATAGGACTAATACTCTTAACTTCAGAACATATGATTGGAAGAGGTGAAGACGAGGTATCTCAAGATTTTTCTTCTTGTATAGATATCTCCCTCTGAAGAGAATTCTGAGTATAAAACAATTTAGTCTTCAAAAGATACATCCATACTTTCAAAGTAGCTCACCTTATCTTATATATATGTTGAAGAATCTTCACCTTTTTAATGTGGGACAAATGGCCACAAGGCGAGTATCTCCAACATGCCCTCTCGAGATGACGCCATATTTGGGAAAGCCATTTTGGACTATATCCGAATTTGTGGCCTGACATATCCGCTTTGGCTCACTCGCTTAGGTCAGATCCAACACTTTGGGATCATCAAATGCCTGCTTAAGTCTTTGCTCGCTTGGGTGAGGTCCTCGAAATTTCGAAGGTTTAAGTACCCACATTGTGTTCTGATACCATATTCAAAACCAATTGGCTAGGAGAGGAGTAGCTCCCCTTATCTTATATATATGTCGAAGAATCCTCACCTTTCTGTAGTGTTTTTGGTCCTCATTACTTTTCCACTCATAAAGAATCAAACAGGTCAAGATCTTGCAACAGTCTCTGAAGGGAGTGAAAATATTGAGTGACTGAGTTGCTTCCTTGTCGTATACCACTCAATTTGAGTTTTAATTCGAACACTTGTGACTTATTTCCTAGGTACATTTTCATCACGCTGTCCCATAGTCTTTTGCAATTTATTTCTTCAATCATAGAATTTACTAACCAGGCATGACCATAGAGTTTTCAGCATCCCAGGTGGCAAAAGAGATATCATCCTTGGCTGGTGCTACTTTGTCTCCAGTAAGATACCCTATTTTTCCTTGTCCACGAACATACATCCAAACACTCTGAGACCAACAAAGAAAGTTCTCCATTAAGGTGTATGATTGTAATTTGGACAGTTGGGCTATTGATGTGACTTCGATAAGTTGAAATTTATTTTCTAACATAACTATTTGTTAAGAAGAAATAGCTGTAATCAGTAGCAAACAGGTTTAGTTGAAAACTTCAGCCTCAAAAGAATAGATAATCACAGAACAAACACAACTAAAGAAAGAAAATTAGAGATTTATTTTCCAGCATTCAATAGAGTCAAAAAAATGCCTCTGGACCTATACAGTGAGTGCAAAACACGTTGCAGACCCAGATCAGGAAGCTAGAGTTCTGGTTTGCGGGTAATAACAGTACGTCGTGGTGTCAACGGGTTGTTGGGAGTCAAGGAATCGTCGTGGGTCAAGGTTACTCGAAGGGTCGTCGCGAGTCAAGGTAGATCACGGGTCGATCGTTGCTGGTCAAATTGGAGCGTTGCGGGTCAAAATTGGGGCGTCGCGGGTTGCATAGTGACGTCGCGGGTCGCGATCTAGTAAGGTTTCGCAAGGGCCTGAAATCGAGGTAGACGGTCAAAAGAACAGCCAAAGTTTGCCTAGAGATCAGAGTAAACGGCCAAAAATTGTCGGACAGGTCCGATGAAGAGATTTGGGAAGGTGGCGGCAGTGAAGTTTTAGATCTAGGGTTTTTTTAGTTGCTCTGCTACCATGTGGAAAGTGAGAGCAAAATATCTCTTATTTTATTCATTGGAAAAAGGTTTCTTGAAAAGAAAACCTTATGGTACGAATAAGGGAATAAATACAATATATCCCCAAATCACTAATATTCAATTCGCGGATGATACCTTACTATTCTGTAAGTATGACGATAACATGGTAAATGCTTTGATTCATCTAATTCAGCTGTATGAATGGAGCTCGGGCTTGAAAATTAATTGAGAAAAATCTGCTTTACGTGGGATCAACATTAATGAAGATCAGTTTTCTGATTTGACTATTAAGCATAATTGCAAAGTGGAGTCTCTGCCATTCTTATACTTGGGACTTCCCTTGGGTGGCCATCCAAATAACTTGTCTTTTTGGCAGCTATTTTAGACAAAATTGAAAAAAAAACTAGTCAGATGGGCGAAATACAACTTATCTCTTGGTGGGAGACTCACCTTATGCAATTCAGTTTTGGGCAATGTTCCAGTATATTATCTTTCTGTGTTCAGAATGCCTTCCTTTGTTGCAATATTGTTTGAAAGATTAATTAGAAACTTCTTCTGGGGTAGTAAAGATGACAGTTCCATTAATCATCTAGTTAGATGGAACCAATTAGTTCTTGACAAAGCTTCGGGTGGTCTAGGAATTGGCTCCATAATGAATAAAAATGAAGCTTTATTGGCTAAATGGGGTTGGAGATTTGCACATGAGCCTGATGCTTTTTGGAGGCAGATAATTGCAAGTATACATGGTCTTTCTCAGTATCATTGACACACCCTGCCCAAGAACACTTCTAGCCTCAAAAGTCCTTGGCATTATATATCTATGGCTTGGAGAAAGAATGAACATCTTTCGAGGATTTAGATTGGGAATGGACTACGTTTTGATTTCTGGTCTAATGCTTGAGCTTTTAGCTCTCCACTCAAATTATCCTTCCCTCGGCTCTTCCGTATTTCTCTTTTGAAAGAAGGATCAGTTGCTTCTTTTTGGGATGAAATCACTCACTCTTGGTGCTTCAATTTCAGAAGATTGATATCAGAAGAGGAGGAAAGGGACTTTAACAGGCTTCTAAATATTGTCTCTCGTTTTTCTCTGTCAGCCACTAATGATAGAATAATTTGGCCTTTGGAATCCAATGGAAAATTTTCAGTTAAATCCTTAGCCAGATCTCTCGAAAGTTTGGAGTCAATGGATTTGATTTTCTTCAAGCACCTACGGAAGACTAAAAGCCCGAAAAAAGTCTCAATCTTCTCATGGATACTTCTTCACGGGGGCATTAATACGGCCGACAGAATTCAGCAGAAGCTTCCCTTCTCTATGTTATCTCCTTCGGTTTGTCCATTCTATTTTCTAGCAGCAGAATCTTCATTCCAATGCTCTTCTTATGCTCATACTCAGGCTCTTGTTGGTCAAAGTTACTTGCACTATTCAAAGTTGTGTGAATTTTCTAATGATTGTAGATCAAATGCTAATAGTCTCATTATCGGGCCTAGGATGTCTAAAAAAGCTAGGATCCTTTGGTCTAATGCATCAAAATCCTTACTTTATGAAATTTGTTGGTAGCGGAATCAAAGAATACTCGAAGATTCCAGGTTTCTGTGGGAAGGTAGATTCGAGCAAGCCATGCTAAAAGCCTCTCACTGGAGTTCTCTGACCAGCACCTTCAAGTCTTATTCAGCTCAAGACTTAGTGACTAACTGTGAAACATTTTTATAAGCATTTTTAGATACTTTTATTGTTCTAAGTTCTGTTTTCTTAGTCTTGTGTTTTTAGATTTTATCTTTTTTGTTTTTGTCTTGTTTCCTTGTTTGTTCTCTTCGGGGCTTGTTATCTCGTTGTCCTCCTTTTCATTTCTTAACGAGAAGTTTGTGATTTTTTCAAAAAAAAACTAATATTCATAATTACATAATATTTGAACGGAAATAACTCATATGATATTAGTAAAAAAGTCTATAACCAGCGATAATAATGACGGCCTCATACTTCTATGGAAAATAATATATATCTTTGAATTTTGGTTAATACAAAAAAACTCAGATTAATTTTCTTTTCATTCCATTTTAGTTTCTGTACTTTCAAATTGCCAAATTTAATCAATGGTGATTATGGTTGGTTTGAAGTTAATATTACAATGACAAAAATAGAACAACTCTCAAAATACATGGACCAAAATAGGAGTGATCTTCCTTTCATTTTTGTTTTAGTTTTTGTTTTAGTATGTGTTGATGAAATGAATTGCATATTTGATCCTTTTTTACATTGCATAACATAATGCGTTTAGATGATGGAATGGTGGTACCAATCTGCTGAGGAACGAATGTCTGCGCCAACAGTATATCCCCCTCCACCACCTCCTCCTCCTCCAAAGGTGAAGTGTCTCACATTAATTTAACATTACATCACAGGGTTTTGTGCTGTTTTTATGAATGTATATTTATATTTTTAGTTGCATTATGTATAACAATATAGGCACAAAAGTATGTACTTCCATTCGAATAAGGTCTTAAGTGTTGTTATAAACAGGTAGCTAAGGAAGGGATTCCACTGCCGCCCAACAGAACAATCTGCCCTTTGTGCTCAGAGAAACGAGCCAACCCGTCAGTTGTTACTGTTTCAGGCTTCGTCTTTTGTTATACTTGCATCTTTAAGTATATTTCACAGGTAAGCCCCTTAACAACTGTCAACTCTGAACATTTATATAACCTTTTCTCCTGTACTTTTTCGTTTTCATATTGGACTCTTATATTTGAGAAGTAATTTGACTGCCAAGGTGAAAATTGAGTTTTTGAGGTGTTTATTATGTATTCTTGTATTCTCATGTGGGTGTGAGGTATTGGCTAGGTTACTCCACCTAGGGTGTGTTTGGGGCAAAGAAAATGAGAATGATTATGGGAGAAGTAGGGGAGAGTGAGAAAGAGAATAATTATGGAGAGAATGATTAATTGTATTTGTGGTTAAGAAAATGATTAATTGTGTTTGGGGGAAAGAAAATGATAATGAGAAAAATAAAATAATAGGTATGATGCGAGTGAAGAATAATTATGGAGAGAATAAAAAGTTGTTACGGAAAGAATAGAAAGTAGTTAGGAAGAGAATAAAAAGGTGATTTTCGGGAAACGTGATTATTGGGGGAATGATTCTTGGTAGCCTAAACAGAGTGAATCATCCCCTTCCTATTGTCCTACTTAATTAATGGTGACCCAAAGATCCCCTAGGGATGAGAGCATACTGAGTTGTTAGGTTAGAATGGCTGAGATATAAGAAAAAAATAAAAGCAAAGAAAAGAGAGAGCAGCGCCTACTATATCTGTGAGATCCCATCAATATTCTCACAGAAGGGTAAGATGAGAAAACTCTTATAGAAGGTATGTGTTGAAACATGTTAAATCACTCATCAACCCAAAAGCTTAAATTTATGGATTGGGGTAAATTTAATTATATATATATGCACACACACATATATCCGTGAATGTAAATTTAATGATATCAACCAACTATCTCTCACGTTCGGAAGCTTGAAGATTTTGAGAAGGAATATCGCATGAAAATTAATATTAATGGGATTAAAATGACTCCAAGGTTTGAACACATGACCTCCTACCCTCATACAATGTTAAAAAATCGAAATTTTTAACTTCCCGGGGTAAATTTAATTATATCAATCAGCAATATTTAATTAGTTTGCCAAGTGTGGTAGTTTGGAAGTCATCGGTAAGGTAAAGGATTACACTCGAACAAGAAAATACGAGAGAGGAAGTGATAAAATTTAGATTCAGTCATAGGAGAGAATAGAAATATTGTTTTAGCTCTTTAGTTAGATTGCCACCATACTAGTAACTTAAAATATTTTTTTAGTGGATGTTCAATTACATTTTTTTTTTTCATTTCTGTTTTTAATAATAATCAAGCGTTACTACTATTTCATCTGTTTTCTTCCAATGTAAAACACATTTTTGACTTTCTAGTAAAAATTTGCGATGTAAAAAAAAAAAAAGGGTCAAGAACAAGTGTTTTCAGGCCTGGACTAAAATATCAGTAATGCACAAAGCAGTGAAAACATAGGTAGGTTTTATAAGGCCTACAAAACTACCATCTCAACTGGAGCATAATACCCTTATTTATTCCCTTATTTAACACTTATCTTCAATAATCTTGTACATTCACTTTCACATGTTATTGAACTACAAAATAATATATAAAGTCGGTATCAAACAAGACTAAAGAAAACAAAGTGAAGTGAATTTGCTTTCCTTATATATGTTGACGACTCTTTGTATGCTTTCATATTTGTGCAAATGTTATCTTTTCGCAATGTTGTTCGTGATTTTTATGAATCCAACATTATTTAAAGGTCGGAGGATTCGAACTTTGATATCTTGATTATGTGGTATACATCATACCGATTTAGCTTAGTTCGGGTTGGCGTTGTTATTGGACGCGGATATGTTATGCATCTAACCGTTTTAATCTCGTGTTGTTTATGTTGCATTGGATCAGTACAAGCGTTGCCCAATCACATTAATGCCTGCAAATGTTGATCACATCAGGAGGCTCTTCCATGACATGTGAAGAATCTGAGGGACACAAAAATTCAAGCATCAAGATTTAGTGGGCTTCTTCTAACTATATTAAATCTCCCACTTGAAATAAATTTACATTTGTTTATTTTGTAGTTTTGTATAGTTTTATTTTGTAACATTGATGGTCGAAAATGTTAAGACTGTAGAATGTTAATGACAAGTCATTTGTAATATTATAATGTTGATGTAAATGTCGAGGTTTCAGTCTTATTAAAACATTGATGGAAATGCTGAGGTTTCGATTTTATAAAGATTGTTGATGGATATATCTGTAGGACATTGAGGTGTATGGATATTCCTAAATGGTATTGAAATTAAAAAACCTCTCTTAATTTATGAGGATATTACCTTTCAGTTTTGAAATTTATGATTGTTGTCTATATTCAAAACGATATTTGTTGCTGTTATGTTGGCAATGATATACCTTATACTTATTTGGGGGTGTTTGGGTAAGGAAGCAACTCTCTAAATTGTCTTAATATTATGTAAATGCATGATTTAAAGATAGATATAATTGAGAATTCAAATATTCAATTTATTTATATAAAATAATAACAAATAAGTTCAACAAAAATAATCTCAAAACATTAAGTCTCTTGTCAGAGTCTACAAATACTTAAAATAAAATAAAGGGAAAACAAACAAAAGTAAACATAAGTAAAAGAACAACTCTAACTAAATAAATAAGGACGAAGTAATGTTCTATAATCTTGCAAACTTCTCTCTAGTTAGCCATCAATTATTTGGTGGAAAGTCACAATAAGGGTGAACATAAAATATATTGAGTAAAAACTCCTAATTGGGGTAATAAATAACCCAACCATACAAACAAGTAAATAGATGAAAAATACTCATCTTGACATCACAATAATTATTGAGTCATGGAGTATGTAACATGACTTCAGTCATAGCGCCCCTAACTCGCACATGTTTGTCTTGTTAGATTTCTCTGTGCTCTTACCCAGGGATCAAAGAACATACTGGCTCTAATCTATCATTTAGGGATCATATTGGCTAAATCAACTGTAGACAACAACAATGAAAGGTGTACTGACGTTACTGGTTCGGGAGAGCCTTTCGTTTGACACTCATTGTAGACCTGCACAGACTGCCCTAGTCCAGGTCAACATGCCTAACAATAATCGAGAAAGGTGCACACTAAACATAGTTGGTGGAGTCCCTCGCCAACAGTTATGACAACATGTCCACACCCATCACTTGAAGCTAAGAACTCTCCCATAATAGGCTTACATTATAATTTGAGTCCCGCACTCTGCAAGTCACAAATTAAACATCGCTGATGGCAACATGCTACATCACATCCCAAATGATGGAGGGGCAAAACCATCATATCTCCATCACATGAGAGTGACATAATCCATTACATTCTCTACAACCTCTAGATAATTACACATAACAAGTTCTATCTAAATTACTACATGTTCAACCCTAACAGATCCACATCATGCTCATAAGCAAAATCAAGTCACCCGGCTGAATACTACATCATCATAAGATCATAAGTGATTCATATGCTAGTATTCAAATAGACAAAATACGTGCCATTTAAGAAATCAAAATATGCATAAGATTCGTAAGACACCAAGAAATAACCAGGACAGCTAGGTAACCTTAAACATTGCACGCTGAGACACCATAATCAAAGCATACATAAAAATACAAAATCATCGTATAAACAAGCATGCAAAATAGATGAGTACAAGATCTACACAATTCAAGGTAGGGAGTCCTTATTTGTAAGTAAATGCATGACAATCCAAGAAGCACCATAGAAATAAACCTTAATCACCTAACTGAGTCAACCTACCAATTATAACTACAGGCAGATAATCATTTAAACTAAAAACAATTAGCACTAACAGTCATAACACATTCGGAAAACACACTGGAATGAACTAAACACAATCATATAAAGCATCTAAACTTCAGAAACATACATTTGTAGTAAAATACGTTATTCACTGCTAAACTAATCAAATACGTGCTCAAGATTACCCACAACGACCCTACTGGGAAAACAGTCCCTTACCTTGGCCGAAAACCGCTTGGAACGACCCTTGAAACTCGAAGGAAGAATCCCCTAAAGAATATCCACCTAAAAGGGGTCGTACAAGACAAACGTGTGAGAATTAGGCTTTAAAAACCCCAAAAACGGACTCGGGACACGAGATTTACCTTTGGGACGAAGTTCGGATTTTTCCGGTCATAGGAGACTCCAGCGGCGGTGCGTGGGCTGGAAGTCACCGGCGCGTGAAGCGCGTGTTGAAACAACTTCAGGAGCAGGTTCGGGCGCGTCTGGAGGCTTGGTGCACGTGCGCGGTTCGCTGGCGAGGTTCAGGAGCGGTCGCAGGCTTGGACTGGCTGCCACGCTGCTTCGCGAGACACTAGAGGCTCGGCTCTGGCCCTCCAATCCGAAGCTAGGAAAGCGCGACTTCTGGTTGGCGCACAAAACAACAGCACCTGAATGAAGGACATGCGGCAGAGTTATTGGTGCAGACGATGGCGGGAGCTGGTTGGCTGGCGTGGAGGCGCACGTTGATTAGAGGTGCAGGCGGCGCTGACCCGTGTGACGGCGGCCAATCAGCGGTCTTCCACGAACGCAGGAGCAAATCAAATGACTACACGTGGCATACGACGTCTGGCCCTCGGTCTGCGTCGACGACGGCTGCACAGAAATTAGTGGTGGCTCCTCGGGACTCGTGTTTTGACGGCGAATGATTGTGAAGTGATTTCTGAATGATTAGGGTTCTGAAATCGGTGCAATCATTGGGTATTTATAACCCAATGATTTCCTAATTCGTCTTTTAGCCTATTTTGTCCTTTTCCCTATTTTGTCCTTTAGGGACAAAATTACAAAAATACCCCTGTTGACCAAAACTCCTATTTTGACCCGAAATTCATGAAAATACCCTTTATGCCCCTTGTTTCCTTATGTTTAAAACAAACCCTGAAGGGTAAAACCGTCACTAACTCGCTAAAATTCCCGAAATAAAATAATAACTTCATTTTCTAATAAAATTTCAAATTTCGGGCTGTTACAGAAGATGTTTGGATGAATAATTAGGGAGTGATATTTTTAAGTGATTAGATATGAAAAGTTATTTTGAGTGATTGTTAAAAGAAAATTGTAATAATAACCCATTTGGATAAGGTTATTAAAGAGTGATAATAAAAATTCATTTTTAATAGCCCTATAAAAGTTTGTCAAAGTGAGCATAGCTTAGCTGTACTAGTGATGCATTAGCATCCACTCGATCAATGGTTCGAGTTCTCTTTGTACCACCCTCTAAGTAAGTTTTGTAGTCCCTCTCCTCCAAATTTGTTACCTAAAAAAAAAAAAAAAAAAAAAAAAAAATCTCTAAAGAAATCTCAAACAAACAACCCCTAAAATTTTAAAAGAGAGAGAGAGGGGAAGAGACGGAGTCCAAGCATTCAAGATTTGTTAATCGTGAAGGGCAAGGTGTAGAGCTAGTTTCATTGAAACTTCGAAAATAATAAAATTAATAATTAGCTAGTTTCATTGAACTTTCCTTTGTGACTTTTCTTCTATCTCTCTCTCTCTCAATAAATAGAGACAAGCATGTGATGAATTGAGCCCTTGTACTTGCATTGATTTTTCTCCTCTCATTTCTATCCATAGAGAGAGAGAAAAGAACAATCCCCAAAAAGAAATTAGCTAGGCTGAGCTCAAGACAAAAATAAGGTATGTTCGCCCTTTCTTCTTCTTCTTTCCTTTTTTTTTTTTTTTTTAATAGTGCAATTTATGTGTAAATAGGCTTATAGTCGTTGAAATTATGATTTTCTCTATTTTACTATAGTGTTTATTTAGAATGGAATTAAACTGCATTTTCAAAAAAAAAAAAGAATGGTAAACAAAAGCATCATTCACTTGATATAAAAATTGGATTGAAAGTGTGATAGTTTCTTATTTGATGGTAATCTAGTTCAACACCACGTCATGAGTTTGATCCTAGAAATCCATTTTTGCCTCTCATTTATTTGAGAGCAGTTGTGCCCATAAAATTTATTATTATTATTTTTTTTAAATTTACACCATATAAAAATTTAAATGAAAATATAGAATGTTTGAACCTATTAAAGTTTGTATATGATTCATATATTTTAGAAAAAATTGCACAGATCACCTTAAATATGATGTTTGTAACAATTAAGTCCTTAAATTTTTAATTTGAGCCGTCAATTCACCTAAAGTTTAAAAAGTGTTGCAATTAAGACTTTTAAGTTAATTTAAAGAGATTTTCACATGTGTGAAGAGGGTAAAATATTGTACAAAAAAAAATTTAGTCTTCTTTTGTCTCTCTAGAAGCCTGTAATGAGATAAATTCATAACTTTTTACCTCTTATAATATTGAAAAATTTGTAAACTAATAGATTTTTTAAATATATGTATATTTATTAATTAATGAGTATCATAGTAATTTTCTCAACAAGATTTAAAAAATGATTAATTATTAAATTTTTTTTCCTATCATTAATTATTAATATTACACAAACACTACAATAAATAAACACTAGCTCACCAAAAAAATCAAAATTTTAACAATTTCATTAAAAAGAATTATCGATAAAGATAAATATTTTTAATGTCTTTTTATTCAATTTTTTAATTTTAAAATCTTCTTGAGAAAATTATTGTGATATTGAAAATACGTATTAATGAACAAATATACATATTTAAAAAAATCCATTAGTTTATACATTTATAAGAGAGGTAATAAATTATGAATTTGTTTAGTTATAGGCTTTTAGGGAGACAAAAGAAAGATTAAATATTTTTTCGATAATCTTACTTTGCTTCAAATTAATTAAAAAAAAAAAAAAGTTAGTTACAACAATTTTCAAATTTTAAGAGAGATGATTGCTCAAAACGAAAGTAATTAACAACTTTCATATATTTTATAGTTACCTTTTTAGTGTTGTGATAAAAAACATGTTTAATTTAATGTTTGATATTTGAATGACATTCAATTTTAGTCCATGAAATGAACGATGCTGTTAATAACAGCTGCTCGAAAGCACTTAAACCACATCTCATCACCAAACTGCGTACCTTCATTGAACTTTAACCTTGCTTTTCTAAACTTACCCTTGTCGAATTACATTTAGTTCAAGTCTATTTACTTATCACTTTTGCGCCTACCAAAATTAAGGAATTGAATCAATTTTTACCATTTGATTTTATTTATTTTTTTTTTAATTTTTTTGACATTTGTTTTTTTTTGCTGCTCATCAAAAGTACCCCATTAAATCAACTTAAATGGGTGGCGCTGAGGTTGGCGGGACAAGTTAGTTGATCAAAGCTAAATAAATCATGATTTTTTTTTAATTTTTTGCGTTTGAAGACTGAAGCGAAGATGAGTATGAACAGATTTTTCTCAAAAATTTCTCTGCAGATCCACACACAAGAAGGAGAAGTAAATGGATAACTGTGTCGCGGAAATTGTTGGTGTCATCAAAGAAAATATCATCGAAGAGCTGAAGTATCTACTTCACTTCGCAAGCAATGTGGATAATCTTAGAGATCAACGGAAGAAGTTGGCGGAGACCAGAAATTTTGTGCAGCATCCTATCGATTCCGCCAAAAGCAATGGAGACGAAATCGAAGGTATGGTTCTCCAATGGCTTGCCATTACTGATAAACTTAGCGAAGATGTAGATAGTTTTCTCAACGAACTAGGTAACGAGCGGAGTCTTCGATGGTGGAATATGATTCCGCGACATCGATTTAGCAGAAGAGCTACAGAGCTAACTGTGGAGGTTGATAAAACAATTGAACAAGGGAGATTTGAGAGGGTTTCATATCATATACCTCCACAGGGGATTCTAACGCTGAAGAACAGTAAGAAGTTTGAAGCCTTCGAATCTAGGGTTCTGATTCTTAAGGAGATAATCGAAGCGATTGTCGATGCGAATGCGAGGGTGATAGTGATACATGGAATGGGGGGAGTAGGGAAAACGACGCTAGTTGAAGAAATTGCGAGACTAGCCCTAGAGGGTAAGCTTTTTGATGCTATTGCAATGGCGACTGTGAAGCAGATTCCAAACATGAAACGAATACAGGACGAGATTGCTGATCAGTTAGGGTTGAAATTCGAGGAGGAAAATGAACGAGTGCGGGCTGATCGATTGCGTCGAAGGTTAGAGATGGAGAAGAAAGTGTTGGTGATTTTGGATGATGTGTGGGCTAACCTTGATTTGGAAGACGTTGGGATTTCTACCCATCACAAGGGATGTAAGATACTTGTAACTTCAAGAAAGGATGATTTGTCTTTTGGCAATTTTGGTACTCAAAAGAATATCAAGATCAATGTTCTGTCAACACTAGAGGCTAGAAATTTTTTCAACAAGTTGGCATGTGATTTCGTTGAATCAAATGATTTTGATCCTGAAATGGAAGCTGTTGCTACAGAGTTGGCAGATGAATGTGCAGGATTGCCACTCTCTCTTGCCACAGTTGCACAAGCATTGAAAGGTAAAGGGCGGCCGATTTGGAATGGTGCATTGCAAGAATTGAAGTTTCCAGGCCAACCCAACAACTACGGGGTGAACAAAGAGGCATATTCTTCTTTGAAATTGAGTTATAATTCTCTAAACAGAGATGAAGCCAGGTCGTTATTCTTACTTTGTAGCTTATTTCCAGAAAGTTATCAGATTAACATCAAATATTTGTTGATGTATGCCATGGGTTTGGGTTTATTAAATGAGATTAGTTCTCTAGCGATGGCGAAATGGAGAATACATTCTCTGGTTGATGAGCTCAAGACTTCTTACTTGTTACTTGATGGGGTTGATAGTGATTTTGTGACAATGCATGATATTGTTCGAGATACAGCAATTTTGATTGCATCTAACACGAAGTCCAAGTATTTGGTACGGCATGGTGCGGGAGAGAGTTCTTGGCCCCCATTGGACGAGTTCAAAAACAACACTGCAATTTCATTAGGCTGTAGTAATCACTCTGAACTCCCCAGTTTTATATGTCCAAAGCTTAAGTTCCTATTATTGGTGGGAAAAAGAACATCCTTGCGAATACCTGAAAGTTTTTTTGCTGGTATGAGAGGACTAAGAGTCTTAGACCTGACTGGCTTATGTATTCAACAACTTCCATCATCAATCAACCAATTAGTAAACCTTCAGACATTGTGTCTTGATGACTGTGTTTTCCAAAACATGTCTATAGTTGGGGAATTGAAAAGGCTTGAAATTCTCAGCTTGAGAGCATCTGACATTGTTGAACTCCCTAGAGTAATTGGGGCATTGACCAATTTGAAAATGTTAAACTTGTCTAATTGTTCCAGGCTCAAGGTGATCCCCGCTAACCTGTTATCCAAGTTAACAGGGTTATCTGAGTTGTACATGGACAATAGTTTCAAAAATTGGAATGTTAGTCATATGAATGAGGGAAATACTAATGCTACGATTTCCGAATTAAACAACCTACCATGGTTGACAACGCTTCATGTCCACATTCCGAATTCCAACATCCTTCCAGAAGCCTCACTTTTCAGAAAATTGAGTGGTTACAGAATACTAATTGGAGATAGTTGGGATTGGTCTGGAAAGTTTGAAACTTCGAAGACTCTGAAACTCAAGCTTGATAGAAGCTTTCAGAGAGAGGATGCAATTCAAGCATTACTAGAGAATACTGAAGATCTGTATCTAGATGAATTGGGAAATGTCAAGAACATTTTATTTAGTCTCGACTACAACGGGTTTCCAAAATTGAAGTGTTTACGTGTCAAAAACAATGCTCAGATTGTGACTATTGTCAAGTCGGATAATATCCAGCATCCGCACATCACCTTTCCATTACTGGAGTCCTTATTTCTGAAAAATCTGGCTGAACTTGGTAGCATTTGTCGTGGAAGACTTCCTCAAATGTCCTTCCATAACTTGAAAAGAGTAAAAGTCGAAAGCTGCAGCAGAATAAAATTTGTTTTCCCACCTTTCTTATGTAGAGGCCTTGTACATCTTCAAAAGCTGGAAATTAGTGAATGCGGTGCTATGGAGACTATAGTGTCCAAGAGCAAAGAAACAGAATTGCAAATGAACGGAAATAAGCTGAATGAGAGGAACATGATTGAGTTTCCTGAATTGCGTTCTCTAATACTCCAACATCTACCGGAGCTTATGGGTTTCTACTGTCATGAAAGCATAGCAATGTCTTCGTCGAAAGAAGATTCATATCAAACTAGCTTTCATCCACTTCTCAATCACGAGGTAAGCTAGCTAGCTATCAAACGTCTTCCATTATCATCTTTATATGATATCAGAATCTTCAAACCTGTGGAAAATAGTAACCATAGAGTATTCGTAAATACTTGCCACATTTTTGTCATCAATCCATGTGATGAGGAAAGTCCACAATTACTTAGCTTAATGGCTTTTGTTTTCGTTAAAATCATTTTTGTTTCCTATACTTTGCGCAATTGTTTCCATTTTAGTGCATGAAATTTTAAATGCTCATTTTTGTCTGTGTACTTTTAATAAAACTTAAAGGGGATTTTTCATGTATAGCAAAAAAAACCAAAAGAAATTCATGTGTAGAAAAATTCTGAAAATATTTCCTACATAGTAGAAAAGTGGATCGTTTTTGTAAAATGACCAATATGTCCTCGCCTCAATCAATTCAGCTGAGCCTTCAATCAGTATTTTAGCTTCACCTGATAGCCTTCTTTCAGTAGTTCAACTGATAGCCTTTAATCAATAGTTCAACTGATAGACTCAATCAGTTCACTGATAGATTCAATCAGCTCACTAGTAGTCTTCAATCAGTTTGCTGAAAGAGGGGTAAAATTAGACTTTTAGAAAAATGAATGAAAATCTACTATGCAGAAATTATTTTTAGTGAAAATGTTATATTTAAAACACGTGAATAAAAAGTTGCCATGTGGAGTAATTTTCCAAACTTAAAATTGCATAAATGTGTTAGATTAAGTTTGCAAGAAAAAGTTGGACGTTTAGGATTTTATTTTTTTAATTTTTTTTTGAGGGAGGAGAAGAGAAAAGATGTTAGGTTGATATAAATAAAATGCTTACTTGGTGATTTAACATTATGGTATTAGAATAGGAGGTCATGTGTTCAAACAAATCCCTTGTGAGTCGTTTCATCTCCAATTAATATTGATTTCTACTAGATGGTCATTCTCAATTCTCAAAACCATAGGTCTACAGGTGAGAGGAAGGGTTGGTTGATATAAATAAATTTACCTCAATGCATCAAGTTTAGCAGTTTTTGGATTGATTGGTGATTTAACTATTTCAATAGTTGTAATTGGAGATATTTACCTTGTGTCCACGTGTCTCATATTGGAAAGGCGAGGATTCGTCAAAACATTCGTATGATACGTGGGTCTATACTATCTAATAAGTTGCTTTTAGGGATTTGGGAAAATATTCATACACATTGTCTTTTTCTTGAATGGAAATCATCATTATTTTTCTTGCCGGGTTGAATCAGAATTAACTATTCTAACGTTGAGGACTAAGATTTATTATAAGTACTGGGAAAAAATTTAATTTTTTAAAATACAACTTAAATGGAACAAGATCCAAGTAATTCATGAATCAAAATGGTATTTAACCTTAGTTGTTCATCATAGAAGTACAAACAACAGTTTTCTCCTCTGTAAAAAGATCTAAATCCACAAGAATCTGTTGGGAGGTTTCTTTTTCCTCTCTCGAGTCAACATTAATATATCTATTTTTTTTCTCTCATGAAACTCATTCTCTTAATTTATGCATCTATAAATTTATTAAAAGCTTTTTTCTCCATTTGAATTGGTCTGCAGGTCTCCTTCCCCAAATTAGAAACGTTAAAGTTACATGATTTGAATTCAGGAACGATATGGCACGATCAGCTTCCAGCAAGCTTTTCTGGCCTTAAAAATCTAACTTCTCTAAGTGTTGAGGGATGCGCTTCACTAAAACATTTAATGACAATCGCTGTTGCAAAAAGCCTTGTGAATCTTGAACGTCTTGAAATAAGCAGCTGTAAATCGATGAAAGCTATTATCATCTCAGAACATAGAGACTTGGACAACAATCACTATTCCAAATCCATTTTGAAGGAGGTATAGTTTTAACATTTTGATGATTTTCCTCTCAATTTTAGCTTCCATACTTTGAGTCTTTATCTTTAAATTCTCTGCTTCTATATTTAGATTCGATTGTTCACACGAGTTATGGAATGCTAATATAACATGCTTGTTCTGATCACTGATTGACTTGGCATAATATATAAGAAACAAAGGGTAGATACAAGTGATTTGACAGGTGAGGATAGATACTTTGCTAACAAATGCCAAATCACAGCTAATATTTTTCTAATAACCATACCGTGTAAATATCTTATAGTAGGAATAGATAGAAGCATTTTAAATCCAAGTACATGGGATTTACTTGGTTCAATATATGGGGTGAGAGATTTCAAACTTCTGACCTCTGGGTCGTCCTAACCATTTTTTCTTAGATTGAGAGGGAAAAAAAAAAAAAAATAATTAAAACCACTTTTGATCCTGAAACAAGTAACAATTTAATATTTAAACCTTTGGATTATAACAATTTAGAACTTCTCAATTTTACAACAGTTTAGTTTGACGTTAAGCATGTAACAATGATTGATGTAACTAAATTTACCCCAACCAATCAGTTAAGCTCTTGAGTTGATTGGTGGATTAACATAATTAAACATGATATTAGAGTAGGAGGTCTTGATAGTTTTCTCTCCAATTAAAATTGAATTCCATTTCTATGATATTTCACAAATTTTTAACCCACGAGTGAAACAAGTGTTTGGTTGATATAATTAAATTTACTCCAACAGGCTTGGGCTTTGAAGGTGTGCTCCTTCAAGGTCCCAGGTTCGAGACTTACTCGTGACATTAAATTGTAGACACTTCTCGTATCTCCATTCCTTCGATGTCTCCCAGTGCCTGGCCTATGGATGAGCGTGGTTACCCGTCGTATAGTGAAGCGAAATTTTGATTTTCCTGTTTGAGAAAAAAATAAATTACTCCAACCCATAAGCTTTTGGGTAGATCGGGAGTATAATTCAGCATTTCTCATACTCAAGTTTCTAACCATTTAGTCTCTATCACGAAATTTATGGTTATTATTTAATGAGATTCTTATAGGATTTGAATGATTACAAAATTGAGGGTACAATGACCAAATTGTTATAAAATAATAAAGTTCATGGACTAAATTGTTTTCATGATAGTGAGTGTTCAGAGAGTAAATGAATTGAACATTCAAATCAATGACTATATTTATTTTACCTTCCCATATTTTAATTTTTTTAGCAAAATTGCTGAACTAAATTTACAAATGCAGAATGTTTTCCCAAGCCTGGAATCTCTTATAATCTCTCGCATGGATGCTTTAGAAACATTATGGAACAACGAAGCCGCTTCAGAATCCTTCACAAAGTTGAATAAAGTGGACATCAGATATTGCAAAAAACTAGAAACAATCTTCCCAAATTACATGCTTAGCAGATTAACAAATCTTGAAAGATTAAATGTCACAGATTGCAGTTCCTTACTGGAGATATTTCAAGTCAAAGATCCAATTATCAGTGGCAACAAGATAGCAGCTAACCATTTGAAAGAGTTGAAGATTCTTCGTCTTCCTAAACTAAAGCATATATGGAGCTCAAACCCACAAAGACTCTTAAGCTATCCATTTTTGCAGGTTGTTCATGCCATGCATTGCCAAAGTTTGGTGAACCTCTTTCCAGCTTCCATAGCTAAGGGTCTTTTCCACCTTGAAGAGCTTAAAATTCAGTTTTGTGGGGTTGAGGAAATTGTTGGTAAAGGAGGAGATGAAGATAAGGATGTGTTGTTTGTGTTGAGCGGGTTGACGTCGTTGTCCCTTTGGAATTTGTTCGAGTTTAAGAGGTTTTATCCTGGGAAATATACTTTGGATTGCCCATCTTTGGCAATGATTGATGTACGCCATTGCAAATCCTTCAAGTTGATGGAAGGAACTCTTGAAAGTTCATCGCTCCCTCCTGTCGATAAGGTATATACTTTAGTTCTTTGCCTAAATAAGCACGAGCTTTATCTGTTTATGTAGAAAAATACATCTTAATTTTCAAAAAGTTCAATATTTTTGTGACCTTTCATATATGTTTTGAAGTAGAAATTCTTCCCTGGGGCCGGTGCAGTAGTCGAAAACTTGGATCTTGAGGTCATGCTCCTCTTGACATAGGTTCATGGCCACATTTAAGAATTAATTTCTCCAGCGACCCTAAATTTTGCCTCTATTTCTTACGTTGTCTTCTGATGCCTAGCCTATGGACAGACATGGTTGCCGTTGGGTTTAGAGGAGCGAAGCTCCAACTTTCCTGGTCATCAAACATTTGAAGTAGAAACCAATTAGAATGGACAAAAAAAAAAAATCTACGTGGTTGGAATGCTGTCATTCTCGTAAGCCTAATTCAAGCAAGCGTCCTAAGTCGATTGCCACATTATTTTAGACCGTTAAAGTCAACTTTCCTTCCAACATTTTAATGGATTTTTCCTCTATTAGTAGTTCTAAATAGTTAAAGGTACTATTGCAAATTTTGAAGCAATAGAGATACTACTAAAACAAAGTGCAAAATTTAATTTATAACAATGACTTTAGTTTAGAGTTGCCGGCATCAACTAGAGCATAACTGAACCAACATAAGTATGCTGTCGTGACCAAGTGGTCAAATTTCGAATCTCCCAATTTTAATTGTTTTTTAACTAAAAATTATTTTTTACTCGAAAAAATACTCGGAAACATGTTAGTGGTATCTTTATTCCTTAATTTTAGTTCTTAAATAACATACTCATTGTGGTTCTAAATATAGGTTGAAGATGATGAGTCTTCCCAAAGAAAGAAGTTAGAAAGAAGAGAAGCAGATGTAATAGAGGAGACATCCACAAGTAAAGAAATAACAACCACAATCCAAGATAAAGTTGAAGCTGAGTTAATTGAAATCAAGGCTCAATTACAAGCTCTTGTAGTTGGTCAAAATCAAATGATGGAACACTTGGCCAAACTTACAACAATTCCTCATGAAGCTGCCTCAAAATGATTATTCCAATCATTTAGTTTGAAGTTTAATAAAACACAAATGCACCCAGGGAACATTTTTCTTATCTTACATACATGTGCTAGTGTTTGTTTATTCTTTCTCATTCATGTGTTTGTATAATCTTCAATGTATAGATTAAGATTGTTTTTGTGGAATCTCCAATGTACAAAATTAGGAATTATTTGATGAAATTATTTGTATATTTATTGAAATAAAATCATTTTTTAATTGCATTCATTTGCAAAATTGACTCACAATTTATTAGAGTGGTTTCTTGAACATTTTAGTGCAGTTCTGTCGAATTTTTCAGACTTATCAAACGTGGCCAAAATTATGTAATTAAAAGAAATTGAGGTGAGGCTCCAACTGAATCCGACCATCTTTTCATCTTATTAACATTTTTATTTTTTAAATTAGGATTCGAACTCATACCTTCACCAACTAAACTCTAAGTTTACTCCTTAAAGTCTTAAACTAATTCATTATTTTAACTTATTGGTAAATAATAAGGAATGACTTGTACATGAAATAATTAAGACTTAGAGTGAATGATTAAAATTAATTTACTTTATTGAAAAGGTTGGATGCAAGTTGATTTCATTGTTGAATGGTAATCTAATTTAATATTGATTTGATCTTGGAAATCATTATTTATCTCTAATTGATTTGTGTACAACAATTTCAAGATTTTATTTCAATTCATTCTCAACTTCATATGGAAGGCGATGCATGCCAGATCACCTATCAATATTAAAATAGGCATTCCTAGTAAAAACTTTTTTTTTTGTAAACAATATCCTATGCCCTTTTTTCTTATGAAATCAAAAAAAAAAAAAAAAAAAAAATCGTTTTTGAATTTTGTTCTTGAAAAAGTTGGTTGTGATGCATTTTTTTTAATATGTATTTTATAAGTTGTTGCATCTAAATCTAATTTTATATTAATATACCAACAAAAAAAAAAAAAAAATAATCAAAAGTATGACACAGTTGTTCATTATCATTTAAACAATTAATTAGTTATTTTTTTTTTAAAAAAAATATTTATTTACATCTTAATAATTTTAGCCATTATCTTAATAATTTTCTTCGTAGCTATTCACCTAATTGACTTTTAACCTGTTCGTCAACATTTAGCTACTAGAAAATAACAACATGATTGCACTAGTGAATATCGTATTCTAATAACTTTATTTATTAAAAAAGTTTTTAACAACACTATTTAAGAAAGTATGTAAATAAATTAAAAAAAAGTTAAAAAATGTCATATATATCACTCTATTCACTTAGTCACGATAAACAATATTTACTTCAACCGTATTTTATATGTGTGTGTCATGAATGGTCAAAATACACATTAAACATAATTTTTTAAATGTGTACTGCATTCAAACTCGGCATAAATACAAGAGTAATACTTGGATACTGAATCATACTTGCTTCATTTACCTCTGGTTTAAAAAATGACACATAAATTTTTTTTCTTTTCTTTTCTTTTTCTTTTTAATTATTTTTTATTAATTAATTAATCTTTCTATTTTAAATGATTTGCAAACAAGTACCTATATATTACTATTACTCTAAATACAATTACAAAATATAAGTGTAATAGTTTGACAAGTAATTAATATATACCATTATTTTTAAATGTCATGGCCAAGAGATCGTATGATATATGCAATTATGTAATATTAATTTAACAAAACATAAATAAATCAGAGTAGGCACTATTGACATTTGTTGTGCTTGTATTAAAAACGTGTACATTTGTGCTTGTTGTGACGTAAAATATGGCCCGGAAGTCTCGGAAGAGGCCGGGACACGAACAAAGGACAAAAGGACCAAAGCCGACCCCCCAGGCCTTCTTCGACCCACCGGGGGTCGGCCAGGCCTTTGCCGACCCCCAGGAGATCGGCCATGCCTTTGCCGACCCCCCGGGGGTCGGCCAGGCCTTCGCCAACCCCCCGGGGGTCGGCCATCTCCATTCCTGACTCCTCGGGAGTCAGCCTCGCCA
>JBBMEG010000020.1:6736652-6770802 GCA_037832605.1 Cyclanthera cordifolia | reverse complement strand
CGGGGGTCGGTCGCGCCATTGTCGACCCCCCAAGGGTCGTCCACGTAGGAGTCGGCCTTGCCATTTCTGGCTCCTCGGGGGTCGGTCTTGCCAACGTTGACCCCTTTAGGGTTCGGCCAAATGGAGGCCATAACCCCTCGGGGGTCGGCCAAGTCCATTTCTGACCCCTTAGGGGTCGGCCTCACTAGGGGGTCGGGCAAATGGAGGCCACAACCCCCCGGGGGTTGGCCAAGTCCATTTCCAACCCCTTAGGGGTCGGCCTCGCCACTACCGACCCCTCGAGGGTCAGCCAAGGAAGGCCAGGACCCTCCTTAGGTTGGCCTTTGTAGCCTCACCTTTCTCGGGTCTGGCAACGAGAAAGTCCATACGAGTGGATGGGCCACGGAGGTTAGGACACTCCGAAGAGTCGGCTGAGTCCAAGTAACGTTTGGAGGTGCTGCACCCCGTGGCGTCGCCCGTTACAACGAGTAGGTCCATCCGAGTGGATGGGCCGTGGAGGTTAGGACTCTCCGAAGAGTCGACTGAGTCCAAGTAATGTATGGAGTCATTGCACCCCGCGGCGTCGTCCGTTACTACCAGTGGGTCGGCCCCATTGGGTCGACCGTGAGGGTCAGGACTCTCCGAAGAGTCGACCGAGTCCAAAATCAAGACCCTTACACCTCCAAAGGGTAACGACCAGGAGTTACGCTGGTATTCATACCCGGCTTAATGGCAGATGTTTTTAACGGTCTGCCATTATATCGCCATAAGTGAGATGTAGCGGTTACGAGACTAGCTGCTATAAAAGTCAAGTCATTTTTCCCTTTCAATGGGGGATCCTAAGCTAAGTACTCTTACGCTATTCCTTAAGTCTTATACTATTCTCCTAATTCTGTTTCTGACTTAGGCATCGGAGGCCCTATGGCTCACACCACACCGGTGTGTCCTAATTTCGCTTTTTTGCAGGCCCTTTCGTCCTCAGTTTAAACAAATTCACTGTGGATATCCGTTGACCATTTTTCGGCATCAACAAGAAATATAATTGATCGTTTTTTTGAAGTCGATTAAAAAATAACCAGAATTCTAATAAAGAATAGAGTGAAGTAAATCCTCATAAAGGTAAAGAAGAAAGAACGAACACAAGATCTTTAAGTGCTTCGGTAGCAAAAACTAAGATTTAATGGGGGTTTGTTTTGCGGTATTAATGAGTTATTGCAAATGAATTTTTATCACTGTTCTTCGAAGTAACACATCTAATCAAGTTATCATTCAAAATAATCGCTAAATTTTAATAAAAAAATTTAATCACTTATTTTTAACCACTCAAAATAATCATTCATTTTTAACTATTTATTTTTAATCATTCATTTCTAACAATTTATTTTTAATCATTCACTTTTTAATCCGTCAAAATAATCACGTATTTATAACCATATTCCAACGAATTAACAAGTTATTAAGTAAAACAAAATTTAACTCCTACGAGATTTTTTCTCATTAGATCACTCCATGATGATTAATTTCATCACATTAAATAAGCTAAAAACTAAGAGGAAATATTAGTTAATTCTTAAGTCCTAACCATAAATGAGTAACCCGTAGTTAGTTAAAGTAGTTCCACCAACTCTTGACATTTTTATTGAATTCAAAAAGATGATTTCAAATAAAAATCGAAGTGGAGAATTTCAACGGTATGATATTTTAGTTCATTGGCACACCCTTGTTGTTGGCATTAGCCTTGACTCTTACGTGTGAAGAATTGATCGATAACCAACACTTAAATGATTTCAAATAACAAATAAGCAAGCAAGATTTTTTAATGCCATGTGAATATCATAAATGAATTTAAATTCCCATTTCAACTACATTTTCACATATTCAAATATTTTGTGTTTAAAACCATTCATTTAGCTTAAAGAGGTATTGTTTCAAATTTATCAACAAAATAAAAAATAAAAAATAAAAAATTTCGGGTAGTTCGAAAAATCAACCAAACACAACCCATATTAAATTGGCGAAAAAAAAATGAAGTATTTTATAGTTACCTAATACAGGCCAAATTTCTTTTTTCTTTTTATAATTTTTTTTTTTTCTTTTGTTAACGAGTCAAAACTTATTTGAACAATTTTGAAATTTAATTGGCTTAGCGCCCGGGTAACTATGCCCATTTTTATAGGCCCGACGGGAGCACACTTCTAGAGTCCAAGTCTTCAATAAACTGCGCCACCCTCTTGAGGACCACTTATTATGAATAGTCAAGATGTATATACATTTATTTTAATGCTCGGGGTATTAAAAAAAGAAAAAAGAAAAAAGAAGCTATTATTATGGACGTAAAAACATAACTCAAGTTGGATATTTATCTCCATTCAAAAAATAATTAAAAACAAACTCCCCAAATTTATAAAATGTAAATTTGGCAAGGCCTTTTGAAATAGATAATCTATTTTTAGCGACATGCTTATTATATAAATACTTCATGGAACTAAAGGTTTGTTTGGTATGTCGTGATCTCTTAAAAAAATGATAGGACAAATAACATTAAAAAAAAAATCAAGCAGAATAGAGAGACATTGCCTCCTAAGACAAACTAAAGATGGGGAGGGATAAAACTTTATCTTTCTCTAACTGGCCCCTAGAGATAACCTCTCTCATAGAAGGCTCACATAGGACTTTTTCGAAGGTTTCCGGCGAGCGATGATGGACACAACAATGAGCATTCTAGGGCCTTGCTCTACTTTATGTTGAGGTATGGAGTAGGCCGTTATGGGACTCTGTTGAAGGTTGTGTGTGCGAAGTGTCACGGTCGCTCTCTTCGACTCGTACGACGCCATGATCTCATGCTCATCATAGCCAGCCTTAGAGGAAACTCAAGCCCCAAACTCGGATTGCACTTACTTTATGGCACGTCGGGTCATTAAGCGAGGTTCACCAGGCCTCGACTAAGCTTCATCGAATACGCAACAGAATTATCTTGGTTATGCTTATATGCTCGCACTCGCATCCATTCGGCCCACGGGAATCGAACGTGAAATAGTGGGTCGACGCTCAGATATATGTGGCAACCTCTATCCCATGAGCAAGGGCGCAATGTCGGCACATCCGTGCCGTCCGATACTGTCCCCGGATTTCCATTCCCGAAGGAAGCCGCCCAATACACCTGTTTTGCAAGCGCTCGCCCACACCACGACACACGCATGTGCCATGGGGTAGCACACTTAGGCTATAGGGCCCAGGGGTGGTGGAGAGCTGATACCAGGCCTGTAGTACATTCTGGACCATTTTCAGTCTCCTTCCAATGAATGTTATTTTGGCGAGGAATCATACGCCAACGTGGATCGTCCGTCTGATGTCCGATTGACATCAAACTTGGCGAGCTTACATCTTAACTTCATACGAACTAAACTCTAGAGCAGCTTGTCAAAACTCAATTTCGAGCCTTAACATCGTCGGGATGGCGCTCGGGGCCCCATCGTGCCTCCACTAAGTCTTGACATTGACACCTTGACACCATTGTGGCTTGCTTTCTAATGCATTCAGTTGACATTATTGAACACTCTACTTGGTGTGATGGATGATATACCGTCTTCCTCGGTCACATCATGGCTTGTTAGGACGTGGATCGTTAGAGTATATTCTATGACTCTGACACGAAGCACATTTCGAGTTGTTTGAGGGACAAAAATGTTCTCATGATTGTTCTTTGAAGAGTTAGTTAAAGAAAGAGATAATGTTACAACCCAAAATTTACTATTAACAAAAAATTGGGTTTTATTTTATTTATTAATTAAAAGGAAGAATAAATTAATCCGTTAGAAATTAATTAAATGAACATCACGAGATTTTGAGTAATTATTGATTGATTTTAGTTGGTGGATTAAATTAAATTACAAGTAATTAAATGCTTGTTTAAATAAGTGCAAGTTTGGGAAATTCCAAGAGGGTTTCGGTTAAAACCCATTCCTAACACCAATTGTATCAAATTCTATTTTTCCATATCATTTTCACTCCAAACAAACACCCAATTTCTTTTAAAATTGAGTTGACCTAATTTCTTTTCTCAATTAAATAAATATATACTTTTTTTTCTTTCTTTTTTTCTTTGCTGGTTCCAAAAACCTCTTTCTCTCTCCTCTCTCTCCACCATTTCTTCTTCGTCCTTGCTTTCCCGTTCAAACCACCCAGCCCTACTAGACGTCACCGTCGCCGGAGCACGCTCGCAAGATGCCGCCGCCCCCACCGCGCTCGTCATCGTCGTGCAAGATCTGCCCAGGCCGTTAGCTTCCTAAGTCCGTGCGCTCACCCGGTCAGCCAACGTCGTTCGGTTCGTTGTTGTCGTCCGGTTCGCGCCGCCACGCGGTCCATTGCAACCGGTTCGCGTCAAGACAGCTGCTGGTAGGGTCTTTTTTTTACGGTTTGTGGTGTTATGTGAACCCATGAGAGGGTTGAGTATTTAAGCTTGTTTAACCTCCACTAATGGAGCTTGGAAAATAAAGTAGGCGGTGAGGTGAAGAAGAAGACACTTGTGGGCCTTGTTTTTTTAAATTGATTGTTATTAAATATAAAATATAAATTATTATATTTAATTGGTGGGACCGTGTTATGTGAACCCATGAGAGGGTTGGGTGTTTAAGCTTGTTTAACCTCCATTAATGGAGCTTGGAAAATAAAGCAGGGGTGAGGAGAAGAAGAAGACACTTGTGGGCCTTGTTTTTTTCAAATTTGATTGTTATTATATTTAAAATATAAAATATTATATTTAATTGATGGGACCATGTGACTTTTGGTTGAAAAGAAGGGATGCTTACATAATTAAATAAATTAATTGGAGATTTAAAAGAATGATTTAATTATTGGAGGGATGGGATAGTGACTATTTGACCAATTTGACCATATTTGACCGGTCAATCGAGTTGACTGGGTCACGGGTTCCGAAAACACGTTTTTCAAAGTTAGGTCATTTTTACTAATTTTGACGTCCTGAATCCACTTTCGATAGTCTAAGGTGCTAGTTTTGGTCCGTTAAATTGTTAGGACTCCGTTCGTGAGCTAGCCTTTGTCAAACGTTGGCTTGGAGCGTAGGAGCTCGCTTGTGGGATCGCTTAAGGTAAGGAAATTATATCCGTAAATTGGAATCTTGTTGGTAATATAAGCATGTGTAGGATAAATTGAGTGTAATTACTTGATGATCTGCATTGATTGCCCTGTTGTTTGTGAATGATATTGTTATCCTATGAACTATACATATGTGATGCACCGAGATATTGACTAATGATGTGATGTAATGCCTTCGTGATGCACCTGTTGACTTATTAACTACATGATGTGTGCCTGAGTATTTCCATTACATATGCATCATTTGGAAAAACCACAAGTATTCATCAAATTGAAGGCCCGGGAGTGGCATTGCCTACAAGGGTAGCCCTAGAAGTGTAAATTATTGTCTAAAAGGGGCCCGGGAGTAGCATGTTCTACTAGAATAGCCCCAACGTCACCATCACTATCTATTGAAGGCTCAGGAGTGGCATGTTAGGGTAGCCCCGACAATGTAAAGTTCTATCGATTGAAGGTCCGGGAGTGGCATGTCCCGTCAAGATAGACCCGATGTCCCTTTTATTATTTATTGAAGACTCAGATCTGCAAGGCCTAGTGAAGTCGTCTCGGTATTATCATTCATCATATGCATCATCTGATATCATGTATTTGCAAACCATTTATTAGATACACGCTTGTATGATTTGATGATGTTTGGTTTGATACTGGCTATCCGAGATGGAATTGAACATATAGATATATATAAATATGTGAATATATGAAAATTGTGATGATGTATAGATATTCGAAGATGCTCATATGGATTTCTGCTTATTTGATGTTGTTATATTATTTAGAAGACTGGCTTAATCATGATTGTTGAGATAGAACTGAACTGATATGTTAGATCTAATTTTGTGCTTCTGGTTGATGTATATTGACACTTGTTGAGGTTCATAAAATATGATGTCTTATTGATGTTGTTGAATCATTCAAAAAATTTAAAGGTGCGTGATAGGCCGGGATGTTCCATAGCGAACTAGCCTACACCACCGCCCCATAGGGGGAAGTACTCGGTCTAGGGTGTGTGCATTGACACCTCCATTCCATAGGGGACAAGACTTGTATTGGTGCTTGTGTTGCCATCGTCGTCCTATGGGGGACAAGAATCGATTTTGGTGAGTGTATTGACACCGTCGTCCCATAGGGGACCTTGTTTATTATGTAAGTTTTAGTGAAGCTTGGGTCTATGTACCCTTTGATTGAGGTATACTATTGAGACCGATGTGTTTGTTGCTATTTTTGATACCTTATTTGATTATATTCATGTTTGATCCCGAGTTGGGGATCCTTACTGAGTTTTCACGAACTCACCCTTTCCACTATGGAATTCCACAGGTATAACAGATCTGTACCGGGATGGATGATCAAGCTGGATTGACTATGGGCACCGCTGCACTCTTTATCAATTATTTGCTTTATGTTTCTTCAGCATATTTCAGGGCATGTGTATTCTTTTAGTACTTAAATGATGTTCTGTTTTGGATTTTTATTCGGGTACCCATAACCTGTTTTCTTTTGAAATTTTGGAACTTAATGACAATTAAATCTTTTATTTGAATATTCTGTTTTAAGGACATGCCAACTTCATCTTAATGTTGAAAACTCATGCATTAGGGTAAAAGACCTAAGCTTAGACTCATAGTTTGGGTCAGGTCTTTACAGATAAGGATAAAGCTGGTCTTCGAGTTTGGAGAAGAGATATGGGTGTATCTAAAGGATCCAGACTGAAGAAGAAAAATGTGTTAAAAGAGTGAAGAATATAGTTTGATCGTGGGAAAGGTGAACTTGGTGAGATGAAGCAGATGGACATGCAAATTTGATGTATGAGTAGTTGTCCGAAAGTTCTAAAAAGGGAATGGTGCTTCATTAGATGTAGAGCTTTTTAAAGAAGAAAAGCATAAAGAAAATGAAGAAGCATGTTGTGGTAAAGGCTTTTTCAATGGATTTTGACTGTCACCAGAAGCGGTAACCTTGTTATGGGGAAAGAGAGAATGAAAACAAGTGTTGCAGAGGTAGATATAGGGGTGGTGTGCATTAGGCTCGATGAGTGATCAAATGTCCCTCATGCATCAATTTATTGGTTCTTTCGGGTTTCTCAAATCGAATCAGTTACCAAACTGGTTCAACTAAACTGATTTGGTTCATGGATGACTCATTCGATCCTCTTAGATCGAATCAGTTAACGAGCTGACCCATTAGTTCTTTTGAACTAAAAGGTCTTCAAATTGGTTCTTACCCGAGGTTGACAATACAACGATTTATCTTTTAATCTTTTAGTTTGGTTCTTAAATGTCGTCTGCAATGATTTTGACTGTCACTAGGAGCAATAACCTGGGTATAGGGATGTACATAATGAAAAGATGCATGTTAGAGGTGGACAAGGGATATGTGGTGTGCACTAGGCTCGAGAAGTGGCCAGTAGACCCTCATACATTGATTGATCGGTTCTTTCGAGTTTCTCAAATCGGGTCATTTACCTAACTTTGCTTAAGGGTTGACTTACTCGGTCCTCTTAGGTCGAATTAGTTAACAAGATGACCTATTGGTTCTTTTGAATCAAGTTGATCTTTAGTCTGGTTCCTGCTGATGGTTGACAGCCAGACGATTTCTCTTTTGTTCTTTCAGTCTTGTTCTTCAATGTCGCCACCTACGATGATTTCAACTATCACCTAAAGCGGAAACCTTGTTATGAGGAAGGATATACTGAAACGAAGCATGTCAGAGGTAGCTAAGGGATATGTTTTGTAGACTTGGCTCGAGGGAAGGCCAGTTGTCCCTCATGTATCAGTTGATCGATTCTTTTGGGTTTTTGAATCTGATCATTTACCAAATTGGTTCAATCAAACCGATTTGGTTCATGGTCGACTCGTTCGGTCCTCTTGGGCAAGATTGGTTAACGAGCTAACCCAATAGTTCTTTTGAGCCGAGAGGGTTTCATTCTAGTTCTTGTGCGGGGTTGATGATTCGTTGATTTCTCTTTTTTTCTCTTTATTGTTTTAGGCATATTTCATATTATTTATAGACATTTTAGATCCTTTTGTTCGTTATGTTTTGCTATTGTGGCTAGTCAAGTTTAAATTTTCCTTAGGTTTTTATTTTCTTCAAATTAGTAGGCTGTGTGGATTGAGTCGTGTTAAGAATGGGTTTAAGAGCCTTTTGTGGGTCCACTTAGAGAAGGGATTGATGGATAAAGGGGTGTCTAGTCGGTGTTTAGTTCGAGCTCGTTGGGGTAAAGGTAGGTTCACTGAAGGGTTGTCATATACCTTAGTAATTTTAATGCTCTAAGGATTACTCCTCATAGTGCCTCGAAAGCCAGCCCTCATGGTTATGACGATGCATATTTGGCCTTTATTTGATATTTATTTTCCTTTTTTATTAAGGTGTCTGTTTCAAACGGTCCAATCACTAATGATGGTATGATTTATTATCGGTCTCCTTGTTGATCGACCACCATCCAAGTTGTAGTTTGGGGACAATGTCATTGTTGGAGGAGGGGCATCCTCACTAACGATTTTACCTCATTTGGGAAGCTAAGACATTGTATTGGTTTAAATTTTCATTGAGGTGTTCTAGTTTTAAAAAAAAACAAATGCATGGATAGGAAAATCTTAATGCCTACTCTTGACCAACCAAATTTTTTTAAAAGCTAAAAATCAACAATATACAACACCTAATGGGGGTACCATAACAATGGATCAAATTAGGTTTGAGATAAAAGCATCTCAAAGCATCAAAATCTTGATCATTTTTAATTACTTTGGAAAAAATCTAACTATTCTCATAACCATTGAAGTACATGAATATCCCGTTAAAGAAACTGACTTGGAAGAAATTAAAGCTGTCAATTAATTCCTTATCTCAACCTATAAAGAATACACAAAACAAGTCATATTTCAACCTTTTGTCAACTAATTCCTTGAGAATCACATAACTATAAAAAGGGCAAATTCCGAATAAAATAATAAAATCAAAATATTTAAAATACAACCAACTCAATAGACAAGACCGGGTTAAATAGAATCGGTTTTGCCTAAAGATCAGATCGAGTTGACCAAACTATTAGTTGGACCATTAATCAAACCGGATTTGTTAAATCAGCGGTTGGGTTGGAATTTAAAATTCATTGAGTGTCATAATAAAGTGTTATAACTACACATTTTAATTTTATGTCATTGCGATTTTATTAAATATTATAATACTCCCATATTAATTTTATGACACTTTAATAGTGATCCGTAGAAATTCAAGTTCAAGACTCTACTTTTAAATATATTTTAAATTAATATAAATAAAAATATATAGGTTCAGAGTGTCTACGCCCAAAGCTTATATAAACTTTACTTAAAAATTATGAAGTATTTGTTAGCTAAGTAATATTGCCCAAATTTCTTAATTATATGTTTTTAACCTAGACAAAACTTATTTGAACAATTTTGAACATTAATTGGCCAAATGGTTCAAAAAAAAAAAAAAAAAAAATAAATAAATAAATAGTGATCGCAATCTTCACTTTAACAATAATATGAATATAAATTTACTGTAACACTCACAAATTTAAAAAATAAAAAACAAATTTGAATTGATTGGAGAATATACAAACTATTATTATTAACGTATCTAGATATTTAAATCATCAAAAAATTTATAAATGTAAGTTTGGCGAGACATTCTGATTTAGTAAACTGCTTATCAAAGGTCTATCGGGTAGGCCACTATCGTTTTTCTTTTACATGAGCATAACTCACCTATTTTGTACTAACAGACAAAAATAAAAAATTATTATTATAATAAATCACAGTTTTTTTTAAGTATAAATTGAGAGAGAAAATTACAAATATTGTTTTCCAAAATCGAAACCATGATCTTGATATTGAACTGGATTACTTTAAATAATAAAACCAACTTGTCACTAACTCTCAGAAGCGATAACTCTCAGAAGCGATTTTTTTTTTTTTTTTTACTTCTTTATCTATTTTCATTTATTTTCAAATATTGGTTTATGTTTATATTTAAAGTAGTCAATCATATTTTCGTAATTTAAATTAACCACAATTTCGAAAGTAATTTCGTATTTTAAAACATGTTTTACAAAATTAAATTTGATCGTATTTTTAATCAATTCGGTAATTTAAATGAACAAGTCAATTTAAAACGCTTTAAATTTTTGTTTGGTGTCTCATGATACAGTTACATGAGCAATATAACATTTTTCTAACTTATTAGTTAAAAAAAGTTTCATTTGAATTGTTTATTTGTTTTTTTTCTAAATAATTGTATTCATTTTTTTAAAAATTTTTTATTTAAATTGGAATTTTGTTACTTTAGCGTATATTTTTCTTTTTTCTCTCTCTCTCTTTCTTTTAATTTATCTATATTTTGTAAAGTATGTTTTAATTAACAAAATGTTTGGTAATTTTTAGTTAATAATAATTTGATAATGCAATTCATATTTTGCAAATATGTTTCGTAATTTACGTTTAATTTCATATTTTTATGGGGCTTTTGCATGTATATTAAAAAAAACATAAATATTTGATGTATAATACATTTTGAAACTATTTTGCATCTATAACAACTTTTTTGGGAGGGCCTGTCAAAATGATCCAAAAGCCCTTGGCCCAAAAATTGATTGAAGTCGATCACTTAACTAATAGACAGTTAACTAATAGACTTCAATCACTTCTCTAATAGATTTCAATTATAACGGATAGACTTCAATTACTTACCTGATAGATTTCAATATTTTTCTGATTGACTTCAATCATTTATGTGATAGACTTCAATTACTTCTCTAATAGCTAGACTTCAATCACTCTCTGATAGACTTCAATCACTTCTCTAATAACTGATTGAAGTCTATTAGAATAGTGATTGAAGAGAGGTAAAAGCAGAATTATGTGAAAAAAATTAAGAAATTTGCTATAAATGAATTTTTGATAAATTCTTGCTATAATATAATGCCCCTCATAAAATGTGATACCCATATCAAATTTCCTATTTTTATTTTCAATTATCTAAATAAAATTTGAAAAGTTATTTAATTTATATTTTCATTATCATTTTATATTTTAATAAAATTTGTGAATAAATAAATAAAAATATACTATTAGAAAAAAAAAATCTCTAACTTTAATAATAATTTGAAATTTGAAATAATCAAAAATTTAAAAAATATATTACTTTTTATTTAAATATATTCATAAATATCCCATGTTAAAAATATCAACAAATACTCATTATAACTTCTTCGTAAACACTTTTCATAATTTATAACTCTGGTATAAACACTCTTCATTATTCAAACAAAATATTTATAATTACTTTAACAAACATTCTATCAAAATCTTCAACCAAACAAGCTATTATCAAACATTCAAAATAACTCCTTCATAAAAACTCAAACCAAGGCGGAATTAATGTACCACGCTCATTTGACCCTACAAATTCAATAAATTTGACAATAATAATAATGACCTCCACAAATTCTAACATTTACTTTACTCCAACCATTTCCGGCGCTTTATTCTCTCAGCTGCGAATCAGAACTATTGACAACTAACATTGATTTGCGTTAAAAAGAAATATATAGTTCTCTAACAACTCTAGCATTCCGGAGTGTGAGCTTTCTGTTGCTGGTTCAAATGGGATTTAGTTTAGGAACATGAAGTTATAAGTTACCTAGTGCACTTTTGCCAACAGGTTGGATGGGTTTGGTGCTCAATGATGAAGAAAAGGACAAATGTTGAACAAAACACAATTCTATTAGAGATTAACGGGATAAGTATTTTAGAACTCACGCCACAAGAACACCTCAAGAATTTAAAGAAATAGGAGAGAAAGAAGCTTATTTGTTAAAAAAAGAAAAAGACGTGTAGGGCCATGTGCCGAAATAACTTAGTGCATAATGTCACGGTCATGTTTGTCCAAGGCATGTTGCCCATGGCGTCCATGACCGTATGCCTTGACACCTCATGTATGTTTGTCCAAGGCTTGTTGCCCATGACCGCATGCCTTCTCAATCCCTCGTCATCATGCGTGTAGCATTTTCTTATGTCGTTAGCCTTTGGCCCTTGTTTTTTTTTGTGTCGCGACACCCTATTTGACTCGCAATTTTTATATGCAAGTTTGTCATATCAAAAATGTGTCAGAATGTATTAAATGGGGTAGTGAACTCTCACCAAGTTATATGTTGAAAGTTTTGGTTTAAATTCCCGTAAACTGCTCAAGGCTTGTAACCTTTCAAAATGTTATCATTTTTTCAAAATGATTTTCTCGAGACCGGAGATGAAGGTTCTCGAGAGAGCCCATTCGTGCCAACGACTTTCCAAAATTGTCCCATGAAGCTAGCATGCTTGTAAGCTAGAACGGGCCCGACACGTTCACTTCGTCGCTTAACGAAGTACGACCGTGATAAACCCACGCCAGGTTGGGTTAAGTTGTGCATATGCATGGGCCAAATGGTGGAAAAGAACACACTTTCCTTCCTTTCTTGGCGGCCCAAACATTTCCTTAGCCCGCGTTTATTTTAGGGTATGTAAAAGTGATATAAAAAGAGGATTATTCATGATAACAAAAAAATCAAAAAAAAAAATTTAATTTTTGTCCTTTCCTGCGTCTTCTTCATCTCTCTTTTTTTTTCTGTTTTCTTTTTTTTTTTTTACACGTCTTCTTCATCACACTTTTTTTTTTATTCTTCCTCTTCTCTCGATTTCGATTCTTCCTCTCGATTTCGATTCGGTCCTCTGGATTTTCGATTCTTTCTTCATCTCACTAGATTTCAATTCAACTTGTTCTCCATTTTTTCCGGCAAAAAAACTTTGAAACTCATTTCTTTATTTCTAGATATAAAGAGTTAGAGATCTGCATTGCAAAATCGAGACCGAACTGTGTTCAAGAAGAGAAGATTTTTCCAACAAGATAAGACACTCGTCATTTTACGTCGCCGGCAACACCAAGCTCTGGACACTGATTCTAATTAAAGTCTATCTCCAGGTGATTGAAATCTATCACCATGATAAAAGATTATCAGCTGATAGAAATGGGAGTGATAGACTATGAACGCACTAATAGACATGAAAGTGATGAACTAAAGCAAAAATGATAGAAATGGATTGATAGATGCGGGGATATTTTAGTAATTGTACCTAGACGAGACCACAAACTCTTCTGTTATACATGTAATTACTTTAAAAATGTGCAATTGTTGTTATTAATTTGGTTTATTTTGCTATACATGAAAAATCCACTAAGTACATATGCTTAAAATCAAAAGAAGTGATTGTCTTCCATCAGTTCAGCTGATTGAAAGTTATCAATAATAATTGGAAGAAGGACAATTTTGAAATATAAAAAAATGATGAAATATTTTAGAAAAAAATGTTGTAATTAAAACTATTTGAGATAAAAGTTGTCAATCTATAAAGAATATATACCTCAATGTTAGAAAATAATTTCAATTGACTCGAGCTAACCCGGATTTATTATTAATTTTAAAAAAACTTTTTTTACTAATAACATAGTTATATATGCATCTTTATTTTATTTATTTTTTATTCTCTAAAAGATCTTTTAAATAGTTTTTATAATGTATATATAATGGTATTATAAATGGAAGTTTAATGATTATTTAATATTATTATGTTATTTTTTATAAAAATAATATTTGGGTTGAAAACAAAAATAGCTCAATGACTCAACCCAATCCAAAAATATGTGTTTGATTGATTAACAGGATGGTATTTGTTAGTAGATTCACCAGCTCGAAAATATTGGTCAATCCAAAAAAAAATTCTTAACTCAATACAACCCAACTCATGTATATACTACTTTGTTTAAATTCCTTAAAATTAATCATTTGAACCAGAGAACACAATCCAACCTTATTCGAAAATGTAGGGTTGAGTTATATTGGGTTATGTTTATAAATGGGTTGTGTTGAGTTGAAAAATTCAAGTCCAAAAGGTTTCTCCCAACCCGAAGCAATATAACACGTACCCTACATAATCAAATAAGTGTAACCATTGGATCAACAAACGAATGTTCAAATATAGGAGGTAAATTTGGGCCTCAAAATGCATCACATCCTAAGTTAGTTTAACTCTTATGATTTTAAAAATTAAAATTTATTCCCTCCCTAAAACCTAAAAAGCATATTATATTATTGGTAATTGTTGGTAAATAAATTAATTAGATTATTTATTCGCCTATTTTTATTGATGATATGAGTTAAGTGAATGCCTAAGAGAAAAAAAACATCATTTATATATTTGCATAGTTACCTTATATATACTTTATTAGCTCCTAATTATGAAAGTTATTAACCATTTTCAGTTTAACAAAATTACAAAAGCAAATATGAAGTGAGCTAATATTACCGGGAGAATAGGAAAGAGGGTGATATCTAAGAGAATAATTATTTGTGTTTTGGGTGGAATGAATTAAGGCGTGTTTGCAACTCCGCTTCCCGAAATATGGGTCAGAGGTTTTAAAGAAAATCACGTTTGACACTCTATTTTAGGGGACATTAAACTCGAGTTCTCATAATTTGATTTTCGATACTCCTTCCTTAGTAACTCGTGTTTCAATCCGACTTTTCCAATTCTCTCTCTCTTCTCTCTCCTTCATGCACGAACTTTTCTGGTTTTTTTTTTTTTGCGATTCCAACCCTCTTCTTCCTCTATTCTTGTATATTTTTCATGATTCGTGTTGATTTTCTTCATTAAGTTTGTTGTACTTAGAAATCCGAGTCGTTTGATACTCAATTTGTAGATTTTTGTAAACTTTTTTGATGCTATTGATTCACCTTCATTTTGATTTTCAATTTTTCTAACTCAAATCTTCCTTTTTTTGTTAAATTAGAGAAGTTGTGGCCAAAACATTGTGGCTTTCTATTGATTTTCCATAAATATATATAGTACAATCGCATAAAATTTAATAACCAAATCTAGAAAATATCTACTAATCGAATCTAGAAATATTTATTATTATTTAAATATAAACCTCAAGAATATTATATGTATAATTCCTTACACTCCCCTCAGGTGGGAGCATGTAAATTACAAATGGCCAACTTGTCAAGTAAAAATATAAACTGTCTTTCCCAAGCACCTTTGTCAAAGTGTCAGTCAACTAGTGTTTGGTGGGAACATATTGAGTAGCAAGATTTCTAGATAACAGCTCATCAGTAAAAAAATGACAATCTACCTCGATATGCTTAGTACGGTCATGAAATACAAGATTCTTTGCAATATGAAGAGCAGAATGACTATCACAAAACAGTTGCATAGGCTGGAAATTTAAAACACCAAGCGAGAATAGTAATGATTTCAACCATTTTAACTCACAAGTAGCAACGACTATTGCACAATACTCAGCTTCAGCACACGAAAGAGGCACAATCGTTTATTTTTTAGTTTTCCATGAGATAGGAGACGAACTAAGAAAAATTACATATCCAGACAATGAGTGATGCGTTAATGGACAAGCTAGCCAATCACTATCACAAAAAGCAGTCAAACTCATCGTACTCTTAGATGGTAAAAAAACTTGACCTATAGCACCTTTCAAGTAGTGCAATACCCTTTGAGCTGCATCCCAATGTTGAACTTGTGGAACGCTAAACAATTTCGGCAAGAATATGCACTAAATTACTCAGTTCAGGACGAGTTACGGATAAATAAACAAGACGTCCAACTAAACATCGATATTGGTCTAGATGCGCACATGACTCCCCTTTAATACGAGTTGGTTGATGATTTTGCTTCATAGGTGTGTCAATAGGTTTACAACCTAGCATGCCAGTGTCTGTTAAAATATCCAAAGCATACTTACGTTGACAAAAAATATACCTTCTTCACTCCGAGCTACCTCAATACTAAAATAAATACTTTAAAACTCTCAAATATTTCATATGAAAACACAAACTCAAATAATCTTTAAATCTGAAAACTGCATCATGGATGAAAGGTCTTGGGGTGCTTAAGGTGATAGACTCAAACAATTCGTCGTACTTTCACAAGATCGGGCGAGACTGTTTCACGAAACTTCTAGAATGTCCTCACGTTGTAATCCTTTGTCACAACATTTTGTTTAAGATCCCAGAACTGATTCAATCATTATGCACTGATCATAGTGGAAATGGTTTAAGGTGTTGTTATCTAAACCTAACTGTTACCACATTCCTTAAGAAGTCAAATACCAATTTAAATGATCCATTTTTTTTTTCAAACATCCAGAATTGCGGTGCTTTAGATGATACTCATATAGAGATGCATGTTCCAACTAAGAATTGTGCATCTTTTAGGAATAGGAAGAGTTTGATCACCACGAACGTTCTTGGTATGTGTGCTTCTAGTAGGGAGTTCATATACGTCATCGCTAGATGGGAAGGGTTGACTATTGACTATAGAGTTATAAGAGATGTTTTGTCAAGGAACAATGGATTTCATGTCTCACATGGTAAATTTTGAATAAAACGAATTAATCTTCCCATAAACAAAATTTTATTGGTCTAAGATATTACTACCTTTATGATGTTGGCTATCCAAAGCGATAACATCAGTCAGACTGGATGAGTTCTAATTCGTCTCATAACTCAAGAGAGTTTTTTAATAAGGCGCACTCATCAGTATGAAATATAATAGAAAGAGCATTCCGTGCTTTAAAGAACCATTGGGCCATCTTGCGGAACAAGTCTTTTTATCCACCTAAAGTCCAAGTGAGGATAATAATAGGGTGTTGTCTTTTACCCAACTTAATTTATCAGGAAATGAGCTCGACAATAGGTCTAGAGATATTAGAAGACAATGGCATTGCTATCACTCAAGCAGAAAGGGAAGAGCGGAATAATATTAATTTCGTCGAGACATCCCTATAATGGACCTATTTTCGTGATTCACTTGTCCAACGAAAGTACAATACAACAAATGCTTCAAGTTCATAGACTTTGTAATTATATAGTGTGTTGTACTATTTTTAGGGCTTATGTATTATATACTTGTTTCATGCACCGTGTTATTACTACTTTCAACTTTTATGAAATGAAAAAGGTAATACATGATCGTTGTTTATAGTTATTCATAATAGTTTTAATTACTTGTAAGCTATGTTGGGACCTGCAAAAAATGTCTATCACAATTGGATAGTATAGGAAGAAAGCACTCTAGTGCAATGTTTAATCGAGTTTGTGTCGGCTGGTGGCTAGAGATCAGATAATGGTACTTTTAAGAGTAAGTACCATAACGAACTACTTCGGCTAATGCAATAAAAAATTCCTTGGTGCCAGATCACATCAACATCTGTTATAGATTGTTGGGTAACGACACTAAAACGCCAATACCAAATGGTGACAGAGATGCTTGGTAATGGATGTAGTGGCTTCGATTGGAATGATAATTACAAGTGCATACAAGTAGAGCAAACAGCTTTCGACGCTTGAGTCTAGGTATTTAATTTAATCAACTACATTAATAATTTGTTGAATATGTTTATTAAATTTTTTTTTAACTTTTCTCTACTTAGACACATCCAACCATTAAAGGTATAAACAACAAACCTTTTCCTCATTACGAAGATCTTGCCTATATATTTGGGAAGGATAGAGCAATTGAAACGTTCACACAAGAGGCGAGAGATATTGTGGTAGAAGATAATGCTGGTCTGCAAGATGAAGGAGAGTGTTTCAAACCATATTATAGGCTCGACATTCCATTCAGGAGGAAGAAGATCTAAACACACCCAGCTGACCTATGAGACCGTCGTCTTCTTCTGTCGGCGAGAAGTACAAGAGAGTATCAGAGAAGCAGGAAATGATTGACATGTTATATGTCGGACTGACATGCAATACACTGAAATATGTAAGATTGTTGATTGGGCGAAAACAAATTGAAACTGATGAAAGAGGAGAAAGACTTAAAACGGTCGAAGGTTACTATAGTGTTCTGTGAATTATTCCCACCGATGACTACTCTAGAGAGGATTGTGTTAACGAATATTCTATTTAAAGACCTGGAAGAAGCCGATACATTTCTTATTGTCCCTCTTGAAAACCAGCGCAGCTATTGCGACTATCTGTTAAGTAAGGCAAGATGAAGTGATTCCAGTTGTCCTCTTCTATGCAATGGTACTAGAGACCCTTTTTATAGGCATATGATGCGTATTTTCTTGTTATGCCTCATACACTTCTTTTCTTATATGTATATGTTTTTGTTTCATGAACTTTAGTTACCTTAAACACTTTTCGTAATGTAATTGGTACTTATATTCTAATGAATTTTATTTCATCATGAATTAGTGGCTTATGAATTCAATCAATCATTAAATTACAAAATTGAGTATCGAATTACTAATATTTTAAAAGCAATTCATATCTGTTTAGTGGGGTCATTATGAAATATAAGTTAATTCATCTAATTCATTGCATTTCAATTTCATTAAAAAATTAAAAATAAATAAAAAATAAATAAAAACTCATATTAACTTAACATTCATAATAAACATTGTTTAACTTAACTTGATTAATTTAATCCATGTCACAAATAATAGTCAATTTAAATAAATTATGCTTAATTTAATTCATGTCACAAACACAACTTAACTTAAAACATCTCTTAATTTAACACATCTCTTAACTTAACACTTCTTTTAACTTAACTCTTCTTAACTAAACCAAAAATGATTATGAAGAGAACAATCATTTGTATTTGAGAGAAAAGAATGATTATGAGAAAAATAAAATAATATGTATGATAGGAGGAAAAATAATTATGAAAAGAATAAAAAATGTTCTTAATAAGGAAATACAAAATAATTACGAGAAAAATAAAAAAAAATGATAATCATCTCATTCTTATTTTCCTCATTTCATCGGTATAACTCAAACACAACTTAAATATTATCTTTCTCCCAAGTATAAAATCTAATTAAAATTTTATTTAACCAAACACAAACAAATAAGGAAAAATTACATTGAAGTTCAATGGGAGAAATGTTAAAAAAGGAAAAAAAAAACAAAAGAAGAAATGGAAGAGATAGAGAAGCAGAAAATGGAAAGCAGAAAAGGATGACGCTATCCTTAGGATATGGATATGGTGTACAAATGGCAGAATTCAATTGGTGAACAACCCAAGATCCAATTTTTCCATAGGCTGAGAAAATCAAAACAACTGATTCCTTCTCTCTCAATGTGTGGTTATCATTGGCTTATCTCATTAATGAAACCCCTTCTCCAAACACACAATTTTATTTTATTTTTTTCTTCAGCATACAGATTCAACCAGAGATTTAGCCCATGGCTGCCTCTAACCTTTCCTGCATTGCTTCTGGGCTGGTCATTCCATCTCCAACCACTATTTCTTCATCTTCTAGGCCTCTACCTAATTCTGTGGCCTTCTTCCCCAAGAATTCCAACTCCATTTCTAGATCATCTAGATTCCTTATCCGTGCCGCCGCTGACGACGGGGCTGCCCCACCACCGCCCGCTGCCACCGCCGTCGAAGACCCCAAGCCTAAGCCTGCCCCAATTGGCCCCAAGAGAGGTGCCAAGGTGTGTGAAACTCTTTTTCTTTTAGATTTTGAAGCTTTGAAACCTCTAAGGTAAGGTGTGTTTTTCAATTGTTTAATTGTTTTTTTTTTTAATTTTGGAATCTTGTTGTGTGTTTGAATAGGTGAAGATTTTAAGGAGAGAGTCCTACTGGTTCAAGGATGTTGGATCTGTTGTAACAGTTGACCAGGTTTGGACAGTCAAATTTTGATTTTACTTTTTTTTTTTTTTTTAGTTTATGACAAAATTATGCATAGCCTTTGAATTCTAAGCTAAATTTCGAAAATATAAAAATAAAATTTTCAAAACTATACATTTTAATTTATAAAGTATGGATTAGTTTATGACAACCTGTGTAAAGTTGATATCAAAACAAGAAAGTATCACTAAATTATTATTTAAAATTTTAACTTTCAAAAACTAAAAATTAAAACCTGGTTTAATAATCATTTAGAATTTGATTTTTGGTTTTATAAATTTAATCTTATATTTTCTTAGACATTCTATATATAATATTATCTTCTTAAAAAAAAAAATAGCGAATCCTCGACAAATTTCATTAATAAAAATAAGAATTTGGATTTTTTTTTTTTTCTCTTGACTTTCAAGTTTTGGTTTGATTTTTAAAGACGTAAGTAAAACATGAATATCAAAACAACGAACATCAAAAGCAAGAAAACAAAATGGTTAACGAATAAGGTGGAACTGGCTATTGGTTTTGTTAAGCTTTTTCTTTGGAAAAATGTGTGGTATATAAACACACACATACATATATACATATATATAAACATATATATAAACATATATATATATATATCTAATAGAGGTAAATGATAATATTTTGCAGGACCCAAACACTCGATATCCAGTTGTGGTTAGATTTAACAAAGTAAACTATGCAAGTGTATCAACAAACAACTATGCACTTGATGAGGTTGAAGAAGTTGTTTAAATTAATTAAGCTTTTTATGTGCTTTTTGTGTATTTTTGTAGCTAAAATGTTTGTATAAATACTTCCAATTTCAATCTATTTCTCTTCTCTCCAATGACTCAACGTGTTGCTTAAGCTTGTGGTCCTTTGTCTAATCGTTTTGCTTTCCATTTCAAGCTGCATCACAAACGCCATACTCCTCACTTGAACTCGAACTCTATATATATATATGTGTTTGTATAGATGACGTGTACTGTGATTTGTTGACAAAGCTAAGAATATTCTCTTTATGATTTTCGAGTTGGCACCAAGCTTTGTTCGCAACTTTAACAATCTTTCTATGTTTGGTTTGAAATTATCGTTCCAACCATTTTCGTTCGAATACAAACAAAGTATAGCCTTGAATTGATTAGATAAGGTGTAGATATATGAGTATATAAGAATAACCAACTTCATTGATATGAAATATTTTGAGTAAAATGAAAAATAAAGTCATGTGAGGGTTTATGCTAAAACTTGGTAGTATCATATCAATCTAAAGATATGTTGAAGACTGCTCCCAATAAGTAAAAGAAAAGTTGTATGCTGAATTTTAATGTGGTATAAGACAATGCATGATGAAATATGTTGTCAAGCATATGGGTATCTAGTGAGGGATACTTTTTAAATGTGCTCATGATTCGGCGCACTTGTGCTCTAGCAAATATTGCTTGTATATTGTGTATTCCAATGAAAAGTACTTCTAAAATGTCTTTGTGATTGAGCATATATTTGGTTCAACGAATTAAAGTTGCTAATTCTGAAATGTGTGCTTTACTGAGAAGTATTTAAGAAATGTGTTCATTATTGAGTTATGTGTACTCTAATAAAAATGAAGTTTTCATCTAACAACCTCAACCGTGAACAAACAGATATCATTACAAAGAGTGAAAGAGCAATAAAAGGCAGAACATAAGCTTGAATTGAATAAAACTGAAATTAGAAGTTTAAAGGAGAAACTTAGCTTGTATTTCTTTCTCTTTGAACTCTCAGCAAGTGAATAAAAATGATCTTCTAATCTCTTTGGAGTAGATCACCATTGATCAAACCACGTTAATCATCTGTGTAAACTACTTTAATTACTTCTTTTCCCTTTTGTATCGAACCATTACATGTGTGTATGATCCACCATTTGAGACTTTTACTTGCAATTTATCACTCTCGCAAAGCTATTGCATGACCAAAGAAGAGGAAGAACTATTCGGAGATCAATTCTAAGTTAGCTAGAGTAAAGCATAGAGAATTTGGGGATCTTGTAACATTTAAGCTGCCTTAATTGTGTTTTCAACCTTATACGTGTCTGCTATCTAGCTCAACAACTTGGTATCAAAGCTTGGAGTTTCAAGATTCGAGTTCTTGAAATCTTAAAGCTGGTTCTAGAAGACAAATTATGGGAAACATGGCAACCACCAGGTACATAATTGATAAATTTGATGGAACGGGGGATTTTAGATATTGGAAAACAAAGGTAAAAGCACTACTTGGACAGCAAAAGGCTCATAAAACCATTTTGAAATCCAAAGATCAACTAGAGGATCTTGAAAATGAAGAAAATGAGACTATGGAACTTACAACACATGGTACTATGTTCTAAAGAAATAATGGATCTTGATTCTGCATACAAGATGTGGTGTGAGCTTGAGTCATTATTTGTCTCAAAGGATTTACCTGACAAGATGTATGTAAGAGAGAAATTTTTTGGTTTCAAGATGGATAGTTCAAAACGCCTATCATAGAATCTTGTTGAATTCAAACGAATGACAAGTGACTTCAAAAAATCTGGATCAATTTTTTTATATATAAAAAATAATAATAATAATTTTGAGATATTCATTAATTCGAATTTTAAATTATTCTCAATTTAATCTCTTAATAATAGAATAAAGCAAAAATAAAATGAAATATGTTAAATCAAGATCTTCAAAATATACAAGATCTCAACCTCCTCATCAAATCTTATTAGTGTTTCACAAATTTGAAGCAACTTCGATCGGAGATTATTGACCCCAAAGTAGAGTACATCGCAGGTTTTTTTTTGTAAATTCTCATTGAATCTGCCAGTAGAAAGGAAAATATATATCATTATTTTTTTAATTTTTTTTTTCACAAGTTTTCGTTGAAATGGTTAGTGACAATAGTCTATAAATTTTTTTTTGTTACTTTCTCAAATCAAATCTCTGTTCTGTTTTATATTGAGTCGTGTAAACTTTTTTTTTTTTTTTTAATAAAATATAACTATCCTCCGTGTGTGTGTGTATATATATATATATTATTTTTTTTATAATGTAATTATTTTGTTTAGGTAACAAACAAATTATTCTATCTTTGCATCCTTACACTATACTCTTTGCAATCAAAAGGTATGTGTGTATATATGTTACTTTACTTATTTACTTACTGGATTATTTTATTAGTTTTTTTTTTTGTTGCTATTATTATCCGTCTATCATTTTATGTATACACTTTTTTTTTTATTGATGATGAGTCTGTTTGTTTATATATATATATATATATATATGTGTGTGTGTGTGTGTGTTTGATTGAGCATATTTATTGAGTTTGTGAGCTTCAGAGTAGGCTTCTATCACAAACTTTTGCCTGCTATTGTTTTCTCCATTTCTGTCGGTTAATGCTTTAATTTAATGCTTGTTTTTCAAAGAAGCTTGTTCATTAACAATTATATAGATGATTCAAAAGGATTTGTTTCTTTTTTTTTTTTCTTCCAAAAATGGGTTTTTTTTTTTTTTTTTGAATAGATAAGAGCTGTTGAAGATGAAGATAAATGGCGAATTTGATCGAGATTTTTTCTTTGGGTTTTTTTTTTGAGGTTGAGAAATGATTATTGTTATTTTTTGTATTTTTTTTTAGGTTTTCAACTGACTAAATCTTGTTCTTAATCACTGCGTATTGTCCATTGTTTGTCAACATTTTTTTAACTCGCATCGCAATGTCACCGTGCTGTCATTTTTTTTTTACTCGCATAAGTGATGTCACTCCTGCACTACTCGATGCGGCAGTGGTCGTCATTGCATGATGTCACTCATGCCTTTTAGCGGTGGTCACTCCTTAAATAGTGATGTCACTCATGCCCTCCAGCAGCGGTGGTCACCATTTTTTTTTTACTCGCATCAATGATGTCACTCTTGCACTGCTATGTGCGACGGTGGTCACCTTGGTCGTTGCATGATGTCACTCCTGCCTTCCAGTGGTGGTGGTCACTCCTTAAAAAGTGATGTCGCTCCTGCCCTCCAGCAGCGGTGGTCACCTTTTTTTTTTACTCGCATCGGTGATGTCACTCCTGCACTGCTCTGTGCGGTGGTGGTCACCTTGGTCATTGCATGATGTCACTCCTGCCTTCCAGCCGCGGTAGTCACTCCTTAAACAATGATGTCACTCCTGCCATCCAGCAGAGGTGGTCACCATTTTTTTTCCATCACTGATGCCAATCCTGCATTGCTCTGTGCGACGGTAGTCACCTCGGTCATTGCATGATGTCACTCTTGCCTTCCAGCGGCGGTGGTCACTTCTTAAACAGTGATGTCACTCCTGCACTCCAGTAGCGGTGGTCACCATTTTTTTTCCCGCATCAATGATGTCACTCCTGCACTGCTGTGCTCGGCGGTGGTCACCTTGGTCATTGCATGATGTCACTCCTGACTTCCAGCGGCGGTGGTCACTCCTTAAACAGTGATGTCACTCCTGCCCTCCAGCAGCGGTGGTCACCATATATATATATATATATATATTTTTTTTTTTTTTTTACTCGCATCAATTATGTCACTCCTGCACTATTGTGTGCGGCAGTGGTCACCTTGGTCATTTCATGATTCTCCTGCTCTCCAGCGGCGGTGGTCAGTCCTGAACAGTGATGTCACTCATGCCTCCCAGTAGTGGGTCACCATTTTTTTCTTTTTTTTTCAAATTCCATTATTGTTTTAACTGATTTCTTTTATATTGGTAAATCGCAATGTTTGGTTCTTAACTTTTTTTTTGCCTTTATTTGTATAGATTTTCATCTTATATGCTTGAAATATGGTTCATTTTACCAAGCATCCTGACCCGGAGAAAAACTTCTTAGTCATCTTGAACGACGATGAACAACCTATTGAGCATGGGATTATTCTTCTTGTGAGAAAAGGAGTGTATGTAGACTTTAGATGAGGGATCAATAAATCCTGACGCTTTGATGAAATGGTGGTTTCTAGACTCCCTTATTCACACTCAAATACCAAATAGTGATGCCTTACCAACATTAGAACGTTGTATTATCGATGGTGACAATGTTCGTTGGGGTCATAGTCTTAAAATTCATGGAGAATTCTTGTACACTCCATTTTATTGGGAGTGGTTGGAGGTCGTATCATAGTCTATAGAAATGATAAACTACACCAGAAGTCACGAATTTTTGACACTCTGATGGCTTTTTTGTATACATACGACCGCAATTCTGATATCATTCGAGCATTTTGTGAAGCTCGGTGCCCATTGACAAATACCATTCACACATTACTAGGGTAATTATCGATATCTTTATGAGATATGTGGAGATTAGGGGGTCTGCCAATTAAAGGAAGATTTTATGACGAAGTCATTCCTAGCTATGCAGAGTTGTTAGCCTTACCAACCCACGACGGTGAAGTATGCCGAAAAAGTTGTGAGCATCTTTTTACCACTTATCATAACATAGTATCTCAACAAGTTGATCAGTCATCCATCTCTATTAGCACATGGATAACCTTCTGGTTTAAAGGGGATCTCAAATATGCACGACCCCTTGTTATAAGGTCCAAGAAGAATATCTGCCCTCGTTCAACCCATAATCCTGATAGGGTATCCATCCGAAGTCATGACTGGAGGTAAAAAGATATGACCTTGTTTCATGAGTTAAATGTGGAGAATGACATGCAAGACAAAACATATTTGGCGACTTTCCTTTCTTTTCGGTTGTGCCTCTTTGTGTTTCGTTCTAAACACGGTAAGCTGCACCTAAAGGTCTGTAAGGTGGTGAGTCTTATGGACGAAGGATATATATTCAGTCTAGCTATTCCGGCCTTAGCAAATACCTATTGTGGCTTGAGCCAAGTTTATGAAACACCTCCTTCTCTTAGCTCTACAAACGCATGTTTTCTTTTGCACTATATATATGGGTTTCTTGCGCATTATTTCAACACACATTTTCCGCTTCCTACATCGCGTCGAGGTCCGATAATAGTAGATTTCTATGGCGAAAGAGGAGCAAGATATTCCACCGCCTTTGAAGCCCATTTGCCTATTCACAAAGGACAGCAAGTGTCGTGGTATGCAAGTGCTGTAATCAGTTTTTGCAATCCAAACATAAGTAACCATTCCCCATAATCATTCTCTACAACCCAAACAAAAGTAATCATTCTCCCATAATTATTCCCTACACCCCAAACACAGATAATCATTACTTCCACAATCATTCCCTCCATCTTAAACACATGTAATCATTCTCCTCTCATAATTATTCTCCTTCATATTCTCTCCTAATTTTCATTCCTCATAATCATTGCGATTATCATTTCCCCCAAAAACATACCCTAAAAAAGAATGAGAATTTGGGAAATAATAAAAAAAAAAGTTATGATAAAAATAGTTATTATGTCTGAATTAAAAGAATGATAATAAGAAAAATAAAATAATAAGTATGGCGTGAATATAGAACAAAAAAAAATATTACGAGAAGAATAAAAAATAATTAGCAGAAGAATAAAAAATAATTTTGAAAAAAGTGATTATGACAATAAAAATTAGGGACAATTGCACAAACCACCCCTAAAATATGATATATGTAACAATTAAGTCATTAAACTTTCAATTTGAGTAATCACCCCCCTAAAGTTTGTAAAGTGTTGCAATTAACACATTTAAATTAATTTTAAGAGGTTTTGACATGTGTGGAGAAGGAAAAATTATCCAAAAAATATTTAATCTTTTTTTCTCTTTCCAAAAGACTATAACTAGAAAAATTTATAACTTCTTATCTTCTATCAATTAATAATAAAAATTCGGTAAATTAATGAAATTTTTAAATGTATATATTTGTACATTACTGAGTCTTTTTAGTATCAAAATAATATTTATGATTAAAGAAAGTTTTTTTTTTTTTTTTTTGAATTCTTGTTGCTACATAGAAAAATATCCTTTAAAAAATGTGCATTTATTTTGAAAATGAATTAATTAATTTCTTGAATTAAAGTAGACAACTATACCCTTGTAACTAATATTGAGTTTTTTTCCTCTCTATATTGGTTCAAAATTAGATTTGGATAAAATTATATAAAAAATCCAAAAAAATTATTAATTTTTTATTAAAAATAGTAACCTTTGTCAAATCATCAAATTCAATTTTTTTAAAAGTTTTTGTTACTCGATTTTCAAATATGAGAAAAAAAAAAAAAGTTGGTGATCCAGTTTTTGGAATTATTATTATATTTTTAATTTCTAGAATTTTAAAATTAAAATGTCAAGTGTTAATGAACAATAAACTCCAATATGAGTAAATCATCTTTCATAAAATGAGTAAATATTTACGGAGATAAATTTGTATCAGAAAAAATAAAAATAAATTACGTGACACGCACGATGATTGTTATTATTATTGTAGACTATGTGCATCTTTTTTGATCAATAAGTCTACAAACACATACGTCCACGTCATATTTATGTTATGTAATTTTGATCAATATTGTAAATTTCAAGGCAACATTTTTTCATATTTATAAAGAAAAAAAGGTAATTACTTGTTTCATTTTTCTTAGAAAAATTTGGTAAAAAAAAAAGAAAGAAAAGATCCTGAACAAATTTTTTCATCTATGTTCTCGAAATTTATGGATACAGATTCACGTAGATGAACTATTATTTTTGTGGCTCATATTAATATATTTATAACATAAAAAGATAATGCTTAATAATTAAAATTAAAAAAGATTATATATATTTTTATAGATATTCATTATTAATCATTCTAATGTTTATGTGAACTATAGAATTATATAACTTAAATTATAACATCAATTTTCTAACAAGTAATTAATTATTAAAAAATATTGTGATATTTTTAAACACAAATATTACTATGATACGAATAAGATCTATTAATCTACAAGTATACACATTTGAAAAATTCATTAATTTATAAAATTTTCATTATAAATTTATAAGACGTAAACAATTATGAATTCTCTACTCAAAATATGTTTGGTATAGTGGGATGGGTTGAGATAGGAAGATAAGTTCATTGTTTGACCATTAACTTCCTTCACATCAATCACTAATTTATTATTACTTTTTTCATTTATTTTTTCCTTTCCTTTTCCTTCCTTTCTCTTTTCTTGTAACCAAACATGTCCATATTAGAAAGAAAATAAAATTAAATATTTTTTGAACAATTTCACGCTGTTCATATTTTTGAAAATCTCTTAAAATTAAGAGTTGATTACACAAATTAAAAATTTAAGAACTTAATTGTTACAAATATTATAGTCAATTAATATAATATAAATTATCAACATTTACATTATTTTCATTTAGTTTTGGTGGCACACACATATCTAAAAATAATTAAAAAATAAAAAGCTTGGCATATATATAGAGAGAAAATGAGAGTGAGCAAAACTCATCAACAACACAGACTGCGCTCGACAATTTATTTTGAAATAAAGTCGACATGCAGAGAGGGGGAGTTGCCGAATCGTTTCCTTCGTAGTTCTCGACTTTAGGACGGCAATTCCCAGTTTTCCGACGAAATTTGGGAACAATCTAACACAATTTAATTTAAAATGAAACCCAGCGCTTCGATTTTCATGGTGGTCGCATTGGTTTTGATTCAATCTCGACTGTCATCAGCTTCTTCTTCTTCATCTGGATCACAGTCCTCCGACGAAGCTTACGTTACGCTTTTATATGGCGATGAATTTCTTTTGGGGGTTCGAGTTCTTGGAAAATCGATACGCGATTCTGGGTCCAACAAGGACATGGTGGCCTTGGTTTCTGATGGCGTTTCTGAGTTTGCTAAGAAGCTTCTAGAGGTCAGGTCTTAGTTCGCTCTCTGCTTTCTAGAAATTTGGGTTATTAGAACAACTTGTTGATGGATACTTACTTCCTGTTTATTTTATGTCTTTCTTTTGAAATTTTCAGACTTATGTCTTGTCAGCTACTTCGATATCTATTTTAACTTGTCGATTTATTCTGTAAGCGAGTGGATATTTCTTAATGTAGAGTAATTTGTAATTTTGCAAATGTAGATAAGGAAATCTTTTTTAAGCTTTCCCCCCTACATGCAGAGAACTTCGTCGAAATCGATGGTTGAGTTTCTGAAATTACTAATAGTTTGACTGTGGGATTCTGGGGTTACCACCAACCTAGAACATTAGAATTTTACTAGGTTTCTAACAATCAAATGCTGTAGAGATTAGTTGATTGTGGGATTTATGTTCTTTATTATAATTTACAATGATTACTTTTCTATTATAGAATGTTATGCGGTTTAATATAATTGTTCAGGCTGATGGGTGGATAGTGGAGAAGATTAGTTTGTTGGCAAATCCTAATGAAGTTCGGCCGTCAAGATTTTGGGGTGTCTATACAAAGCTGAAAATATTTAACATGACTGACTATAAGAAAGGTAAATTTGTTATCTACTGCGCAGATTGTACAAAATAGTGTTCTTTCTGCCAATGGAAAATAAAAACTTTGGTGAAGGGTGCCGAATTGTTGTGAATTATGCTGGATAGCTCATTTACTTTGTATGTACTATGTGCATTACCTCTCAACTTATTTAATCTCTATTTCCACTATTGTGCAGTGGTATATCTTGATGCAGATACAATTGTGTTGAAAAATGTAGACGATCTTTTCAAATGTAACAAATTCTGTGCTAACTTGAAGCATTCTGAAAAACTGAATTCTGGTGTTATGGTTGTGGAGCCGTCTGAAACTATTTTCAACGATATGGTGAGCAAAGTTAATACTTTGCCATCTTACACTGGAGGTAGTAGATCCTGTTCTAGAATCTTACCTTTACTTTATGCTCTCAGCTTTTATATGGGATTTCTAAATTGATGTTCATGTTCTATTGGAGACTTTGGATTATGTAGTAGTCTCAAATTTTGATGAACACATTGGTTCTACTTCTAATTAACAGGGGATCAAGGCTTTTTGAACTCATATTATTCTAAGTTTTTTAATGCACACATTTTTGAGCCAAACATACCACCAGAAGTGCTACGTTCCAGACCAGCTCCTGAAATGGAGCGACTTTCTACTCTTTATAATGCAGACGTTGGTCTTTACATGCTTGCTAATAAGGTACACGACATCTACTGGCAGTTTAAGTGGCTTTACTTAATTGAGCATATTCATTTATGTATGAATTCTCATTCCTCTCAGATGATGCTTCATTAATTCCTTTCAGTGTACGTGCCTTTTTCATTGTAATTTTTGGGTTTTAGGTATTATATCCACAAGGTTAATGTAGAAAAACGTTTGATTCTTTCGTAGAAAAAAAAAGTATAAAGGAGGAGTTCTCACTAGATACAGATGCCATAAACTTAAGGTATCTTTGGGAGAACAAAATCAGGGGTAAGCTGAGGATTTTATTGTTTACTATAATAAAAATTTTGTACAAGAATTTTCTATGTACGTTGGTCAATGAAAGCAACTGTACAGGTCCAAGCCTCGGCAACCGCAACAAATTAAGATCTTGACTTGAGCGTATTGACTAGATCTTGACTTTAGCTTCTTTTCATTTACTCGATGCAAAATAATTTGCTACTTGTTTCTAAAAGAAACTGACCAAATCCCTCTCCAGCCCACCACTGTAGATCTCTTTCTCTCTCTCTAACTTTACTGTTACACAGCAAGCTTCTCAAATCGGGGTATATAGAATATTAGTCAGCTATATTTAAAATTTCTTTTTTTGGATTTACTATGCCACAATAGAGGCAATTCTTGGTGTTTTGGTTTCAAATTGAAAGAAAAGAGAAAGTTCTTTCTATAATAGGTAGCATTGGGATTAGTTACAATGGCTTGAAATGTCATTTGCTAAGCTTCTTCAGTTTCATCTAGAATGCAATTTTTTTAAAGAATAAAAAGGCCTGAAAAGGTATGGACCTTATGGTCGGTTAGTTAAGTTTTCTACCTTTTCATAGGTGATTTGAGAAGAAGCATTGAGCTCCCTTGATGAATATAAGCAAGGGTGGATAGCTTTTGGGATTTGTGAGTTTCAAAGGAAAATAAAAGTTCAATTTGGCAAGAAAAACAGTTGTTAGAGGTTCTTCTAAACATTGTCCCTTTACTTGAGATGTATTTTTTTCTCTAATGGTTTGTTAGGAACTTAGGGCTTTACAATCACTAGCAAAGAGACCGAAAGCAGGCTAAATAGAATATTGTATGAGGATTTTGTTGAAATAAGTTGAGTTTGTGCCACAGCAGGCGTACTTTTCATGATTGTTGGTTTGCAATTTCTGCTGTACAGAATTCTGTAATGAAGGCATGTTTAATCTCCTTTCACAGGGATAAAGCTTTATTCCAATTCAGGAGTGACAAAACCATTGGTTCTTTTTAAACAAAATTTGAATGGTTTTGTTTAAATGGTTGGGTTAAGATTTAGGGCCATCTAAAAATTTTTTGAATACCAAAAAGCATGGAAGATTGTTCCTCATTTTTCCATTCCTTTGCAGCCTTGAATATTTGTTTCTTTTCATTAATCAATGAAGTTTGTTAAAAAACCAGTAACCCCAAACTTGAGCCTGTTTTAATGATACTTGGATACTCTTGAACTTTACAAGTTGCACCCTTTCGTTGGTAGCTTACTGATCGTTGAAATCTTAGAACCCGATGACACAGTTGTACAGTTTATAGAACAACCCATGTTCAAGTAAGTCCTGCGTGGCTATTAAAATATTGTTTTAAGTGCTAAATTATGGCCAATACCCCTGATCTTTGGCCCTAGTTCCAATAAAACTTGAATTTTAAAAAGTTGCACCCTCGCTGTTGCTAGCTTAAATGGAAAACTCATGTTGCTGTTAAAATCTTAGGACCCTGGGACACAGTTGGCCAATTTATAGAATAGATCATGTTCAAGTAAGATTGTATATGGTTGTTAAAATCTTAATAGCAACATGTATATTTTGGAAAATGGGAAAACATGGAAAGTTTGAGCAAAATAATGTAAAATATTTACAGAAAAAAGGTTTGATTCTTTGGAAAGGGGGATTAGGGAAAAACAAGGTTTATTTTTGTTTCAATTTGTTTTTGTAAAGTTGGGGTAGTCTATATTTTTGCAAGTTTTGCAAATTTTGGGGCTGGTGTAAATTTATGAATGCGTCATAAACACTACGGACTTTCTTCTTCAAATTGAAACAAAAATACACCTTTTACAAAAATTTTCTTACTTGGGAATCAAAACATCAACCCTCTTATAGCTGGAAACCTCATCAATAATGAGCTTTTCCAACTTCTCTTTTAATTTTAACTGCACTTTGCCCCTTTAGTACTCCTGAACTTCTAAGTTTTAAGAGTTGCACTATTACCATCGACTTTTCAAGAAGTTTAAAAATTACCTTCATTAGTGGATGTGGCAGTTAAAATCTTCACTATAGCCTGTATTATGTGAAAAAAAATGTGGACACTCTGATGTAAAATATTTCTAAGAAAAAGGTTCCAACTTCCATTTAGAAGGGGGATTAGGGCATAAATGAGTTTGTGTGTACTTGCTTGCCCCCCTTTCCTTCATTCTTCACTTTCTTGTTAGTTACTCGTTCTATGAACTTCAATTTTATTTCAGCATGATGCATATTATTGCAGTGGATGGTAGATGAGAGCGAACTGCGGATTGTCCACTATACACTGGGTCCCCTCAAACCTTGGGACTGGTGGACGTCTTGGCTCTTAAAACCTGTTGATATTTGGCAGGTATTCCTCTCATGTTTTATTTATAGTTTCTTCTATTCGTTTGTTGCTTAGATATGCACGTTTTATCTCTTGTTTATTGTCGTAGTGTCACATTTGCAAGCATCCACTTCAAGTTATTTTTCCCATATTAACATCGTGAGAGCAACCTAGTTTTACAATTGATGTAGTTTTTTTTTACTATGCATTTTTGTCTTATTCAAGAGTAAAATACTTTGTCACCTTTAACTTTTGTTTGCTAATTGTAGAATGTCAGGGAAAGGCTAGAAGACTCCCTTCCTGGAACTGGTGGGGGTAGAAATCCTAATGATGATCTTATTGTCAAAATTCTTGTTCTTATTCCTCTTGTTGTGTTAATCTTCTCTTTTTATCAATCTTGTCTTCAGGTAAGTCATAGACTAAAATACCTTCAAATGGTAATTATATGAAGATGATTAGTCGTATAAGATCTAAATGGTTTTTATTTGTCACAGGCAAGGCGGTACTCTAATGCATCTTGGAGAAGCTTGTTATATGATCAAGCCAGGCATTTTTACTACAAAATAAAGTCCGTTGGAACAGTTAATTATTCTGGTCTTTCTACTCTAAATACTGTTGATTTGAACCATCAGGTGTGTTTCCTTTGTGTGCCCTCTATTCAAGTATTAGCATGTTCAGATCATGCCATTCTTTTCGAAGTTAAGATTAGTAATGCCACTTCTTAATTCATCTGATCAAAGTTTATGTCTTGTTTTGTTAACCAGTTCTTGTGATGATGATGTGCAGTTCAAGATGCCTGTTTATTTAGGAGGAATATCAATTTTTGTCTGTTTTATCGCTGCTGTAATTTCCCTTTCGCTTGCATTTGTGATTGTGCCAAGACAATTGATGCCGTGGACAGGGTTGCTCTTGATGTATGAGTGGACATTCACAATTTTCATTCTGTTATTTGGAGGCTATCTCCATTTTATTTACAAATGGGGAAAATCAATGGCAACACAAGCAGGATCCTTCTCCTCTGATTCAGAGTCTTTTGATTCTTCTGCTAAAGGTTTGCTTCAAAGTGCGTAGTATCTGCCATTAAACTGAATATAGTTGATACGTAAATTCTAAGTTCCTTTCACTTCTATATTAGATCATCAATGGCAAGCATCGAGCTGTGATGTTACGACATGGTTTTATGGGCTAGGAATGGCATTCTTGGCCGTTGTTGCTCCAACTTTGCCTTGTATTTTGGGTGTTACTGCTCTGTTTTTGAGGTAATTTAATCTGTTTTTATAATCAGAAACACTGACAATGTTTGGAATCAGATGGTCTTCTGTTAAAATTTAACTCGTAAAGTTTGTCTGTCGTATTGTAGGCTTGCGTGTTTCCCCTCTAATGAAAAAAAAATCTTGGATAAGACTATTAAAAATATTAGACACATGAAAGTTATCATGTCTATCAAAAGATGTCCAAGTTCAGTCTACTCCATTTGTTTTATTTGATCCTAAACTTTTTCAACTTTTGTTAGTCTACTCCATAAAGTTTATTTGACTCGAAACTTTCAATTTTGTGTTCAACATGTTTATGTCTTGCTTAGTGTCACGGTCGCACTCTTCGACTCGTGCGGCGCCATGATCGCCCATACGTCATGGCCAGCCTAAGAGGGG
>JBBMEG010000020.1:6708791-6736552 GCA_037832605.1 Cyclanthera cordifolia | reverse complement strand
GTGTGAGATAAAAATAGAGAGAGTTTCTCCTTATAAGAGAGTTTAGTGCTACTTTGTAAGAGAGAAAGTTTGTAACTCCTATTTTTATAGTGAAGTTCTTCTATCATTGCCCGTGGTTTTTACCCTAATTTGTTTAGAGGTTTTCCACGTTAAATCATTGTGTCATTCTTTCTCTTGTTTCTCTTCCTTATTGTTATTGTGTTCTCAATCTATTTTAGCTGCGACTCTACTCTATTCAATTAAACAATCACAACAATATATATTCACGATTTTTTTCTTCTTTTTAATTAATGTGAGATACTTTATTTGCATCGCGGTAATATGTGAGTGAAAATATTCTTATATGAAAATTTTGTATCGGCCTTGTAACAAATTTCAAATAGATAATTGTTTCTTAATTTATATACTAATAAAAAAGTCAACTTAAACCAAAAAATAAATTAAAAAAAAAAAGGGTTAGAAGTCATAAGATCAACATAACTTCAATAACATGATTCTATAGCATAATAATCATGATTTCATTTTAGGCAGTTGTTTTTTTTTAAACTTATATGCATAAATTTTATAAAAAATATTAAACAAAAATTAAATTACATAAAGTAAAACTAGACGTTAACCAGAGCATAACTCAGTGACATGATATATAATCTAATACGTAAGAAGGTATATATATACTAAGAAATAGTGACATAATATAATTCTAGTAATTAAAAGTTGGAGTTTCAAAAATTTCACCTTAAATATCTAAAAAAAAAAAAAAAACCCTAAGAGCATAGTGAGACCAAACCCTAGCTAGCTAGTTCACAATAAATAAGGCAAGAATTGATTTCCAATTATGTTATATAAAAACCAACATATTCTCTAGTTCTATTAACTCATGTCCATTGTTTTTCATTTCACTTTGAACATGAAGATTGATTTGAAATCTTTGTTCATAATTCATGTCTTCATAATTTTGCAATATTGTGGATATTGGGTTATTGGAAAACCTCAAGTTCCTTGTTTCTTCATTTTTGGTGACTCTTTGTCAGATAATGGAAATAATAATAATCTCTTAACCACAGCAAAGACTAATTATAAACCTTATGGTTTGGACTTCCCACAAGGACCCACCGGAAGATTTACAAATGGTCGAAACCTTCCTGATTTTATTGGTTTGTTTCCTTCTAATTTCCTTATCTTTACTTTCATATAATTTTTTTTATTGACGAATAATCTAGTTCAATATCATGCTGACGGGTGATGACTACTCCAAGCTAAACACGCTTAACTATGAAGTTCTTTCGATTGTGCCACAAAAAAGAAAGGTGCACCTTGATGGTATAGAAGTACAAATCAATTCTCTTAAGCCTTAACCATGAGACTATATTCCCCAAGATCTCTCTCATTCGGATGTGGACTCGGTTCATTCATATAGCCCTCCTAACCCCGGGCGTTACATGAATAAATTGAAGTTAAATGATTAATTAATGTTATTATGTTGATTTTTTTGTTTGAATTAAAAACAAAAACGACACATTTACCCAACAAACCCAATTCGAAATATATATTTTTGGTTGCTCAAACATATAGGATTCTATAGGTTAGTGAATCTAGTTGAGTTGGGTTGAGTTGGATTATGTCCACAAATAGGATGACCGGTTGAGTTCGGTTATGTCCATAAATGAGTTGGATTGGGTTGAAAAATTGACCGGTCCAAAACTTTCCCTCAACCCAAACCAACCCAACATATGTATAACCCCTAACTCTAGATAATATACTAGTTAAATTTTTATTTTTCTTTAATGTAACTTTTCTTTATTTGAATTTTTAAACTTTAACTTTTTGTATAAATTATTTTGATTCATCACTTTGTTTTTGTTTCAATAATCAAGTTTATTTAATTGAATTACTTTATTTTATTTTATCTAATATTTTTATGATCAAAATTTACTAATTAAATAAATTGTAAAATGATATTTTATATATAAAAAAAAAAAATCAATTATGAATATTATAGTTATAAATATTAAATATTCATAATCTTATCATAAAGTATGGATCTTATTCCATGTATATTTCATCCATTCTCTATTTACGATCTCTTTCTTTCTAACTAAGATTAATTTACTTTCATTTGTTTTTTCTTTTCCATTATTTTCTCTTTTATCTTTCCTTTTCCATGTAATAATTTTCTATATAATAGAATACATGAGACTGAATTTTTTTTTTTTTTTTTTTTTTAAATTTTGGAAAGGGTTAAAGTAATTGTTATTTAATTTCATTTTCCAGCTGAATATTTGGACTTCGAGAATCTTATCCCACCATTTGCAATGATCAAGAATTCGAAGGGTATCGATATTCTTCAAGGTGTAAATTACGCATCTGGAGGAGCAGGAATTCGCCCTGAATCAGGAAAACTACTGGTATTTAATTTACTTTTTGAAAAGAGAACCTAATTATCAAATTAATTAATCAAACCTAAAAAATAATTATAAATACGATCGCTTGAAAAAAATTAACGAATATAATCATTGTTATTATTGAATATCGTCATGTCCGTTTTTATAATACTTATATTATAATACAATATTAAAACCTATTGATAATTTTATAATTTGTACGTAAAAATAATCCATTTATAGTGAGAAAACTAGTGCAAAAATTAAAGAATGTAGTTATTATTCAATTAATTAATATGATAGTGGGGATGCATTAATATTCATGTAATGGGCCCCGGCATTCCTCTACATTCCCTGCGACGCGACCGCGTTAACCACCAGCTAAGCACGCTTAACTGTGAAGTTCCTTCGATTTGAGCCACCGAAAAAGAAGATGCACCTTGGTGGTATAAGTAGTACAAATCAATTTTCTTAAGCCTATCCCTCTCATTGGGATGTGGACTCGTTTCCTTCATGTACCCCTCCTAACCCTGGACGTTACAATTCACTTGATCAACAATTCGAGTTTTTGTTGCACCCTCTATGTAGAGTTTTTTTTATCCGCTCCTCAATTTGTACTAATACTAAAATAATAATAAGAAGATAGTGGCAAAAACCACACGAAATAGAATTATCCCATCAACCTATAGTTTACTTTGTCTCAATATTTTATTATTTTAGAAAAGATAGATTTTTTTTTTTTTTGGTTCGAATCCAAGAAATGCTTGACTTTGGTTCATTTAATCAATTTTTTTTTTAATATTTTTATACTATTTAATAATATTAAAGTTAATTTTTCTTTTTGAAAAGGTTTACCCAAGCATACACTAGATTGCAATTTTTTTTTTAATTGGAACAGAATTAGCCTATTTATCCCTACAATACAAAAGAGCAAAGACACTAACTACTGAAGTATAATTGCATGAGTGTTATAATATGGTCGTTGCTTTCTAATTTCTCTTCCTATCAATGGTTCACTTCGAGCGTGTTTGGGCCAATGGGAAGCAAGACTAAGTTTTTTTTCCTGGCGTGTTTGGTTCACAGAGATGATAAGTTGGCCCTACGCGGCGCGTAGACTCGCGCGTTTTTTTTCTTCTTCAATTTATGTCATTTTCGTTTTCAAATTACTATTTTTTTTTAGTTTCCGTTTCAAAATTAGATTTGATTACTTAAGTTTCCTTCTTCTTTAATTAAATTAAATTTCTTCTCTTAAATTTAGCTTTAATTTCTTTCCTTGCTTAAATTAAATTTTTTTCCCTTAAACTTAGCTTTAATTTCTTTCCTTTATTTTATTTCATTTATTTTGTTAAATTCAAGTTTTTTTCCCTTAAATTTTAGTTATAATTTTTCATTTTGCTCTGTCTTTTAATTTGTTTCCTTATTTCATTTCCTCCTTCTTCTTCTTTTTTTTTTTTTCTGTTTTTTCATTATTTGTTTGTTTTTTTATATTTATATTTTTGCTATAATATTGAAATAAAATTTGTCTAAATTGAGATTCAAACGTGAACGATTTCAAATAAAAAATTATAATTATTTTTTTGTTATTTGACTTATATTGATATACTTTTTTTATAAGTTATTAATGTATTTATTTTTCATTTATTATTAGTAAAATGAATTAAAGTTCAAAGTAATTTTAAAATTTATATAAATAATAAATAAAATAGAAATAAGCTTTGAAAATGTTATTTAATGAATAAGGGAAAAAATTAATTATAAATATTAAGTGTTTCCTTCTTAAATTTTTAATTAAATTTTTATTTAGGGGGACAAATCATCACCTTTGCTCGAACTCCCTTGTAGATAAAAGAGATGTATAAAGTATACTAATACTTTTCCCTCTACCTTGTATGTCTATTAAGAGACCTCAACTAGCGTAAACATTTAGCAAGTCCAAATAATTTTGGAACTTGCCATGCTTCATTACCTTGGTGAACATACCAGTAATACCCACTTTCGTCACCTTCACCTTCTTTTCATTTCTTAGAATTTGGTACCTCAAATGTATCAGCTTCATTCTTCCATGATAAACTTGATCCCAGCAAGGAATATACACTTAGGTTGTCACAGTATATACCTATTTGATCATGATGTGGGCTAACATCAATAATTACTAGCCTTTTCAGTCATATTGTTGTTACACTTAGACCGTCACAGTATATATATAACTATTTGTGAGGCGGCGACGACAAGTGACAGGATAGTGGGGGCGTGTGTGTCACATGCAAAGTGGACATAAACTAAAGGTTCTGAGTGAATTGACATGCTGGAAGTGGTTAGAAGCAAGTTTGGGACACACATAGACTAGGTTTTTGAATGCGCTGGCAAGCTTAGGAATAACTGACAACTTCAAATTACTGGTTTTTGTAAAAAATGGGTGGAGCTAAGAATAACATCTGACTCCCTCATCTTTGTCAGTGGCGCAGTTGGGAGAAAGAACGTACACACTAGTTGGTTAGGTGCTTCTCTAGTGATATGAGGGTGAATAGGGATAAGATATGCAATTTTCAGCCACAAGGTCTTCGCGGCGACATCAAGGAGCATTAGTGTGACTACCTCTGATCCTGACTTTGACTTTGCTTAATTTGATGCAATATGTCAGCAGTTGCAGCTTTTGTTTTCTTGGAGTCAGAGAAACATGAGAAAATTGATAAAGAAAATATTGATGGCTTAACAGTTTTTGTTTGTCTTTATATATGCTTCCAAAAAGTTTCAAAAAATTACCAAAATGCCTCTAATTGCCAAATGGATCATTTTACCCCATATTTTTCAAATTATAACCTTACCCCTCTCTTATATGACTCATTTAAATTGTCCAAAGCCAAAATTCAATTGGAAACCTTCCTCGAGAGTCTCGTGAATTAAAAAACTAACATTTTAAGTTGGAAATGGAAATTTACGGCGGTTACACCTCTTACTTATAATATCTACATATACACATTGTTAACACTCAAAATTGATCTTCTCTCTTCCTACATCTCAAACTATCGCATAAACACCATCTCTGTCATCGACTCTGCCTTTTTGTTGCTCTTTATTAGCATCATGTATTATGATTGTATGTTGCAACCTGTGTCATTGCACTTTCACTGCTTACCTACTCGACATGTTTGGTGCTTGATTCTTTATCGAATCAATTACGACCCAACTTACGGTTAGATTCTTCTTTATATGCTCTACCCAATCTTCTTATTTGTATGTTAGTCTAATTTACAACAAAAATGAAACTTTTAGAGTGAGTATGTCGACATGAAATGAGAAGAAGATGAACCAATTCGTCTGGTCTTTTGTCATTCTTTCTTTTCTGTCTTAGGCAATTCTATCAAGAACTATTAACTCTAAAAATCTATTATCCAGTTTTGGGTGTACACTCTTATAACTTTGTTTTCTTGCTTCACCCAAAATGACTCATACTAATGAAAATTGTTATCGTAACTTATACACCATAATCTCATTCATCTAATGAATGTGGAACAACTTGGTTTGCATTCCAAGGATTGAGATTTTTAATGAACTCATTGATGCAAAGAATATACATAATAGTGATAAAAAAATGGGAAATGTAACAAACACTTATTAAGAATTTGGAGGATATATAGAGATTCTTTCTGAATATTTGAGATGACATAGGTGTGTGTGTATACACATATACATATACTTATATAAGATGAGCTTTTTGGTAACAATGTTTAGCACATTCCTCCCCAAAATTCATTCAATTCAGAGATGAAAGTTAGATAACCATTCTAATAGTTTCTATTTTTTTCATGGAAATACATTGATGTCGCCAAAATTACTTCTAACTCATCTATATTAGTTTGGTTTCATTTTTTATGTTTCTAAAATTAATTAGTTTAAAAACATTTATTTATTAACGACGAAAAAGTAAATTTAGTCAAACGATAATTGATATGTATTTTCGATTATAAAATTACATATTTTCTTCTTTTTTTTCAATCGTAAATATTGTTGTTATATTTAAGAAAATTGATTAAGAAAGAAGATATATATATATATATATATATATATATATATAGTTTGTTGAGTGATTTATTTACATGATCATAATAGAAAAACATGTTAAGTATTATATCTCTTTGATGCTTGCAGGGAAAAGTAATAAGCTTGGATGAACAACTGAAGAATCACAATTATACAATTTCAAAAATTAATAGCTTATTTGGAAAGAAGAAAAATGCGACAGAAACACATCTTAAACGTTGTTTATATATGGTTGAGATGGGTACCAATGATTACCTTAATAACTACTTCTTGCCGCTCTATCCAACTAAATACCAATTCTCTCCACAAGAGTATGCCAATGCTTTGATCCAACGACTCTCTTCACAATTCAAGGTTAGATTTGGAACACATTTTCTTTTTTTTATCAATCTATTGTTCTCAATACTACTACTTGTCTTATATATGTTATCAACTTTGAAAGTGTTAAAAACAATTGAATATATTTTGTAAGTGGTTTTTAAAAAAAATAAATGATTAAGTCATTTTTACATTTTAACATTTATCTACATGAGAAGTTAATTCTAATAATTGTAATGCCCGACCTATAACCACGAGGGGCAGTTTGTTAAATGGTTTTAAAAGGAGGGTTAGGTTTTTACTAAAACCATAGTTTTAGGGGTTTTTTTTTCAAACTTGTCTGGGGCTAAGGGGCAGTTTGCCCCTGTTGCGCAATTTGCAAAAAAAAAAAAAAAATTTACTTTCTTTTTTCCTCTTATTTATTCAAATATATTTACAATTTTTTTTATTTAAAAATATTCATAAATGTCACATCATATCACATCCCAAACACTTTTGATAACTTCTCCCTAAAAATTCTACTATAACCTTCAAACAAACAAAAATTAATAACGCTTCTTTCTAAACATTTTATTAAAACCTTCAAACAAACGAGCTATTACTAAACACTCAAAATAACTTCTCCATAAAAACTCAAACAAACACCCACTAAGGTTATTCCACTAACGTTACAAACATACATGAAAAACCACAATTAAACACCTTCTTAATAGACAATTCTTTGACATTTCAAAACACTTTAAAAATCTACTCGTAAATTTAAAACAAAATCATTCTCTTCATCGAGACAATTTAAACAAAATCATGCAAAACGACAATTAAACACCCTTAAGTCTATCTTCATTCGCATCGGTCATCTGTCCTAGTGCCCATTTTCAACTGTGGGATTGAATCTACACAAAATAAAATGAAAGTGAGTTTATAAAAATTCGTTAAGAAATCCTACACATGGTGTGTACATAATATATATAACAAATCAAACATGTGCACACTCAAAATGCATCTTAACTTCTATGTACCTTCATCACCATCATGATGGTACATGAGCAGGAGTCTAGCTGCCATAATGTTATAAGATTTGGAAAGCCACTTCTTGGACTATCCCAAGTAAGGAAGGACACCTTAATACTTAGATTTATATCTCTTAAGTCACCAAAGCTACCTCAAATTCATTTGGCATAGAGGTTAGACCATCCTACCAGTTGCTGATGAGGATATCTGATAATTAGCAAATACTCTATGTCTAAGTATGGATCACGCTTTCGCTTGGTAAACTCGAGACATGACACAGTGAGGTTCTCACTTATACTCTTTAGTGAATTCAACCCATCTTCCACCTACATGATCTCACTTATGCTAACCATACTATCACCAGCTAACTCGCTAGGTGTCCAAATGGAATGCAACATCTCGGCTCGTAGTTTGATTCTCTCAGAAATACTCCCTTAAGTGTCGCACTTGAGACCTGACGTTCTAACAACCTAAGACCACGTCGGGCTCAGAGTAACCCAAATGTCATCCCTAACATGCTAACAACCATGAGACATGATATCACATGTGCCTTGGTCATACCAACAGTAGGATTTAATGATGCTATCATCTTATAATGCTATCATCTTCTCTTACTATATATTGTCTATCTCCCATCCAAATCTTCAAGTGTAGCTTCAGTAACTACCCAATAAAATTTGCAACTATGTTCATTACAAATTTTCTTTTCTAAGAAAAAACTTCTTTTCCCCTTATGAAAACCATTGGACCTACACCCAATAAGGATACTATCAACAGTTCAAAAGAAAAAATGTGTGACATTAGTCACACTCACACAACATAGGAAACTTAGCCAAATATGTATGAAGTATATATTAAGATTACAAGATTTCCCTCCTAGTAATTTAATTCTAAGCTCCTTTGATATCTTAAGTCAGGTGTTGTGGACTTTTTACTACCATGCATTAGCTAATTTATGTGTTGAAAGTACAAGAACAGATTTTTTTTTTTTTTTTCTCTAAATTAGTGTAATTCAACTATTACTAAAATGTAAAAGTATGAGTCAAAAAAATATAAAATCGCTTCTCATTATTAGCCGGATTATAAGACCAAATAAAGCCTGTCCCCAACGGGTGGCGCAGTTGGTTGAAGGCTTGAGCTTTGAAGGTGTGCTTCCTCAACCTCTCAGGTTCGAGACCTATATGTGACATTAATTTGTAGACACCTCTCGTGTCTCCATTCCTTCGATGTCTCCCGATGCCTTGCCTAGGGACGGGCATGATTACCCCGGGTATAGTGGAGCGAAGCTTTGATTTCCCGGTCAAAAAAAAAAAAAAACCAAATAAAGCCTCTTTGTCATAGTTGTCTGACACTTTTTCATCAACCAATTTTCATTACAATATACAAAGACTAAGGCAATATATGTCTCCCATGAGTAACGTGGTGGTCGAAGGCTTGACCATTTAAGGTGTGCTCCTCTCAAGGTTCTAGGATTCGAGATTCATCTCTGATATTAATTTGTAAACATCTTTCGATTTTCTAGGTGCCTTGGATTGGAGTTGATAAATTAAAACATACTCGTTTCATAAGAGAGTTCAGAGATGGAGAAATAGAGTTTCAGAATAAAAGAGAGAAAGAGTAAAATGATTATGTTATTTTCCTTGAGATTTGCAATAGTACAGAGGATCCCTTTTTATAACACTTAGGGTATAAGAAACTTCCTAATTAATCTTGTGATTAAAGCTAATTAATACATCGTTGAGAGCTTTAGTAATAATTATAGTTGGGAAATTAATCCAACTGAATCAACTGATTGAAAGTCAGCTTTAATGATCTACCTTAATATCCCCTTGTAAACTAATGGTTATTGCATCACATACTCTGATCTTGTCATGGAAAGGAAGAAATTTGTTAGCAGATAGAGGTTTGGTAAAAATTTCTATGATTGAAGCTTCTATTGTAAGGTTTAAAATTGTGTTTTTTCTTTGAAATTAAAGGTTTAGAATTAAGGAAATGTCAAGTTCGACGTGTTTAGTTCTAGAGTGATTTATAGGATTGACACTAAAGTGTATATCGCCTAAATTGTCACACTATACTACAAATGAGGTATTGATTGGGATGCTTAACTTAGTAAGCAATTAATGTAACCATACTAGTTCACCGGCTACGTGAGCGAGACATCGGAATTCAGCTTCTTAGCTTAACCATGAGATGATATGTTGTTTTTTTAATCCACAAGTAAGTTTCCTCCAAGATATATAGACATGTTTAGCAGAGAACGCCTATCATCAAAGTCCGATGCCTAATTTACATCAGCATAGGCATGAATGTTGAGTGATTTTGGTATAGTCAATAACATTCCATGTTGAATAGTTCCCTTTAGATAGTCGTTTAGCTACCATTGGGTAGGAGAGTTGAGGATTATGCATGAAATGGCAAATGCAGTTAACATTATATGATAATTCAAGGCGAGCGATAGTAGCTTATTGTAATGTTCGACAAAGCTTCGATAATCACTTGGTTATCATATGCAGCATTGTCTTTAGTTGAGAGAATATATGTACTAATCATTGGAGTGGAAAAGGCATTGGTCTCAAACATGTCATATTTCTATAGAAAATTTGAAATATAGGATTCTTGAGACAATAACACCCAGCTAATGTTGGATAGGAGACTTGAATGCCTAGGAAATAGTTTGGTTGTCCAAGATCTTTCAATAAGAAAATGGCATTGAGTTGATTGATTAAGAGATGGTCGGATATGAAGAAGCCTATTATGAGAATCGCATCTACATATATAAGGTTATATGAAACTAAGCTATTTATAGAGTGCATGAATAACAATGAATCTGCTTGAGAATTTACAAATTTGTGATCAATAAAAGAATTCTTGAGGCGATTAAATCATGCGCGTGGGGGCTTGTTTGAGCTCATACAATGCCTTTTTAAGCTTACAGACAAAGGAAGAGATGCAACTTTCAACTCTCAACCCATTCGACTGTTGCATAAATACTTCTTCAAATAGAGCTAAAGTTAGTAATGTGCAAATGGTGATAGGTTTTATCACTGTTTGGTGAAACCCCTTGCTACTAGTTAAGCTTTGTTGTGAGTAGCAGAGCCATCAAAGTTTATTTTAGCATGGTACTTTCATTTGCATCAAATTACTTATTTGTTTGCTTTGCAAATGGACAAATTGCCAAGTACCATTTTTCACCAAAAATGAATATTCATCATTCATTGCTTGACGCCGCCACCTAGCTCTATTCAAGGCTATTTTATCATTCTTTGGTTCAGTGTCATGTAGTTCTATTAGAAACAGTTTTGGTTTTTTAATGCCATTTTTTCCCTTATAGTCATAGGAGGAGCATTTGTGTCACAACCTAAGCCTTATTCTTTCTATCATACCATTGCCACGTTTGAGTTCTTTACGTGTTCGTAGAATTATGGCTAACAATCAACAAGTTTCGCCCATTTCGGCAGCAATTGCAGAAAGCCTGCAGCATCCATAGTTATAGGTGCAAGTACTCTATTTCTTTAATTTGATGAAGTGAAGACACTTATCGACAATACTTTCAAACTACACATCCACTCACACTAGGATTGTCAAAGTGAAGGCCAACTAATTTTGTCCCGCTTTTAAGCGTGACTGATTTAGGTAATGGTTCAGTAGGTATGGTAGGTAAAATTGAGGGTTGCTGAGTAGGTTTGGATGAGCTAGAGGAAGTGTGTATATAGATGGTTGTAAATAGATATAATTATAGAAATTGATAGAGATATGAGGATTAGTATTAAGAGAAGTTGAAGCTGGAAAATGGGTGTTCATATGTGAATGAGCAAAGATCAAAGCTGATTATCCAGGATTGAAAGTTTAAGAATTGAGGATGAAGCAATGGTGGATTTGGGGAAAAAATCGTTTATGAAGTGTTAGAAAAGCCAGGGTATTTGTTTTCATCAAATATAACATTGCAGGATATGAAGATTCGGCCCTTTGAAATAAGGCATTTGTAACCTTTATGGTAGAGGCTATAGTCAATGAAAAGGTAACAACGTGATCGAAGTTGAAGTTTGGTTTGATTGAAAAGACGAAGATACGGATAGCAAAGGCAGCCAAATGTACATTGGGACAAGTAGTCAGGTTTAGTGTGAAATAATGCTTCAAAAGGACAGTTGCCACGAAGGTTGTTGTTAGTAGTCTATTAATGAGATAAATTGTTGCTGCCAAAACATCATCCAAATATTGTAATGGTAAAAAGGAATGAAACAAGTGGTTTGACTTATATCAGGTATATGACGATGTTTATGCTCAACAACTCCATTTTGTTGACACGCTTGAAGAAAAGTAACACGATGAACGATGCCTTGTTTGTTCAAGTAAGAAGTGAACCAACAATATTCACCTCCCTCATCTATTAAGTAATTCAATGGAGGTATTGAATTGTTTTTCAACAAGTGTTTAGAAAGGCAAAAAAGTTTAAAGCGCTTCGAACTTACTATTTAGAAAGTAGATCCAAGTGTACTTAGTATATATATCAACAAAGCTGATGTAATATTCAAAGCCATTACAAGAAATTTGATTTGAAGGACCTCATTAATCAATTTGAACTAGAGACAAAACAAAAGTGTATATTGTAGTGGAAAGAGAAAAGGGTGTTCGACATATTTTTCTAGTAACACAAGAGGTCACAGATGAAAATACTATTTGTATTTGGTAACGACGTATTACAAGACGAAAACACTTGTTTTACAATAGATGCATGAGAATGGCCTAGCCTAGTACCCCATAGTATGATCATTAGACAGTAAAGGATAAGAGACATGAGAAAAAAATGCAGTATGATTCTTAAGGGTAGGAGACTTTGATTCTTCATTTTGGGAATGAGCTTTTGCAAGTGAGGAACAACAAAATCCTTCATGGAGATGGTCTTAAAGTAGAGTTCTCTTAATTTCGTGATATTTGACTAAAACATACCTTTGGATGATATTCAAGAAAACAGTTACTGTCATGAGTAAACTTACTAATACTAAAGAGTTTTTAGTAATACTAGGAACATGAAGTATATTATTGATTTTGAAGGCATAGGAAAGTTTAGTGTCATCCATAGAGATATCATATTGAATGAATAAAGAGTTGTTGGTATTAAGAATGTTCAAACGTGAGGCATTGCCTACATTGACTTGTTCATTCCCATTATAACTAATGTTGATAGAGTGTAACGCCCGGGGTTAGAAGGGGTACAGAAATGAACCGAGTCTACATCCGAATGAGAGGGATCTTGAGGAATATAGTCCCATGGTTAAGAAAGGCTTAAGAGAATTGATTTGTACTACCTATACCAACATGGTGCGCCTTCCTTTCGGTGGCTCAATCGAAGGAACTTCACAGTTAAGTGTCGCTTGGAGTAGTCCTAGAATGGGTACTCATGTGAGTGAGGACAAAACATGCTAAAAAGGACCTATGTTGGTTTGTGGGGATAGTCTTCATTCTCAGAAGCGCATAGAGGCTGGTAGTTAACATGGCTGGGTCTGGATTCCAAGACCTCATCCGAACCCTGGACTACGGGCGTTACATAGAGAGATTTGAGGCTCCTGAAACAGGGTACTAGCAATTGGAGTCTTGATTTTGAGAGGTGGAGGCCATATAAGCATGATGAGAAGAACAACCATTATATGAATATAATGACTGTTGCTGATAAGGGTGCATTCAGCCATGATTTTAAGCTGTATTAGGTGCAAGTTGGCCAACATAATTTCTTGAAGCTTGGATCATAAAGTGTGTAGCATTTGATGGTCGTGTGACCAAATTTCCCACAAATTTGGTATTGAAGCTTATAATCGTCCCAAGAATCGCATGCAACACCTTTTTCTCCATGAAAGCCACTATGCCCTCCTCTAGTGAACTTAGATTTTATATCATTTTGACCAGAAGATTGCAATTTTGAGGAACTTACTCTACCATTGAAAGCTACTTTCTTATCAAAGTTTCCAGAAACAAGATTAGCAGTGGGTAAAGTGCATCAATATTAACAAGATGATATTTTTCCAAACGAACCTCATGAGTCATTAGTAAATAGTATAGTTCGTGTGATGATTTAACCTTTGATTTAGCTCAGATATCAGAAACTACGAAATCAAAGTCCGTACCATAACCTGTTAGAATACATATGATATATTCTTGATCTGTAACTTTGCAACCAGTTTCATTTAACGAATATACCAGGTTCGTTACTCTCGCGACGCATTATTTGATCGATTGGGACACTATGTTGAGATTAAGAAGCTGTTCCTTCAACTGCATTATCTTCACCATGTTAGATGTAAAATATGTCAACTCAAGAATGATCAAGATTTCTCTTGTAATGGTGCAACCAACCATTTATAGTATAAGATCTTCATTCATGGATCCAATTAACCAAGAACATAGGAAACGATCCTGCCACATCCAAAGAGTATATAGTTTGGAATGTTAACAAAAGTCGAAGTCGAACTTCCTTCATAACTCATTTCACTGAATCCCAAAGTAATGTTTAGATAGATGATCATCACAGAGAATATGCAATCTAAAATGAATTGAGTAGCAATCATTTCTTCCTAGATTGAAAGTTCAACAATAACCCATTGACATGTTTTAAAATTTTGATACAACAAAGCCTTAAATTGTATTGATATTGTGAAATAATATATGATTGTAGGCTTTATATAATCAAGGAGCTAGGAAGATTGCTGCTTTTGGAGTAGGGGTTTTAGGATGTACTCCATATGCAAGGGCCAACTTTGATACCCAAGGATCTCCATGTGTGGAAAAATTCAACAATGATGTTCAACTCTTTAATACTGCCCTCAAGTCTCTTGTTCAAGATTTCAATGCTAATTTCACTGATTCTAAATTTATCTTCATAGACATGTTCTCAATTTCCACTACTGGTACTTCAAATCAAGGTAACACTTCTTACCATTTTTTTTTTACATTTTTTTATTAAATATATCGAAGTCCGCGTTTGATATTATGATTTCGATTGTTTTTTTTTTTATGAAAATTTGTTGTCCATAGCAAATTATGGTAACCACATTTTAATTAAACAACTTTTTAAAAATATTTCATACATAGAAAAATATGAAATATTTAAGTTGATTGAAGTCTATTCAGTTTAAAGTTTATTTGATTGAAAACTATCGATTTTACTTGGTTGAAATCTATCAATTTTTTTATATAACAATTCAGTATTTTTTTTTTCTACTCATGAAAAAACCCCTTGTTAATCGTTGTTATTTTCTTATTATTTGTGAGGAAAGTTTTTAGGATGTAATATTAGAAGCTTTAGCAAAATTTATTAAAGTAGCGTAGCTTTAATGGTATCCAGAATGTCTTATAGTTACATGTTCGAACCTCTCTTGTATTTTTTTTAGCTTTCATTTTCATTTTTTTGAAATAAGATGTATTTGTTAAATAATAATCTAGATCATTCACTTTTATTCTAGATGACTAAGGAAAATTCTAGATCATACACATAAGTTAATGATTGACTTGATTACCAAGACAAGATGTGACTAATTCATGATCATAAGATTTTAATTGGAGCCCAAGTTTATAAATGTTATAAATAGGTGATGTTCATTATTGGCGAAGCATCCCAAAATCCCCCAAGACATCTCACATCTAAGTGAGTAAGAGTGTGAAATTAAAATAGAAAGCATGTCTTATTATAAGAGAGTTTGTTTCTACTTTATAACAGAGAAAGTGGGTAACTCATATTTTTATACTGAAGTTCTTCTGTCCTTGCCCATGTTTTTAAATCTAATTTGTGTAAGAGTTTTCCACGTTAATTCTTTATGTGTTATTCTTTCTCTTCATTATTTTTATGGCTTTTAAACTATTATAGTCGCGACCCTGCTCTATTCCATTAAATAAATTCAAGCTTCCAACGATCAAGGCGTACGACAGATCCAAGGATCTCGTAAAGCACCTGGATACATTCCGGACATGGATGGAACTCCATAGAGTCTGAGATGCAATTAAGTGTCGGACGTTCTCATTCATGCCCACAGGACCAGCCAGAAGATGGTTCAGGCAGCTCAAGCGGAAGTCCATTGCCTCATTTAGGGAGCTAGCCAGAGCTTTTATCACCAAATTCTTGGGTGGGGAAGAGCAAAAGAAGTCGGTCACCCATCTACTGACTGTGAAGCAAAAGAGCCATAAGATCCTTCAAGAGTGCATAGCACGATGAGGCATTGCAGGTGAAAAGGTACACCGATGGTACGACCCTTGCGGCGGTTGTAGTCGGACTCAAAGACTAGAATCTTATGACCGCTGGGAAAGAAAGCCCCATTCACGTATGTCAAGTTGATAACTCAAGCGTAGAAATACATGAGTGTAGGGGAGCTGGTCAAATCCCAAGGAAGCATTGAAGGAAAGCACTCCAATATTCTGTAATGTGAGAAGTCAACGAGTCACCGTGAGTCTGACTACAAGGAGCATGGAAGCGAAGGGCGGAAGAACGCCCCATAACGAAAGAGAAGACCGACCGAAAAAGAGTGCCGCCCAGCCAATTCGAGAAGTACACTCCAACAACGGTTCCAGTAGAGCAAATTTTGATGGAAATTCAAGATAAGGAGGTGCTGAGGAGGTCAAGCAAGATTTAAAGTAGGGACCAACAAGCGAAATAAGGGCAAGTACTGCCTATTTCACATAAATCATGGTTATGAGACCTCAGACTGCTATGATTTGAAGAAGTCCATAGAGTCCCTCATTCGAAGGGGACGCATGAACAAGTATATTGAAGAAGGTGGAAAATCGTTCGAGTCCCAAGCAAATGGGAGGCAGAGATTCACTAACCTCAAGTAATTCGATCCATCATTTGATGATCTGCATGAGGCAGATTCAACATAAGTTTTTATGACAAAGGGAGGCAACCCGAGGAATGCCCAGAATAAATGTTTCAATAGTGTCTCAATGGAAGAAGTTCACTACTCCAATAGGGGTAGGATGAATTCGTAAAGGTACCAATTAAGTACCTAAGTCTCAAAACGCCAACGGCAATGCCTTGGCGAAACTAGTTGCTGCTTACAAAAGAGAGGTAGGTGCGAGTCGAGATCTTGGACAAGTCCAAACATTAGTGATGCAACCTCAAACATCACAGAAGACATGGATGACCCTTCATTAAGTACTTAGTGGAGGGGAAGATACCAGAAGATAAGAAAGAAGTCTGACGTCTGAAATTCAAGGCTTCCAAATATGTGGTGCAGGGAATAAGTTGTACATGAGAGGGTACTCTTTACTTCTCCTTAGATGCTTAGATCCTGGTGAGGCCACTTATGTGATGTGAGAAGTACATGAAGGAGTATGTGGTAACCATGAATAAGCAAAGTCCATAGCCAAAAAATTAATAAGGTAGGGGTAATTTTGGCCGATCATGGCTAAAGACTCATAAAAGTATGCATTGTCGTGTGACAAGTGCATTGCTACCATCGAAAGACAGCTGCCCGAAGTCCTTACAAGCATGACAAGACCATGGCCTCATAGCACACAATTGAGGGTAGGCTTTTTAGGTCCCTTACCAACTGAATGGAGACAAGTCAAATTTACTGGGGTAGCATCTACAATTTCACAGACAATAGGAAGCATTTCAACAATCAAGCTTGCCGAAAATTCTGCTATGAGCTGGAGATCCAACATCATTGGTCATGGCCAGCTCATCCACAAGCCAATGGGCATATGGAGGTAGTCCACCATATTATCAAGAAGAACTTCAAGACCAAGCTTTAAAACTTAGAAAAGTCATAGTCGAAAGAGCTCCCACAAGCATTATGAGGCACCGTACCACACCCAAAACATCAATAGACAAGACCCCTTGCTCTTTAGCATTTTGGGCGGAAGCAACAACCCCCAGTTGAGATGTACTTCTCATTCCATGTATTGAGTCTTTTTGGCACATAATAAATTGATCAACAAATGTGGATGTGTTTGGGTCTCTTGGAAGAAAAAAAGGTGTAACCCACCTAGAGATAACAAAAGGCCGACAATGGAGTCCTTAGGCCACGTTGGAAAAAATTTACAAGGTCACCAAAATCGCCTACCCAGGCACCCACTACCTTGAAGGTATGGACAGGAATAAGATCCCCCATCCTTGAAATGGGGCACACTTGAAAAAGTACTTTCAATAGAATGTAATTCAAGTTTCCAATAAAGGTCAGCAATAAAAGTCGTTTTCTCATTATATCAAAGGCTATCTTAATTTCATCTCAAGTATGTTATGTTATCATAATTCAATAAGCTTAAATTGGGGGTAAGAAAGAGGAGAAATGATCAACAGTAAAAGCTAGCATTCAAAAATTCTAAGTTACAACCTGAAGAAAAAGTAAGTACTCAACAAACAACAAGGTAAAGTACTTAAAAAAATGTTCTAATTCAAACAATAAAAGGAATACATCAGAAAGATAGTCATAAAAGTTCCCTAGAGCTGCGTCTGCTAGAGGTTGACCTATTGAGTTTGGTTTTAGCAGGATTTGTCCTAGTTGGAAGGGTCGGGACCCAGGTGTCACTTTCAGGCACACCTTAGAAGATGTGAGAATCGTAGCAAGCAGCTCGTGCTGGATCACTAAGAAGTCCTGACTCAAAGGCTGGCAGAGAAGGATTAGCAACTTTCTTTGCACGACTAGCAAGCAGACCTGAAAAGAGAAAGAAGATTACCATAGCTGACTCTCTCTTAGATTCGGTCCAATGCCCAACCAAAGGCAGCGTCACTAGCGTTGTTCTCTAAAATCACAAAGGCAGGATAACCTTTCACCAAATTTGCTAAGTAAGAGACATTCTTCAACTTCCCCCCAACATAAGTCAACTCTCGAAAAAGGAAAGTGGTTATAGATAATTTCTTCTTCACGTACGAGCAATAAGACTATGGGCTGCCTCGGTGAAAGTTTGAAAATCAACCAAGGCGACCTCAGTAACACGATGAGCCTCACGAGCTTGGACCAAGTCCCACTTGAGTTGATTGATGTTGGAAGACCAAGGGGAGCGCATATGGTGCAAGTCGTCTAAAATGTGCCGAGAAGCTGAAGCAAAGTATCTAAAGGTCAGCCATCCAAAAAATACCAGATATGTCTAAAAAACATAGAAAAAAATATGACAAAGTGCGAGTATAGCAAGTATACATGATGCAAAAAGTGAGTTCCCTCCTTCAACACTTGAGAAACATTTCTAGTAGAAAATGGCGTGAGAGAGGTTTTTACCTCGGACCATAGGCCAGGAACCAAAGTCCTCTCCTCTACCGGATCCAAGACAGGGTCGTACAATTCTGACAGCAGATAGGAGTCAATCTCGGGAGAAGGACTAAGTGAAGGTGTTCGAGAAGCGCGCGAGATGGCTCGAACATAATAAAGAGCGATGTTAGAGGCAGTGCTAGTACCATCTTTGAGTCTGCTCCAAGGTCAAGATCCTCTAAAAAAAATAAGCTCACCATCTCTACCGATAGGAAGCGAGTAGTCCTCTGAAGTAAGGTCCATCGTATCATTGGTGGGAGACCTAAAAATAAGAAAAGAAGATCCCTAGCACTGAAGAAGCATTTGAAGCCAGTGTACCCCGCAAGATGTGAACTCCAAAAAACACGTTCTAAGTGTTGGGAATCAACTGCGTCGGAGTCAATCTAGCCATGCACAAGAATTCTTGAAGAGAAGAGATCAAAGGCAACCAGAACCCTTTTTCAAACATAGTGGTGTAAAGTGCCACCTTGCTAGAAGAAGGTCTATCGTATGTTTTCTTGTCCTTTAGAGGTCTAAGAGTGATCTCCGAAGGGATAAGACCCTAAGCTTGTCGAAGTATGTTTGGGTCCAAGTTGAAGCAATCAGTTGAGATCTAGACCCTACTACCATAGCCTTACGTGGAGTTCTCTTGTGAGAAGAGGAGGCTAAGGTATCATGCAATTCATTTTCATAGTCGGAAGAAGGATCCATGAGCAAAAAAGCAAGAAGGTACCTACGAAGAAGCAATAATTCAAAAAACGCTTAAAAACGGGCAAGTCTCTGTAAAGAGAGTCTAAGTAGCTTGAAAGTTCGAAAAAGTGCTTAAAAGAGCAAGTCTCTACATAGAGAGTCTAATTAGCCTAAAGTTCAAAGAAATAGCCTAAGGAAGGCGAATCTCTATCAGAAGGGCCTACCAAGCCTAAATTTGGAAAAGGTGCCCAAAGAGAGCCTACTTGGCTAAAATTTCAAAAAAAGTGCTAAAGAGTGGCGAGCCTCTAAAAAGGGATCCTACTTGTCCGCAAAATGCCTAAGGATTAATGAGTCTCTAAAAAGAGAGCCTACTTGGCCGAAAAAGTGCCTAAAGGGCAGCGAGTCTTTAAAAAGAGAGCCAACTTAGCCGAAAAGTGCCTAAAGGGTGGTGAGTCTCTAAAACGGGAGCATACTTGACAGAAAAGTGTCTAAAGGGTAATGAGTCTCTAAAAAGGAAGCCTATATGGCCGAAAAGTGCCTAAAGGGTGTCGAGTCTCTAAAATGGAGCCTACTTGGCCAAAAAGTGCTAAAAGGTACTAGTGAGTGTTTACAAAGGGAGCCTACTTAGCCAAAAAGTGCTAAAGGGTGGTGAGTCTAGCGAAAGAAGCTTACTTGGCCAAAGTTTTGTAAAGAATGTCTAAAAGGGTGACACTCTAAAAGAAGAGCCCACTTAGCCGAAATTTCGAAAAAGTGCTCAAAAAGATGAAACTCTAAAAAGAGAACCTACTTGGCCAAATTTTTGAAAAATGGCTAAAAAATGGCAAGTTTCTAAAAAAGAGAACCTTCTTAACATGCAAACTACTCTTCAAATTTCGGCAAAAAAATAAGTACGAAAATGAAGAGTGGGGGTAATGTCTAAGTAACCCCTAGGACGATTGTGTTGTAAGGTAGAAATGACTAGGAGTTACAACAAGAAGACCTTGATGCCAAGAGGGTCGACCGTGGAGGTTATGACTCTCATGTGGAATAACCATGATTGCTCTTTTGGTTTAAAACCATCCATTTTAATTAGTTTGTCATAGAAAATACCTGTTTATATATCCAATATTTATTTTAATAATTTTATTTTCCACAAAAAAAAAAAAAATCTATGACAAACTAATAAAAAAATTTACTTGCAGGTCAAATAATTTCAGATGCCCCTTGTTGTGAAGTTCCACCTACACAAATCCAATGCACTCGTCTTGGAAAAGTATGTGGGAATAGGAGTGAATACATATTTTGGGATAGAGTTCATCCAACTGAATCTTCATTTATGACATTAGCAAACAGATCTTTTAATGCCCAACTTCCCACTGACTCTTACCCTTTTGATATTAGCCATCTTGCTCAGATGTCATTAACATAGAACTTTACTCTAATTTTCATGTGTAATTTAATAACTTTCTAAAGAATAAGTCTCTCCTACTTACACTAATACAATATGTTTAGACTTACAATAATGTAATAACACATCTATACTTTGATGTTGCTTCTATCAATTATAGTTTATATAAAATATAAATGTATCTAATTAAGGATGTGATTTATGATCTATTTATAAGTTTAAGATAGAACATGTGTTTGATGTGTAGGACTTTTTGTTTAGAATTGTTGTTAGAGTACTTTTAAATTAAGGGACTTTTTTAATCGAACTTGTAGGATTACCAAAACGCCCTTTCACGACACTCATGGTAAGTAGTTTTAGGAGAGAATGAAAAAAAAAAATCCCAAAAAGGGCATTTTCTTTTGGAAAAGTGGAGATTTCAAAATTTTAGTTGGAGGTCATGCCTACCTAGCATGACGATATGTTGCATTAGAAAAGTTTTAAGTATGATATTAAGTGAGTCAGTACATCGTATGTGCATCTTGGAGAATACTAGTTGTTACCTTAACATTATACAACTAAAGAAAATGTGAGTGTGTTAGGATCACTTTCTAAGTTAGTGAATTGCACCTGGGTGAAGAGGAACACTAGCCATTTTTCTTGAGATGGCCAAATAAGTATGTTGCAGAGTGTAATGTGGGTGTGACCATGTCACCACCTAGATATTGTGTGTTGTACGTGAATGATTTACAAAAAAGAATAATTTACAAAAGAAATAAAATCAAGTATAGAAATATACAAATATGGAATAAAATAAAATGATCATATAATTTTACACCAACTTACAAATCAACCTACACTCTTAAAGAAGTGAAAAACCACTACTAACTCACACTACAGTCTCAAAGAAGCGTATCACAATTTACAAGTCAATCGACACTCTTAAAGGAGGAAAAAACCACTACTAACTCACACTACGGTCTCAAAGAAGTGTATCACAATATACAAGTCACTCGACACTCTTAAAGGAGGGAAGCATTACTAACAACTTCCCTACACTCTCAATCCCCTACAGTCTCAATGAAGCGTCCCCTTTTCTCAAAGCTGCTAAACAACGATTGTCTGTCGTAAGAAAGCTAGTATCAACCAAGTCTTTCATTCTTTTCGACTTCGCAGTACCACCATGGCTCCACTAAGACCTCTGAACTCTATTACGACCTTCGAATCCAAATTCCCAATTCAAGACACTAGCATTTTGGAATGAATCAGTGTTTATGGATAGAGAGATCATATGAGTTTACAACAACCGATAGTGGGAGAGATTCGAACACATGACCTCTTAATCATGGAGTATACACTAATACTATTGACTATTACTCTTATTTCTACGTAAAAACTAACTTGAAACTTCCTAACAATTAACATATAACTATAATTTGAGCTTCAAATCAAACCTTTTTAGTTAACGTTTATTCCTAATCTTTTTCTCTCTAGTCTTAGTCTACGGTTAGTCAAAGAGTCAAGTGGTTTTTTGTTAGTTGTTCTTAAGTTTTACTTTTGTTGCGCTTGTTGTTGGAGCTGATAGATAAGAGAGAAGTTTCTTAAGGTCTTTGTTTGGTCGATCCATATTGTAATAGCGGCAGTTATGGTTTGATTAGTCTTAAAAGTGTGATATTTTTAAAAAAAGTAAACTTAATTAAGAAATTATAAATTTTAATTCAATTTCAAATATTATTAATAATATTTTAACGCTATAGTCACATGGAAATACAACAAAACTTGGGTGCATGTAATATCTCTCTCTCTTGTTTTTTTTTGAAAAAATGGCACAAATCGCCTTTAAAATATGATGTTTGAAACAATTAAGTTCTTAAATTTTGAATTTGAGCAATCACCTCCCTAAAGTTTGAAAAATGTTGCAATTTACACCTTAATTTTAAGAGATTTTAGCATGCGTAAAGAAGGTAAAATTGTCCAAAAAATATTTGATTTTTCTCGTCTCTCTAAAAGCTTATAATAGAGAAATTACTAACTTCTTATCTCTTATAAATTTATAATGAAAAATTTGAAAACTAATAGATTTTTAAATTTGTGTATATTTGTTAATTAATGAGTCATTTGGTATCATAGTAATTTTCTCGAAAAAGATTTAAAAAAAAATCATTCATTATTAAAAAAAGTTTTTCAAATCATTTTTTTGACATAAAATGTGGTTAATTATTAATATAATATTAAAGTAGACAATTTCAAATGTAACAATTGTTTTTTAACACTTTCATCGAAAAGAATTATCAGTAAAGATAGATATATATTTTTAATATATTTTTATTCAATTTTTTAATTTTAAAATCCTAAAAAATTACTATGACATTGAAAATGAGATGCATTGATTAAAAAAATATACACATTTAAAAAATCTATTAGTTTATAAAATTTTCTATAAATTTATAAGAGGTAATAAATTAGGAATTTCTCTAAATATAAGTTTTTAGAGACGCAAAGAAATACTAATTATTTTTCTAAACAATTTACTCTCGCGAAAATCTCTAAAAAATAATTTAAAATATGTTAATTGTAGTTTATATTGGTGATTAAATTCAAAATATAAATATTTAATGGTTACGATAATTGTTTATGGGCGATTTTGTTCGCGCGCGCGCGTATATATATATATATATATATATATATGTGTGTATATATATATATATATATGTATATATATATATATATGTATATGTATGTATATATATATATGTATATGTATGTATGTATGTTGCGAGTAATGAAATAGAGAAAGGCTTTTTCAAACAAGAAAAAGGACAAGTTATTCGGAAAGAGAAATTAAATAAAAAAAGGCGCCTGAAAAAAGTGTAAAGGCGGCGACATGGAGAGAGAGAAATGCCAAATCCTTTCAATCGTCGTACTTGATTTTGGAGCAGCAAGCCTTCAAAAGGATTCCTCTTTTGCTCTTCTCACAAAAATTCACGATTTCCTAACGGAATTTCAGGATTGATTTAACCTACTCTTGATTTTATGATGAAACCCAGAGATTTGATTATTGTGGCGATCGCGTTGGTTTTGATTCAATCTCGAGTGTCCTCAGCTTCTTCATCTGGATCACAGTCCTCCGACGAAGCTTATGTTACGCTTTTGTATGGCGATGAATTTCTTTTGGGGGTTCGAGTTCTTGGAAAATCGATACGCGATACTGGGTCCAGCAAGGATATGGTGGCCTTGGTTTCTGATGGCGTTTCTGAGTATGCAAAGAAGCTATTAGAGGTCAGGTCTTGAGAAATTTGAGCTATTAGAACCACTTGTTGATGGACACTTTTTGTTTATTTTCTGTTTTTCTTCTGTAATTTTTAGACTATCCAATAACATTTGGGGATTAGGGTTGGGGCTTGGAAGTGTAACCTCTTGGTTGGTTAGTAGGTTATACAAGATCTCATTAGAGCTATACTTTCTGTTGGAAATTAAATTTATTTATTTTTTATATTACAAACAATTTCATTGATGGGCGAAATTTCAAGCTGAGTGTTAGACTTATCCAATTAAAAAGGAGAGTAAAACAACTATAATCTTTGAAACTATAATGGAGTTACTTAGTGGTCAAGACAGTCTTAGATAATAACTAAGGGGATGACTTCAATCTATGGTGATCACCTGCTTAGGAATTAATTTCTTATTGATTTTCTTGACACCATGTTCCATACTAATAGTCAAGGTGCACGTAAGTTGGCGACAGTCACAAATATAAAAAAAACTATAATCTTTAAAAAGATAAGATGTATTAGATAGTGTGGACATCCATCCCAATTTCAATTGCTGATGAGAGGAGTAATCCACCTATCTTATAAATACTCTGATATTTCATCACTTTTCCAATATGGTATAATAGTAGGATCTTGAACATGCCCCCTTTAGAGAGTTCTTCAAGATGTTAATTATCATTTTACCTTCTTTCCTACTTATTGCATTTTACCACGTCAAATCGGCCCCCTTGACTCTTGATAGTTGATCCTGAAAAATACATCAAGTATGAAAGAAGGTAACATGGGAGTTAGCATGTTTTGAAATTTTACTCACGAATGAGAGAAAAACTTTCCTACTATGAATGTAGGGAAGCCCTACATTTAGCATATGTGGCACATTAGTTGCCATACAAATCATTTCTTTTTGAATATTTTTATTTGTAATAGAAATTTATGTGGTACCTAATGTACCACATGCTAAATGTATGGCTCCAATGTGTAGGGAAGTATTACTTCACGTATAATAGGTTACAACTTACAAGCTAATTTGGGGACATGAAGGACATAATTTAAAGTCAAGGTTTTATTTAAGAAAATTGTTCCTTTTTCTGCAATAGAAGAGAAGCTAGCATTGACAATTCTAATTTTTTTCTTTAAAATACGAATGAGTGTATGAGGTAAATAACTGATAGTCAGATTAGATGCCCCAGAATCAAAAATCCATGGAGATGAAGACAAGATAAGGCTAGCGGATCATTACCTGATTGTGCGAAGGAAACTTAAGGACTACCATGGGACAGTGTGATCTATAACAGTCTCAAGAAATGATGAATTTACTCTTTACTCAGAGAACTAGTGTCAGCAACAAAATCACTATTAATATTAGCTGTAGAAAAAAAGTTGACCATTACTTGAGCTAGAGATTGTACGTGTCAAACAATTATTGTCCGTCATCTCGAAAAATAATATTGAGACACCAAATAGTTAGTAATTGTATTAGAGAAAACCAAAGAATGAATAAATGAATCGATTGTCACAGTTAACGAGCGACACGAAGAGCTAGACTATGTGACAACTTAACCTTAGGATCTCTCCTCTTTGATATTTGCAATGTACAAAATGAATCCATGACCCCATTTGTTGTTATTTCCTTTCGGGATTTGTGTATGTATGTATGTTTTCTTGAGTTTATTTTCTATATTACATTGATTACTTTTCTATTATAACATATTCTTGTATTCTGCAGGCTGATGGCTGGATAGTAGAGAAGATTAGTTTATTGGCAAATCCTAATCAAGTTCGTCCATCAAGATTTTGGGGTGTCTATACAAAGCTGAAAATATTTAACATGACTGACTATAGGAAAGGTAAAATTTGTGTTGTTATTTGCAGATTGTACAAATATAGTGTTCGTTTCAGTCAAAGGATGGCAAAAAGCTCGGTAGAGGATGCCAAAGTTTGGTTATTTTTGGCTGGATAGGTCATTTTACTTTGTGCGCCATGCTACCTTTCAAAGAATTGAGCTTTTTTTTTTAATCTCTATGAAATTATTGTGCAGTGATATATCTTGACGCAGATACAATTGTAGTGAAAGACATAGAAGATCTTTTCAAATGCAGTAAATTCTGTGCTAACTTGAAGCATTCAGAAAAGTTGAATTCAGGTGTTATGGTTGTGGAACCATCTGAAACTATTTTCAACGACATGATGAGCAAAGTTAATACTTTGCCATCTTACAGTGGAGGTAGTTGGCCCTGTTGTTAAATCTTACCTATACTTTTTGCTTCCTTTTGTGCATAATTACTAAATTTGGTGTACTGTTGGAGACATTGGAGATTGGATTATTTGTAAGTCTCAAAGTTTGTTGAACACCTTGGTTTTAATTTATCAGGTGATCAAGGCTTTTTGAACTCATATTATTCTAATTTTCCTAATGCACACGTATTTGAGCCAAACTTACCACCAGAGGTTCTAAGTTCCAGACCAGCACCTGAAATGGAGCGACTCTCAACACTTTATAATGCGGATGTTGGTCTTTACATGCTTGCTAACAAGGTACATCTACTTACAATTTAAGTGGTTCTACTTGATTGTGCACACATACTAAATTTTGATTCCTCTTAGATGGAAATTCATTATTTCCTTTTAGTGTTGTTGCATTCTCAACGTTATTTAATGGTTTTAGGTTTAGATTCACACTCTCAACAAGGTAGTAGTTGCACTATGATGAATCGTACTCGCCAGATCCCTGTGCTACCATGATCATAGATCTGATTCTCCCTCTCTCCAACTTTAACGTTACAATGCAAGCTTTTAAAGCAGGGGAATAAAGAATGATGCTTTATTTAAATGTTCCTCATTTGGATTGCAAGCCATTTGAAGGCAAATAGACCTCCCATTCTTCCTTCATTCTTGTCAAATTATCATGTATAGGTTGAAAAACCAAATCCCATGTTGCCTCCCTCTCTTTCTTCATCTCCTCCCAATATCTTATGAATACCTCTACTGTCTTCTTTGTCACCAATTCGATAAAACTTTCATCACCTAGTTTTTCAATCACCCTATCAAGATACATACCATTATCCATGGATCGAGCTATGTTACTAACATGATAAGAGCCAATTCTATTAATAGATAATTCGTTACAAGAAAGACTTTGAGCTCTCCCCAACTTCCAATCACTAGGGCTTAATCCCTTTAGTTCTTACAAATTGCTTATCTATTACAATATCAGGTTGGTCCTTATATAGACTTAGCCTAACTAACCTAACTAATTCTATTAGGTAATTAGAGTAAACTATTAGTACTCTAAGGGAGGGTATATGGATCATATCATTATATCAATCAACAGTAATTACACTTGTGATGTCTTGTCTCTTAGGGTATGTTTGGTGGGGGGTGGGAAAGGTTGGGAAGGGAAGGGAATACTTGTGATGTCTTGTCTCTTAGGGTATGTTTGGTGGGGTGGGAAAGGTTGGGAGGGGAAGGGAAT